>CM067358.1:30696996-31016996 GCA_034190875.2 Urechis unicinctus
TAGGTGCTCATACAATAATTTCAACCTGCTTTATTAGTTCCAACCAGAGGCTCTGACGCAATGAAGCGTTTTTAATCACCCACCCAAGCTCATTTCATAATTGCACATAAGGTCGAAGCATTGATGATTTGTAATCGGAAGTAAAGTTTTCTTCGCATTCAGCCGCATGATATATCATGTGATTGCGGTTTTATCGACCATCATATTTCAACAAATAATTGTTAACGAAGGAATTGCTGCAATGTGATAAATTATTAGTCATTTTTATGCAGTCATGGCCGGAAAGGTAAGGTTATTCTTCCTCACTAAATTGTCATTTTTTCTCTGATATTATTTATGGTGCAAGTTGAATGTATACCCGGCGCTAAGATGACTAGCTGAGTACAAGCAAGCAACTCATGAGGCAGGTTTTGTATCATGTGGTACACACGATACAGGTGTAATTACACGGCATTTATTCTTTTTCTGATTCGCAATCTTCACAGACATTGATCATAAATGCAACATGTGACCCAAAAACTTACAGAGGCGTGATGCAACCTAAAAATATGAATACTAGTTTGGATTGCTGCCTTTAATGAGCTGAGAAAAGTGATTGTAATATGTTTGGTAGGGTCTTAACACGTGGTCTATCTGTCGAACATCGGGTGGCTCACTGCTTATGTTACACCTTGGCATAATCTCAGCGGCGCAAACCAATGCTAGTTAACTCGGATATAGAAAGTCAGAGAGCAACCATCGCACTTAGCTATTGTTTGGCTTACTTAGATCTCATCAAATTGCGTATATCAAATCCCTGACTAAGCAAAAACAATTATAGCTTCCGATTCTCGTTTTGCATCGCCTTTCAGACAAGAAGAAGAAAACCTGGAGCATATATAAGGTAGCCGACCTCCAGAGTAAACAGGCTATTTGTATTCATAAAATAAATTCAGCCTGAACTGCCTGCCTGCCTATGAATTCCCAATGGAATATTATGACTGCTGGTTTTATTGGTGGTTTGAAGGTCATTAATGATCTGCTCGTGTTAAAACCAGAACGAAATTAACACAAAGTTAAGCGTTTGAAGCTTGTTTTTAACAAAGGAAGCATACATAGGTCCACCATTATTCACGGTTACATTGTGAATCCAACCTTCGTAATCTTTGGTTCTGTAGTAAATGGAAGGGAGAGGGAAAAAAGAACAGTAAAGGAACAATATAGGAACAATATAGGAACAATATAGGAACAATATAGGAACAATATAGGAACAATATAGGAACAATATAGGAACAATATAGGAACAATATAGGAACAATATAGGAACAATATAGGAACAATGAATGTAAAATAATAAAGGGAGCAAGTCAAAGGCAATACAGACAGCCTATCAAAACAAGCGATGTAAATTATAAATAATGTCTGCCTATTAAGAGATAAGGCAAAGAGCCATAAATTGCAACCTTATGACAAATAAAGACATGTAATGTACTGATGGTGTTTGTCATCATAAATTATCGCTGAGGAGGTAAACCATACTTCTTAAATCAACTTGAAGCAAATGTGTAACTTGTTTTATTGATCATCTGTAGTGTAGGGACTTTACCCATGGTGAAAAATGAATATAATCATGTCGCGCTTTAAGCTCAAATACCCTATTATTGCGTCATGGATATGGCGTAAGTTTGATATTGCTAGAAACAGAATAAAGGATAACCATACCTTCATGCAAATGCTTAATTCAAACCACATATTTCTGGGAAACTAGACCCAATGCGAATGTCTGGTGGAATCTAAACGGACGCGAATGACCTCATCGCTAGTGGATGCTATGAGCGTGAAATCTTGATGCTCTAGTTGCTGTGCAATCGGATATGCAGTGAAGTTTTCTTTCTGTCTGTGTATGTATGTGCTGCTGATGCGGCCAGAAATAACCAAGCGCGTATGATCGATTTTGCAATTTCCCAAAACACAGTACATGCGCCATATATACATGCATGAATGAAAAATAATAAAGGTTCCAAATGTGTTCCTCAGCGAAGTTTCCTCAAGCAGTGTTTGTAGTTGCTGGTTTGATATAAGCCTCACGTCAGCTGAAGTTTAGCTTATGAACACATAATGCAACATTGTTTTGAGTCTCACATTAGTATTAGAAGATAATTAATAACAACGCTTGACGTCCGCTGTTAAATACTCGCCATCATAGTTGACGTCGTTGTCTCTGTTTAATCACATGGATTACATCCCATGGCTTACTTTATTCAAACACCCATTATCCTCATTAAGATGTTGCAGTCGTACAGTTAACAACTGGAAATAAGTTAACATTTGCTCTTGGCCGCCATCAAATATTAATGCCAGCGTGTAGACGGTATGATTAATAATATCATTGGGTTGTTTGAAGAGTGTTCGTGGCAAGCAGTAACCGCGAATCAGTGTAGTAAAGAAGCTTTTGTGATGAAGCATGAGGCGGGATCACGCTTTGATGCCATAACACGCAAGTCAACATGCGTCGTAGCTGTAAACGAGCTCGTACAAAAAAGATTGTGTGTTGAATAATCATTCATGTTGATGCAATCAATGACAAAATGTGCAGAAAAAGTCTTTATGTTTAGTCACATGGGGCGAAGCTTTACGCTTAGACACATAGTGCATTGATGTTAATGTCCTACGCATAAAAAGCAAAGTACTACCTCATGCAGCTTATGTATTCGTGCAATAATATTGACGAGTTGCATTCATGTATTGATGGTCACTTTGATAAAAAACAAGCCTGTGAATTCTCACCAATGACGGCCGGCAAACACCTAAGTCTGCTGGAGGAAATTAAAGACGTCTGTGGCATAAAATGTATAATTATGCAGATACTTGATAGTTGAATACCACAACCCGTAGTAAGGAGGAATTCTTTGCAATACGTTTTACATTTGAATGACAAAATATGTGAGCTAGTCAAATACAGAAGGCTTTGCATTTGGGAGTTTGCAGCCATTTCCATTATATTATTACGTGCCTATCGTCAACACTTACATTACTATGACCTGTATTTGACAGCCTATGGGTGATGTGGTCAGAACGTCGAAGTTTCTGGAAGCCTTTATCCTATGAGGGCTTTAGCCATACTTAGTGACGAGTGTTAATGTGTAAGGCCTAGTAACAGAAATGACTTGTAATAATCACATCCTAAGATATTCTACATAACACCCGATGTAAAAAAAACACCACTGTGCTGATGCAATTGACTGCAAATATTGATTCCCCAGGACACCAACCCGCTGTGTATATTGTTTTCCCCGGGTGAATCGCCCACAATATGAACAGGTTTGATCGAAACCTTTGCCGAACTGATGCGCATCATATTGTGCAGATAACCAATGTGGACTATGGTTGTTACATTTGTATAACTACCGTCTTAGGCATATTTGCTAGAGTAAACCATGAACCAAGCGTCAAATTCGGTAGGAGTTGTGCTTATGTATGAGAGCAATTTTCCGGTGATTGACTGTACATTACACCAGTATGTTTTACAATTCAAGTGCATGTAGTTTGATAATTCGTTCAGTATGACCTGACACCACTCACGTGAGTCCTTACGAGACGTTCAACCTGGGAGGTAATAAAAACCTTATGGAGCGCCTACAACCGCCTCTTGTCCATAACGATCACGAGGTTATTTATTTGCCTGCAGATTAATGTATGGCACCTTGTCTGCAGTACTCATTCACCACCTCTTACTCTATGTTGCAGTTATACTATCTCTGTATGGCATATACTCATTATAAGTGTAATAGTTATATCAGAAAGAAGGTTTGCGATTGATATTTTCGTGGTCAAGCTATAAGATTTGTTGCTTATTCGGAAAGTATACTACTGTAACAAATACCCCCCTCACTACATCTTACTTTGTACGTTTGTAGACCTGACAGGTGTATATATCGTATATATTTAAAGATCGAAAAGTTTTTGATTTGTATCAGTTTGTCCATGTGCATAGAACAGTACCTGTAAGTATATTGAAGTGTTAGTCCCTAATCAAATTTGAATAATCCAACGTGAAGTTGAGATCAGAACAGCTTGGTTGATAGTTACAAACAGAATGTTTCTTATCTTTAGACTTACTTCATTCATGAAAACGGAAAACATAACATTTAATTTTGTAACTTATCAGAATGCGATGCAATGTAATGACCGACGCTCTATCTGCCTAATTGCGTTTGAAATATCTTACGTATCTCCTGTCGTGAGGTTTCATCGTAGATAGTATATTATAGTTGTGATGCTAATTGTTCGAGAATATCATAAATATCCTCTCAATTTGCACGTTTATACCTGGTCAAATATTCGGACGTTGATATTTCAAATGTAGCCATTAAATGCAGAACGAGATCCTATTTATCTTATTATGCATGAAAATAGCACTTCATGGAAGCATTCAGTTTCTTTAATGATGAAGAAATGTACTCTTGCTAATGCATCTTACGGCTCACAAATAACCTTACAGACTATCATTCTTCATTCTATGTTTATCAATTGGGAACCATTTTGTAACTAAATTGGTGAATAAGCGCTGAAGCTTCCCATGCTGAACTTCGAGAACGTAGTCAATATGGAAAACACGTGATATAATCGTCAACGTGAGTCACACCGTTTGAAGCATCATTGTGCTAGCGTAAACCAAACCACATAAATGCGAATCCTACGTTTCTTGTTCGCAGCAATGAGAAAAAAGATATGGAACGCGTTCGTCGTAGATTTCCAATGCTAAACAAGTCACTGTGTTTGATTAAATGAAGATAAAAAGCTACATTAAATTGTACAGTAACAGTTTACAAAGTATTAGAAAGTTAGAATTCGCCACGAACCATATTTTTCATTGCAGAAGAGCAATGATTTGTTGACAAAATAATTAACGCTAAAAATAACCAACCTGCCATTTTTAATTGGACAAATTACGAAAACATCGATAACGCATCTAAGATTGGGTATCCATTATCCACATAGCTGGTGTCCAATGGTCGAATTTCATGTGGGAAAATACGTAAGATAAACTATATAATTTGGTTTATGTAGAATATACATTGAATCTAACGTTAAGAGAGAAATAATTGTTTGGATACTTATGTCAGTGTTGTTCTTTATGTGTCAACTTGTTCACGGTGTAACTTGACCTAGCACTACCGCTATATAATGCATATCCAAGGTTGGTACGTTTTAATGTTTTCAATATGTTCGCCAAGTTACATTTGGAATCGTGTGTTAATCGAGTCATACATTTTATATGTGCAATGCAGGGGATATCCATGCTGACAATTTTCTCAGACAAGTGCCCAACTTAAGCTACTACAGGCTTTCCAAATTCAAGTTGACTCTACTGACCATCATTATTTCGTTCCTTGAAAACACTTGTTGAACTTTAGAAGGAAACAGAAGGAAACAATAATAGTCACGAAAACTTTGGACGAGACAGCAACAATGCACGAGAATCATTTGCGAGATTCCTCTTGACGGGTATAACAAGAAATGCGTACCGTACAAAACCATGCTGCGTTTATCCGAATATACCCATCCCGAACTCAAATAGCCTACCAGGGCTGTAAGTTTCTCTAGCTACGTAGCGTGTGAGGTACTTGGCTAGAAACTAAAGTGGCGTTGGGGAGATTTGTGTTGTAGTTGCAAGGAACTCTATCCCCCACCGAGTGGGAAGGTTTTGCCGTCTTTCGGCAAAACCTTACCAAACTGCAATCGGATGGCATCGGCTTGAGGGTGAAGTGGAACAAGTGCTCTGTGGGTGGTTTTTTCTACTGTGATGAATGGAGAAGTTTACAGTATGGACATTGTGTCTGAGCGCTTTAGTTTTTCACACATTTTTCTTTTCACTTTGTAGACAACCCATGGATGCAGTTGATAGAATGATCGTAAAGCGTTAACTAACATGAAGGCATAATGGTAGCATTTTGTGTCTGGTGGAAGTCGATCCCCTTAGTAAACTTTAAAAATTATTTTGTTCATTGAGACTTTGAGATCTTTCTTTAATCACTATTGATTCCTAAAATAGACCAAGGTTTACGTCGATCAACCCTGAGGTGTTGCATGGATAAAACTGAAGAAACATGTTGTTGAAGTTATCCGGTTGCTGAATACCAGGTGGAAATTAAGTATGAATAATCGCATGTGTTAACAATCTGGCAATCACGGTCTGGAGCAGAATTCTTGTCCTCAGTATATCAGAGAACAAAGTATTCATGTTCGGTAAATTTATTACTGATTCTTGACTAGTTTTATACTATAGACGTGGAAGATAGTTCCAGTGCCCAAAGGTGCTAGCATCACACTTGATACTGTAGTGCATATAAATCTTTTTCTCAACCGAGTTATCATAATTTGTCAGGTGCACAACAGATGAATGTCGTATCTTAAAATGCGTGGCGATCACTAGGACAAGAAAGCTAGATTGTTTAACCCCGCACAAGCGCCTATAGGTAGGGAATATTACCCAAAGATAAATTTGAAGGAAAGCATTCCAATGCACTCCCTACAGCATATATATTTTTCTACGATGTATATAGGATGCACTTGATAGTAACTGTGTCCGATTTTGCTTGTTTTTGAAAGTATTGCGATCACTGTTAAATAACTAAATTTAATTGCCGTATATTGTCAGCAATACTGTTACACTTGTAAAATATGATATCGTAACAGGCGAAAGTATTGCATCAGGGAAGCAAACAACCTATATCTTAGTCTTTTGCTTTCTTCCCAAATGTACGCAGCTCAACAGATAGGTACAGCAAATAAGACCTATATAGAATTGGGTATTGAACTTTGTTCATTATATGCCAGCCATCGATGCTTGGTTCGAGCGCAAACTCTAGCATTCGAGTTGCATACTCGATGGCCGCAATTATATTTAATCATCGCCGTATAAGAGGTGTAAAATGAACTGTTGTATAAAGGGCGAAGCTTGAACAGATGAGGCCATGCGGTACAGGTTATATATAGACACAACACCATTACATCCCATTGGAAATACTATGGGTTACCGAATTCGTGTTTTGTTTTAGAGCTATTGTGTGGTGTTGATTACCACGCAAGTTGAACGCATTTTCTTGGCGTCGGTGGGCAGCTTTTGTGTTTTCTCAACGCATCAACCATCTTCACTTGCTATCGTCGGAAATCGCACAGTTAATTATCAATAACCAACAATCAGCTCGAGAAAAACACCTTGCCAGCTTCGTGATAGACGCCAAGCTGTAGACCGAAGTAAAAAATCCACCTAAAGTGCCAATCGTAGCATTTGCGTTGCATTCTCCATGGCCGCATTATCTTTAGCCGTCGCCAGAACATAAAGGGCGCACTGTTGTGCGATGGGCGAAATTTGAACAGCATGGGCCGTGTTTTACAAGCTATATATAGACACGGCGCCATCACACTTCGTTGGAAATAATATGCGAAACTGATTGTTTTTGCTTGCGGCGCATAACGTGGTTTTGATTAGCGCGTAAGTCGAATGTATTGTCTGCACACGGATAGGTGGCTTTTGTGCACAGTAAGCGCATTTCCAAACTTCATCTGTTAATGTTGGAAACCATCTCATGATAGATAACAATCAAAACCACGTTTTGCAATTAGCGCCTAGTGAGTAGACACGTCTATACCAGAAACGCTTATCTATAAACGGGGAAATGTGCACATATTATAAATTACCGTTGTCTTCTTGCAATGTGTTAATAGAGTGCATGACGACTGGTTTGGAAAACATTTACAGCCACTTTGTTCTACTACTGAATAATCCTGATATGCACAGAGAGAAACAAAGCATATAGCATACACGTATTAGGTAAAGCATAACAAATCCAGGCACGTAACAACTATATCCGATCTAGACAAGTAGCATGTAGAAATTAGGTAGCTGCTTGGCAATACGGTAATTCAACATTCAGTTGCTTACCTGCGAGTGCCTATATGGTAAGGTATGCAAAACGTATTATTTGTAAATATAGGTATAGGCATTTATGTTCCACAAAATGCCATGCCGACACCACATTGAAAAAGAACATGTAAATTTGACCAAGGTCATTTCCATTATTGCCGTACAAAATCTAAATTATTGTAATCGTTAACTAGTACCATTGTATATCCGTGGCGATCCGAGCAGAGAGCACTTTTGTCTTCTTTTTAGCAACAAGGAAAAGTGGCTGTTATTATCTGATATGAATCGCCTTGCGCGTAATCTCGAAGAAGTGTACATATGTCATTAATTGTTATTAATAGTTTGCAATTTGCAACAGTGGTTTAACAATGTGCTACCGATTTGGATGCTAAATCATTGTGTCACCGTGAACTTCTACGGATATGGTAATTAAGCATTTCACCATTGTTTGTTTAGTCACATCTGCCAGGTATTTCACAGCCACGTCATTAAACTAAATATAGTGCACTGCCATATTCATATTTCCCGGAGTAACGTTGTTTATTATCTATGTGCAAATGACTTTGTTTTGGCAATGCACATTGGTGCTTCTTGAAAATCATTTCCCAAAATATCAGCGGCAATAAAGGTAATAGTGATAGATGGCAGTCTGTAACAAGCCACGTATTCACGTGCAGGAAAAAGTTTAATATACAGAACGGTGGTTGCGTAATGTATGAACCGACGCACAATTGTACAAGACGCCCCGGCAATCCATTTGTGTAGGCTTACATTTCATAGCTTTACCATAGCACCGACACTTTAGGAAAGACGACTTGCAACCCGTACGTGATGGATGGACAAGGATACACAAGATGCTATTGCTCTTGAGTATATCCGCCGTTAACGAAATAGTATGCATCCAAATCTGAGTAACTTCGAATGTCAGTAATAAACACGCTGATTCGCGTACCAAACAGAATGATCTGTCGGTTTACATATCACAGCTAGCTTATACCACTGGTTGATTGTCTCACTCCGACAATATGCGCCTGAGTGTGAAAATCAGTGAAATACACGTCCGTCAGGTGGGGCTTCTTTTATCTCTGTATGGTTTACAGACCTAACACGTATATAGTATATATTTAAATATTGCAGTCTTTGATTATTGACTTTTTATGCATAAAATCATGTTGAATTATGCAGATGTTAAGAAACAAATACAAACGAAACTAATTTTAAAGATGCTGATGACTCATTTTTCATGATACTAGCCATGCTCAACTCGTAAAGAAGCAAAACCTGACCTTTCTTAACATAATGGATCTTGGTATGCGATGAAATGGGACAACCTACGTTCAATCTTGTTCTTAAAAACTCTTACGCTTTCCCAGGCCAGAGTTTACCGTATGCTGTATTTTTTATGTGTGATGCACATGTTGTGAGAATCACATAGATATCTTTCTCATAATTTACATGGCTATTCAAGGGACGGTTTAAATGTCTTTCGAATGTTAGGTGTATTTTAGCAATAGAAATGAACACTATTCTAGCTAAAGTAGTTGACGGCTCATGGCCAAACATCAGAACAATAACTTATAGCGTGTCATATAAAGCTTGCCAAATACCAAGTCATATAAGTTTCATCGAGATCCGTCCATTCCGTTAACAAAAATCTTTGTGGAGCGCTTTCAGCATTTGTACAAAAAAACATCTATTTAGAGAAAACATTTCTTAAATCAAGCCACTTAGCTTAGTGGCTATTTTGCTGTGGGTACCTTTACGCTTAGCATAACTCAAAGGATTGTAAAAGTATTGTTAATACCAAGGCAAATCTTACAATGAGCAAATCGTTCCTACGGAAGCAATAATGTGCCACCAATATTGCCATGAATAGGTAATTTATCGTAATTTGATGCGTTTTATCACCTTTTATTCAGTCACTTACCGAGTATCATTGCTAACTATGTATTTCCAAACTTCTATGTTTGTCACAGTGCTCATTACATCATTGTAAGAAATGTAATAAATGTAGCAATGCTATTTTCTGACTTATATCATATGGATATATCTCAGCAATATTACGAATGTTAAAACATTTTAGGGCCCAGGCCCTTTAATCGCACCAAAATACTATCAGAGTTTGGGGTGAAAGATTTGTTCATACCTACTTTGCATATGCATGGACATGCAAAAAAATAATAAGCGGGACGCCGGTTTTGTTCTGTATGAACTATTGTGAGACTCAGAAAAAGGTTTTGAAATCAAATACAGATGGCGTATGATATGTAAAAAGCAAAGGCCATTATTTTATTATCACCTGACAACACTAGGATCCATTTTGCTGGCCGGACCGATGGTGAATGGCTGTCACTTTAAATGGTTGTACGTCATTGTATTATATGATACCAAAGTCAAACTAAGCCAAATGTCAAGATATATAAAAAAAAATATGTAAAGATAATAGTATTCGAAAGGTATTTGGTCGTTACTGAAGTCCACGACAGCATCTGTGTGACAGGAAATGTTCCTCTCTTGTGCATAAGGGCATAAACACAAGCTTCTTGGGTTGGTAAATTTGCGCGCGTCATCCAAGGCGATGCATCTGTTTAGCACTAGACAACCATTCTATCACTATATTGGTGAGTAAGCGCCGATGCATTCCATTTGTAACATTGAGAACGCATGTAGCTATCGAAAACACATGATATAATCTTAGAATTGGGCTATCGCAATTGTTAAAAACTATGAAACCATCCGTTAGAAATGAAATATTATTGAGTTACCCTTTACCAGTCCTCACAATGTCAATTTTTAGAAGGTTTGTATAACCTACGAACAGGCGTCTGCTTCCATTCAGAAACATTCACATCCGAACCGAGCAACATTGATATTTTTCATACCTACCTATTAGCTAAATTTAGAAATAATTTGAATGGGTATCCTTGGTTTGCATAACTTGAGCTCAATGGTTAAAACCAGCATATGGAACAAAAAAACATCAGACAAACCGTGCTAGTTTATGTAACAAAAAGCAACATTCTTTAGAAATGTTTGTGTAGGATCATATAGATTTAAGATTGCATTGATTTTTTCTGGAATATTTCATGTTAGTTTTGTTCTTTGCATGGTGATATATGTTGCAATATGACAGCGCCAACCCGATTGATGATGCACATTCACGTTTAAATGGTTATCGGTTAATTACTTTTCATTGGGATGGATAAGCCACATTCGGAATCTTGTCTTGGTTATGGGTGCAGCGCAACAGTAATTCCTAGTTGACACTTTTCAGTCATACTCAAAGCTTACACCATTTCTATTTTCTGTCCAAAATTAACTTTGTAGAGTAAGAATGATTTAGCATTACTGACCAACAATGTTTCGTTTCGCGAGGACTGTTGCTTGATGATATTTTACTTCGCATCTGCATATGTCATCCAAATGTTGTCAAAGGGACCAGGGAATTTGGATGCAGCAACAACAACTACGAAAATCATTTGCGCTATTTTCGTTAAAATTATAACAAGCCAACGCTTGCCATACGGCACCATCTAGCTTTTATCCAAACAAAACTGTCGTTCACTCTAAAAGCCTCCCAGGACATTGAGTGTCGCTAGTTCTGAGGTGTTTATGGTACTTGGTGTAAAACAAGCATGGTGTTAGGGGTGTAAGTCTTGTGGTGTGGAAAAAAACAATCACCCTTTCCGTAATTTCAATGAACATACAACAAAAGTGTACATAATGGGTCATTATGACTATGCAAGACCTCCCATGTAGTAGGAAGTTTTTGTCGTCATTCGCCAGCGCCTTTACAAGCTGCAGATGGATGACACTGACTAGCGATTGGAGTTGAGCGAGTGGTCCATGCGTGCAGCTGTCTGCTGTGTGGTGAATGCAGTCTACAGTATTGGCTGTATCATCTCACAATATGTATCGCTATTTGCTTTCTTGAGGGCTATCATTGTATTCCTTTATCATTTGGGCATCGGACAGTTGTCGTCTGTTATTATTGTATGCTTGTGGGAGGCTACGAACTGTTCTTTATGTGATGGTTGTTTTGGTTACAGCTGTTTTGAACTAAGTTGTTCGCTGAATTCAGCGCAATTTGTGAATAATGTAGTCGAATTCAATTCATGATTATAGTTGCATAATGCATTACATAAGCCAAATAGTTCCATTGATTAAGATTGAAATGATTTTGGTCTATTACATTCAGTTCATATGCTTTAAACTGTCCATATAGGGGTATCGAATAGAATTAGACATATAACAACTGCCAAGAAGTAATTGTAACTGACACTATTTGTGCAGACGCTCATTGAGCAAGCTCGAAACCAGAACAACCTGTTCGCGTTATCAGCAGGTGGCTGCCATATGCTTAGACACGCATGATGGATGATGACACAAAAACAACCTTTCATTTTGTAACTACGTTTGGTGTGTTTGGAAAAGAAATTATACTGTACATCATGTATTCTAAGTGGGTAAGAATGTTGACTATGTAACTCCGATGTGCACGTTCAAATCATTCCTTTCCGACGTTACCAGTGCGGTTACAGCAATTGACAGATGAAAAGTAATCCACCAGTCTTCTCATACTCATTTTGACGGGAATAAGCCTTCGTTGACACGCATAGATACTCCTATAAAAGCTCATATATGATATATATTTGATTTATATATTGATAAATGACTATGTGCTACAAGATACGCATTAATGGATGGGCTAAGTGTGAGAGGCGCAATTGCGGCCTTTCCTGGGACTTGTAGGTTATTGAAATCATTGAATGGATCAGAGCAAGTGGTGATGTTCGTCCCTTGCGGCTGAGGGTTTAGGTGAAGGTTTTATACAGATTTTCATTCTAAACCTTGAGAACATATGTCACAATGTAAAAAACATGATATAATCTTGTGGTAACCTTAACCAAAGCAGCGGTTCACCAATTAGATAGCACTTAGAATTAGAACGTTTCAGAACATTTTTATCGTGAATTTCCATGACTAAGCACGATGTTGACGCTATGTTTGACGAAAATATCTATAAAAAAATCCAGTAAAAGATGTTGATTACCTCTTTGCAGTCAATTATTTGAAGGCTAAAAAAACAGCGACAATAACGCGCAGTGTTAGATAGGCAAAGGTTTGTTTGTTTGCAAAGCAATTACCTTTAAGCTTACTCTATGTGGTGTAAGGACAGCAATGCCTTTCGAGTAGTAATCAAGCGTTTTCCACCCCTTACAACTGGCTCATGTAAGAAACAGTGTGTATGGATAACTGCCGTCTAAAGTAAACAAAAACATCTGCTAAGCATCACAAACCTCCAAAGTTATCACCCGCCTTTATTTTTGTTACCACCACAGGACCACCTGGTGTTCGCTTTCAAACAGCTTAGGTTTTAACTGACATAGACTTACATATGTATGCCTGATACACTTGAACTTGAGAGGCTTGTGTTTACCTGTCCTCGCTCTATTACGCTCATGCATACTGTCTAGGTGTTATTTGTCTGCAAACCAAGCATACAAGATGCCCAGCAAGCATCAAGAGACATACTGAGTAAAACGAGAGAGACAGGGACAGGCTGATAGGAAACTGATTCCCGCTATTACTACAGGACTGCCTTCAAACTTTATTATAGAACCTAATAGAGTACCGACAACATTTTATATTCCGTATGTATCACAAATCACCGAATTCATTAAAGCAATCGTTTATACATGATGAGATTTATGCACTTTTAAATTGGCACAAGATGCATGCCAACTGGTACACTTTGGATGGATGTTTTCCCTTCAAACAGTGGAGATAATCCTCGGATATACATTACGCCTTACATTTTGGTAGCACTGCTGAAAAACATTGCATAAAATATTCTACTACGCCGGCAATACACATTACAGTAAAGTAACCAGCAGGAGTGTAACACAATTTAGTATAGCATATTAGACGCCAAGTATAAATCATTGTAGGTATCAAACAACCAGTATTTTGCTCTTGTTATTTATGGATTATACAACGCTATTAATATTTTTATGAAAAGTATCTGGGTATTTGCTAGAAATGTTGTCGCTCCATCTGGGTCAGCTAAATAACAGCTTTGTCATCCAGCCATGTTTTACAATTCATTTGCACACTGTGTCCAAGAGAAACGTAGCACTCGAATAACCTCCCACACCTGCCCTCACCTAAACAACATCAGGGTTATTACTATGTGTTTAATACTCTCGAGGTGAGCTTTAATGGTTTACCCCTAGCCAAAATGGTGATGACTTGCAGTTTTATATTGATGATAGTTTAATATTGTGCGATGGTAAGCGAAGATAAGTTGGGATGAGGAAACACAGCTCAATCCCCATTATATTTGGGGCGGTTTGGTCCGTGCTTTGAAAACAGATGGTAAAATGGCTAATGCCATTGGATGACAATGTGTAACAACACGAAGATGACATGTTAGTTGCACCTACAACTGCTTTGTTTAAGAAAGTCATTAATATACGAGTTGGCAGCTAGGCCATATACGTGATTGCTTTATTATTGTTTAAGGCTTTGACAGCGACTGCTAGTTCAAATGACGACAAATGTATTTGCAACATTTCTGGAAAATACGATTCCATTCAATGAGTAAGTCTCAATGAAGACTTCATTTGTTTTGCAAATGGGCTATATTTTTTTACCTTACAGATGCATTGGTGCTGATGTTTACGGTATATAACCTTGAGAACATATGCTTCGACTAACACACAAGGCAGGCTTCGAAAGTATGCTGACACTCCCCGGCTCTATTGTTTGGCTAACAACATTCTCGTCATTTTTTGCGATCTTAAATCAGTACCTGACGCGGGAGTTCCGCTTTTCTCATTCATAGTCAGACGTGAAGCAAGAGGTATGGAGTAGCTGACCTCTTTGAGTAAAACGCTATTTATACAAATGAATTTAATTCAGCTATCGATGGTGGGTAAAAGAGTTTGATTTGATTGAGCATGAAAAAATCACCCCATTGCTTCTTCGTAACAGTCGGTATTAGAATCCACAATAAGGTCTTATTTTGATTGCCAATTTCATAGTCAGTTTTGTTATGACTTAGCACACTATATTGTTTTCGGGTGATTCAGTAAAAACACCCTGGTTATCAATCGATATATACCATACTCCTCAGGAATGTAATGAGTCCCACACAGCATACTAGTACACGGCTAGTACTCACCATCCGGGGTTTGTTAGTCATTCAATGAAGAGGAATGATCATTATGCCATTTTGTGGTCGTTTCTGCATGACATGACTGGAACGATGCTTAGTAAACTGATGCGTGTTTGACCCAGCAAACATTTAAAGGACAATTACATATTGTCATTATTCGAGAGCACCGATGAGACAACTGCCTCTACTCCAAACAGTCAATATCGCACTGGGCTATTGGAAAAGTACTTTGACGGTACAAATCCTAAAGTCATTAGGGTATATCAACCATAGCCAGCATTCTGGCCAGTCAAATGGCTTCAAGCTTGCATTTGATAGTGATCATTGCCAGACCTGTCAATGTTTACAGTCAATGATCCAATATGAGGGACGTTGATCGATCACTCATTTCAAGCGGTTCTTGTTTGGTATTATTAGGGCCAAACATCTCCCAAAATGTGTACAATATATATATATATATATATATATATATATATATATATATATATATATATATATATATATATATATATATATATATATATATATATATATATATATATATATATATATTATAATAATAATAGCATTTATTTCGCATGTATGGTACAGATATTGTAGGTCGATCAAGTTAAAATACTATCATTTAACAAAGAGTGGGGTGCCATCATAAAGTGCATATAACGTTAAGTAGAACATTGATATCTTCGGGCGAAAAATTGAAATATATTCACATTCACGGGCCATACAAAGCGCTTGTGTGGAATTTGCAAAATTCAATCTCTCTTGATCAATGTTCGGTAGACTAATCTTGCTTGAAATTTCATTAAAAGTAATGATATGGTCGTAAATAATGGCGGTATTATGAACGATACTCCTATATTATTTGCGACATTCGAATTACTTAAGGTACATAATCGGCTAGCCGCCGATACAAGATCATTCCATATATGCTTTTGTACATCTTTTATGATCTGGCGATGCATTTGGATAGTGCGATCATCGATTTGGTAAGCGAGAATCTACAGCTGGCACTTTCCGGCACTTTGAAATGACTTCGTTACGCGTAACAAAACTTACATCGATTTTGTTGATTGTTGCCTTGTTCAATTCATATATCATACATTACTCCCCTTTTTTCAGTCTTTCTCATTAGTCCCTGACCAACTCACAACTTTCTAATATTTAACATGTCGGAACGAAAATACTTTAAAATAAGACCCATGCGCTGTGAGTCTGGATTGTATTTACTTTAATATAATCAGAAACGGAAAAGCTTATAAAGACTTTGTTGGTAAACAAAACACTGAATATTCTTTGATATCTTCTTGTGAATTATCAACAACGTCTTTATGTAGATAATACAATCCACGTGTGTTTGACGTTTATCTCTTAATTGTAACACGTGTATAACAGTGCAACAGCTGCTACGCATCCAGTACATATTTGATAGAGCTTAAATCATGTATGGTTGAATGGATTGATCAATGCCTTCTGTTATCTTTAGATATACCGCACGCGCCGCCCAAGCTTTTTGTTTGTAGTAAAATTGTTCGCGCTCTTGGGAGAATCGGTTAGATTCGGGTAAATGCAAAGCTCGCCTGACTTATCCTCCCTTTGTTACTGTCAACAATAAAAGATTATTGGAGTAGTAGAATATAATTGATGGGTTCTTATGATGCTCTTACGAATGCGTCTCAAATAGGATATATTGTTCGACTAACAATGCCAAAATGACCAGCGACGTATGGATGAATCCTTAAACAGTTATGAAATCGATTTATTGCGCATTGTCGATCATAAGCTTATACGTGAAAATGTGTGTGCAAACCTATGACACAGTGCATTCGGTATGGTATGTGCAGGTGTAGGAAGCGTGCACAGAATGGATGTCATCTTAACTCGTTTTGGAAGGTAACGTATGCTGAACTTAAGGATAAAAACATATTCTACGGAACATCTCACCACTCTTATATACACTAACGTAAATACCTGATTATTATGATATCGAATTTGGTGTGTGTGTTCTCCCTTGGGTGGTCCCACTTAACTTAATTGTTCCGCCTTAACCTAAAAAATAAAGGACAGTTACACACGAGGTGCATGTCATGGATATTGATAAAACCATAGGTTGTGAAATGTGTTTTGACATAGGCTGTCAGTGACACAAGATGGAGAATCATAACCAGTGACATATAATGATAGTGAGTCATGCATTACGTTAATCGTTAGCATCTGTTATACTCATTGCCATATATCTTGACATTCAAAGGTCACGTTGCCATCAGACATGTCATGGCAGATGCGTAACTAGGTTGAATAATTGTCAAATGAACAGCTTATTTACAATATGAACTATTTTGAAGAGTCTTTCAACATCGGTTAGTACTGATTGAAAATTATTGGAACTCAAGCAGGTTCTTCAGACCTTTCTATTTTATTCATTGTAGCGTTGTAAGCTACTTTTAGGGGTGTAGCAATAAATCGACAATATGGGCAGACACAAGTGGATACGAGAGTTACATTAACATCGATGACTGTAATGGGATGCCAGATGCAAACTTCGTTTGCTTGGATTACATATTGACCAAAACGTTATTGGAGGAGGTTCTCTAAGCCTTATGTATTTTGCTACACTTGGCAATTGACGTTTGTAATATCAGAAGTGTATCTAGCTAGACAATCGACTAGCGTATGATTTGAAAACAAAATTAAATTAATTCTGCAAATCCTTTGGCGGTAGTTTCTGTGTGCATTCTAGCTAAATAAATCACGTGGTCGTTTTCTTGGAGTATTTAGTATTACAAATTGAACGTATCGATTTATTAGTTAGTGTGACAACAAAGCCTACAGGCATTTGCAGTCATAATCGCTTGCATTAATGGACAGATTGTTAACATGCTCTTTACATTAGATACATGAGTTACGTAACATCAATAACATATTTGGACAGACACCTCTATGACGAGTAAATGCATTTTATTTACTACGTGTAGTTAGTTTGAATGATAATGCATAACGCCACGTCATCGCAGCAAACAGCTGTGTTTTATCCATGAAAGAAAGGTTTATAATTAACATTTATGGTGAAATATATTCAAATAGATAAAACAAAAAAGATCGTAATATAGGAATACAATGAATACAGTGCTGCCGTCTATGAATAGTACAAAGGAAGATTAGGAGTGTGGGAAGCAACTGCACTCAGACGATAAGGCCACCTTCTCGTTTCATAACACTGCCATTCATAAAGTACTTAGTAAAGTTCCACATTACCACGCCTCAACACCCCACTAGTTTTACACCTAAGTACCTAACACGCCTCGGCACTAATTACACTTGATGGCCAGTAAGGCTTTTTAAGCTCCCGGAGGTTTTGTTTAGACAACTGCACGATGGCATAGTACGACAATGATTTGCTTGTTATACTCAGTATGATAGTCTCACCGTGCTTATGATTCGTATACGTTGTTGATGTTGCATACCTACTTTGCTTATACTACCAACTGTTTTGTCTGACAACATTGAACTATGCTGCGCAGCGTAGTTGTTGCGATTGTTTTAGCAGTGAAGCGTTTATATGCTCGGTGCTCTTTGGAGTAGTATATATCTTGAAATTCACTTGAGGTACAAAAGATAACTTGTGAGTGATGACAAATTATCGTGGAAATTTAATGTGGGCGGTAAATAGAAATATTATAAGATAAAGTATTAGTATTATAACGTAAATCTTCATTACACCTCTAATTTGATAAAACACAATGACTATAAAATCTTGCTTAGCCACGGAACTCTTCAACTCTAATTGCTGAGAAACAGTAAGAGGGGCCTCTTATTAAAGTGTTGATTAACAATTTAACTGCAGAAAATGCAATTTTGTTCTTAACAACATTTATTATCGAGGTTCAGATGAAAATCTGTAGGCGACTGAACAAATGCAAATACATTACAAGTCGGAAGCACACTGTTCTATTCTTAGTCTTTTCACGTTTTTGACTATCCATTACCATCAACAACTCATGCAATGTACATTACATTTGGCTTATGCATAGGGTGAAAGAGGCCAGATATATATAGACGCTTACCTGTGTTGCTTAAAATAAACCTCAGTTGGCATGCCACACTTTATAGCTCTTCAGTCATATGGTATGACCAAAGAGTTTATAGCTTCGCTAAGAGCGCTCACTCGAGTCTTCCGCCCGAGGAAATATATGAAGACGCCATCTGTTAGCCGAAGCGTTATTGTCATAGCGTCTTGTCATAGCGTCTCTTAAAAACCACGTCTAATTTGGAGCTGTAGTCGCCTCGACCAATCAGATGACTCCATATCTTCAACATCCGCCGTGCCCCGAGACGTTCAATCAACAGTGCCATGTGCTTTTGTTGATTTCATTGCATCGTCGCCTGATGTCAGGGGTGTCTTTCGTGTTATTTCATAAACATCACGCAGCTTAGCGTAGCTATAAACTTCTCGCTCGAGACCTTCACATCCCCCTGACATGCCAAAAATCGATAACTGTGCGGATGCTGTTAGAGGCGAACATTATTCGAGAGACCGGGTAATTTATCAAGTTGACATTAGGCTATTTTCGCTATCAATAAGCCTATTGTGCGAAGTGTTTTGGCAGCGGCAAGGCTCTGCGAAACGACATTTTTCCTGCTCACATCAATCGCAGCGAAGTCACCCCAGTATTCCTCTTAAACTAGCTTTCCTTACTTATGCGCGCTCTTCGTTATAGTAGAGTTACTCACCGCCTGTAGTTGCTGGAGTGGGGACTAGCCAGAGGACAATAACGCGAGTCCTGGAGTAGAGTTGCTTATTCGATTTATTTAAGTTTCAACAATGAAGCTCCCTGGAAATCTCGGTCTGAATCTTGTTTTGTGACTAGATGGTCTTCCCGTCTGACCCATGTGTGCTCCTATTAAAGGGTCACCGTCAGCTGGTTTGCTTTCCCGTGACTCTTGACCAGTCCACACGATAGGCCAGGTTAAAACAATCCCCGTGTGACAGGACGAGTCCACTTGGAGGGTGGACCCGCTTGCAAGTCAAGGCTATAAGGATTGCTATTATCACCAAGTGGTGTGATGTAACCCGGGCTCTCGTGCTGATAATTAAGGGGGGAGGAATTTTAAGAATGTATTAAGAATAGTATTATAACATTCCCATATGCTTTTGTTTTGTTTGGTAGCGCCACGATTGCAATGTATTATAATTAGGGAAGCGATCACCACAGAGCCACTCGAAGTGGGCCCTCTTAGCGATGCTATAAACTCTTTGATATAACTGCTGAAAAGCAACTGTTGATTTCGCAATGGAAGCTATGTTGTAATCAATGTCTGTCTCGATTTATGAAATAAGAGATGAACGGATTTCGATCAAACTATTATCACTTAATATATTACTAACAATTCTTGAGTTTGTGAATCAAATGATAGCCCAGAATAATGCTTTTGCCATAATATAACGCATTATGTCATATCTGGGCAGGAATGAGCAAGTCAATGCAGCAAAATATTGGAAGCGATACAGTACGATTCAGTGTTCTCTAATACACAAGCTTGTTACAAGTAAGATGGTGTGTGGTTTATAAGCATGGTCGAGAAGTGGATACAAGCGTTTCCTCTTTAAACGTTTGTTGTTTTAACATGTATCCTGTAATTATAGACACAGCTCAGGAGGAAGGAATAGCCTTACTGATTAATGCTGAGGTGTCATGTTTTCATCTCACAGAGAAAGTAGGCAGGCTCCCGACATCAGCACTATCGACAGAAATAGGAGTTGAAAGTTTTTAGATGTGCTTTACAGTAAGAACACGTCTTAATGACGATATATTGGGCATCCGCAAAATATGCACTAATCCTCATAGGGCTGTGTACTCGATTGAATGCGCATTATCCATTCAATACTGTCGATGATAAATGAATGCAGCTTTTAAATGCCTACAGCATATCTTTCGAGCAGTTAGATCCAATATGAATGTCAGTAATGATATGAAAGAATTCATAGGTCATATATGTCATGTGCCTGAATCTGTAATGCTTTATCTGATACATGCATGCAATCTGCTTGATAACAGAGCTAATTTTTGTCTGCGCATATCTGTGGCTTTGATGTGGACTGCAATACTCAAAAGCACTTACCAAGTAAAACAAACTCGTTGACAGCGAATGTTTTCCTCGTGGGCTCCAATATTAATCATACAGGACTGTTAGACTCGTTTCCAGATGTCAACGGCATTTCTGAGCGCATGCGCATTTCTAGGCATAGGTAGATAACGTCAGTGCTTGTCGCACAAATTGAAATTATTAATATGAGTTAAAAGGAAACACATTTCCGCTCGTAGGTGACATCACTTCGTAGCAATCAATGTTCAATATTTTATTCATTAATGAAGTTTGGTAATGCGTTTAGTATGCACAAAAGCATCCCATTCATGCGCCGAAAATACATTTAACCTGTAAGGTAATCCAAAACACGCAATGTGCCTTAAAAATATGGCGTTTACTCGGCAGTCTTTTCTAATGAGATGTGTAGGCACCATATAACACACTAGTGTTGGTGTGCCCTTAAACCCTATACTTACCTTATCTTACCAATGAGATGTGATGGCGCCGTGTCAAGATATAGCTTGTAGTGCTTCACTTTAGATGTTTATACGAAGTCCATCACTCAGCAGTGAATTTATGCGTCATTAATGCTCTAGCGGTGGTTGAAGTTAATGGGGTACTTAAGTATGCAACTTAAATTCTGCTATTGGCTATTTTCGTATCCTAAATCCACCCCATGCAAATAATTAATTTTTGTTGACTTCCTCGATAAGTCAACACTCACGAACATTTTCAGACTTTCCCATCTGACTCGCTTATTTCCCTAACAAACCCGGCAAAAACACGGAGGACCCGTCAAAAACACGGAGGACCCGACAAAAACACGGAGGACCCGACAATAACACGGAGGACCCGTCAAAAAACACGGAGGACCCGACAATAACACGGAGGACCCGACAATAACACAGAGGACCCGTCAAAAACACGGAGGACCCGACAATAACACGGAGGATCCCGGAATAAACATGGAAGAGCCCGGAAGACACCGGAAACAACACAACTATCACCGACCACGGTGGCAGCAATCGACATGGACGCGGAACGGGCTCATGTCGGAGTCTAAGGGTTCAAGAATGAAATATGCACACATGCACTCAAATTTGATCAAGCATAATGTTTTTCCGCGATTCTGTGACTGTTATCATGAAATAAGCAATAATGCAGAGAATTTATTAAAAAGTACAACATTGATGTCGTAAACTATGCGGTTCGACCAGTAATTCTTTTTAGGGTTTGTTAAAATTGTGACGAAGAAACAAAAAACCTTCGTGCCTTTGAGAATGTGTAAAAACACACAAACAACCACTATGTACAAACTATCATGCAGTTTTCCCACAAAAGCATTGATGATTTGTGCAATCCATCTAAAGCAATTACAGCCGATACTATTTGTTCTGAAAAGTGCATTCGAATTTTTTACGAGGCTCACCAACACAAACTTGTTTTTTAATTTATGAAGGTTATAACTGGATGTTAAAATCTGTAGGAGGGATATAATCTATGCTGTACATGTTGCTATTTGGGTTTTGGTGTACACAAAGTGATGCAAACTACTTTTGTCCGGACATAGGTTCATGGCTACGTCCCTTTGAAGTTTTGCAACACCAATCCCAAAAAACTGGAAACTGCTTGTGAAGCTAAGTGTCATATAGTGCAAGTAGTTTATCAATGTAGTGATAGAATGTGACAGATAACAGGTTGTTCTAAAGATACTGTACAGGGGAGGTTCAGTAGATGGAGGCGCTGTGCTAATCAATCCTCGCAGCTTCAAATCAACACGTCGTACCAACACATAGCATCATCGTATCGCATCAACACATAGTATTATCACATCTCTCTTTTGTGAAAAATAGCTCCGGCATTCAAACAGTTAATTCAGCAAGAACCGGTTCACTGCCTGTACCAACCAGTTAAGTATTCTGGACTGATTGATAATTAACTACTGCTATCTTTGAGTGAATGTTATACGTTTTAAGGAGGACGAATAAACGCACGTTGGTGTTTTGCAGATTGATGTTTCATCGTAAATTGTACACTGCAGTTTGAGGGCAATAATGCAATTATCTCCACATTCCCTGAATGCAATGGCTCGTGGCGCGTCTGTTTGACGTCATGGGCAGGTGCTAAAAACTAATAGATAAATATTGTGGAATGGGATGGAAAACGTAGTTTTGACAGGGTGTAAGGTTTTTGGGTATATTGGATATTACGCTTTGAAGACAACGCTAATTCATCTTGCGAGAGATCAGTATAGTTTACGACAACACTGCAAAGCAGAGAGAACCCTTGCTCTCCCATTACATTGGACATTTATAGCTGTTTTTGGAGTTACATATGGTCATAGAAAATCCACCCGTTAGTAATCATCACACAGTTTGTTATGATTTCGAGCGCGCAAATGTAGCATCTGTTCAGTTGGTTTCACTTTTTCAATCATTTTTTAGTAGTTCATAAATATGATTATCCGGTTATGAATGCATTTCAATTCAATGTTATTAACGACAATCATTATAATTTTAAAACTGACATTACGAGTGTGATGGTTCGCGATGGAATATGCTTCTTACCCCGGATAAGCAGCCCGCCTGTGGATCCCAGCATAGAATATGTCCACTGTATTCTCCTACATGTCGTAAGATGCGACTGGCTTATTTGCCATGGGTTGCGACTTGTGTCGGTCGACAATGGGATCCTGGCGCTTGAATGGAGCGGTCCTTGTGAAGGCTATATGTCACATGGACTAGACACCAAAATGGCCTGGTCCAGTCAATCGGCTGTGGGTGACATACCGTAGGGTAATCGTTTGAATTGTCTTTTCCACCTTTGTGTACATTTTCGTGCTCAATCAAGTCAATTTTATCTCTTTGTTTCTACTTTTGTAGGGACCACACAACACATTAGTGTTGAAGTGCTGTTAACATCATACTTACTTGACCTAACCGGATAAGCAACATTTTATGTAAGAATAAAATTAACAACACAGTATATATATATATATATATATATATATATATATATATATATATATATATATATATATATATATATATATATATATATATATATATATATATATATATATATATCTATATATATATATATATATATATATATATATATATATATATATATATATCTATATATATCAATCTATTTCGAAAACCCCTATGAACCGTAACAGATCAGTTTACTAATAGGAAAAGACAGTCAACAGGTGCTTCGACAATCATTTTTTTCCATGCAGTTCTAGTTCTTCCGCACCTATATCATAACCAAGAGAATGCGTCGGCTAGATAAACTTGATATATGAGTGGTTTGGTTTGATAGATATGTAAGCAAAAGAGATATTTGACTTAACTTTTGCCTTTGCCGAGCTTGGTCTGAAATTCGAGTTATGTCGCTTATTGATAATTATTACGTTCAAAACGCCCCGATGTGTAGAGATTTTTATGAGTGAATACAAATAATTCCCATATTATGCGTAATAGCCTTGCTTTGAACCCTGAGCAATATATTGAAAAGTATTATGTGATCAAACAGTAGAGGACATTAGTTTCACGACGTGGGTTCGCTTGTGTTTAAACAAATTCGGAACACTAGTGCATCGTGCAAAAAATTAGCTAACGAATCAACGAATGCGTGATTCGGTCAATTAGCTACTGAGCATTTCGGAGCAATAGTTCCTGACTGGCGATACGCGAGAGAAATTGCATGAGTACGCCGCTAGCCAATTCAACTACAGATTCCGATTGACAAATGCAGAATCACACGGATAAATTCTGGAAATGACTTTCCCAGTGAGAAGAAATACATTTTGTCATGGCAGTTGACTTTGTCACCATTAATAATGAGAATTGCCGTTACTAATGTTGTAGAGAACCCTCTGGCGATTGTTCGGCTTAACTGTGAGGGAACCAATAATAAACCGTGCACAGACATATGATATGTTTGATCTACCATAATATCGCATTTGAACAATATTAGTGCCATTGCCTACAAATTCATGTGGCTAATCGTGTTCAAGTTCAAGTGACGTTTTCGTTTGTTGCCTTTTCAGAGACCGACACTTCCTGTAAACAACGGACAGCGTATGCCGCCATATATATAAATCGTGGTAGCTGCACGATCACAGTTTGCCTTTTGGGCATGCGCGAGATTGGGGAATGTTTCACAAAATACAAGGAAGGGATTATTCAGTTACGAGCAAAAGATCCGCCAGCTGCTTGACTACTCGAGATGTTCCTGCATGGTGTGTGCAAACCTCGATAATATTGGGGATGTTATTCATAAAAATATCCGTGGCGTACGGTTGAGGCGAGTGCTTGAAGCTATGTGGAAATCATATCTTATCCAGCCATAACATGTTCTGATTTTTTAAACTATTCCTGCAGTATTATGTTTAGTTAATGCTCTCAAAACCCGAAACTCAAGAGAAGACCGCCTTTTCTCTCATCTCATATTTTTAGACCCATCCTAATATTATGATAGTGGTGCGACAAACCTTTTTTAAGCTGATAAAAGCAGTGGATTCAAGGGACTACGTGTCGGAATGTGCGATAACCGAATGTAACACAACTCCTGAATAAAATGGATTGCCTAAATTAAACCGAATTTAATTATGGCCTCTATACAATAACTACTCGGCTGACATTGCTTTACAGGTCGATGTCATTGGTGGTATTATACGTAAGTGATGATTGGATGTTTCACTGACATACGCCAAAATGCATTCGTGAAAAATAGAACAAATTTTGCGTGAAATTGGGTAACAATAGCAAGAGAAAGGATATCTACCAACTGAGTAAGTGACCTTCACTGGTGCCTAATGCGTGTACACTAGTGTACTGCACCATTGATGATTATTAAGATTACAGGTGAGATACGCACATGCCAAGATCTTCATAGAAGGCGGCAATTCATGATATGATACTAGAGTGCTACGTGCTAGATCGGCTTGATGAAGCTACCCCGTTTACTGTGCCTTAAGTAAGATATATTAGGCTGAAGATGAAGTTCAAAGTTTCTATCAGAGATATTAAAAGCTGCAATTACCAGTTCAAAGAGTAGCAAGCCTATACAGAGGCGTGGACGTTAGGTGCACGTGTGCGGGTTTCAAGTAACGTTTTGCTGCGAGTTTTTATCAATGCTTCAGGGCCAAATTTGTCATATTTATAAAATTGTCAAATGAACTGACCTGCTGGTGTATGACATGATGTCCTATATACACGATTAACACCGATACACTTTCAATTCCGCAATGTAAACACCAATTACCGTAGCAATATCTAAGTTATCAGCATAGTTTTACGACCTATTTCGTCGGTGCATGCCAGTGGTAGAAACATATGGCAGTTGTTTCAGGTCAGTTAACTACGCGCTTTTCCATCGTCAACAAGCGTAATGCTTCCTTGTCTTATGTTGTTTACGTAGATATACAACACCCGAAAACGCATATGTTTAGACTCAATAGTAGTCTAATGGAAAACGCAGAGAGAGAGAGAGGAAAAGAGATATTTAGAAAAGTCCATTATATATGAGGGGAAGATTGCTATTGCAAGGGTTGGAGCGCCAATGATTGATCAAGTGAGTCTGTGATTGTGCGAGTGAGTGAGTGAATGAGCGAGTCGGGGTGGTTGTTTGACTGGCTGGCTGCTTGAGTGAGAGGTTAGTGAGTGAGTGAGTGAGTAATGGGCAGGCGGTCAGACTTTTGAAGTGTGTGTCCGAGTGGCCAGATGGGTTGATAGCGAGTTATTGAGAGTGTAACAAGGAGGTTATGTGTGTGTGAGTGAGTGAGTGAGTGAGTGAGTGAGTGAGTGAGTGAGTGAGTGAGTGAGTGAGTGAGTGAGTGAGTGAGTGAGTGAGTGAGTGAGTGAGTGAGTGAGTGAGTGAGTGAGTGAGTGAGTGAGTGAGTGAGTGAGTGAGTGAGTGAGTGAGTAACTTGGTGGCTGGGTGCCTGGATAAATGTCTACAACAGTTTTCAACCAGCTGGTCATTGTTACATGGAGGTGAAGTTGGTCTTTTTTATCAACCTCTGTTATTATCAATTATGACTGTCTAAATACACCACTCATAACAGAAGGCCGACCTTGTTAGCACCAGCAGTGTTTGATACTGGATATCTTTCATTAGGTGACAGGTGAACGCTTACGCATGTCAGGTGTCTGTAACTGTCAGAACAAGTGCTGTTTGATGTCCATAAGTGAAAAGCAAGCGTCTGTGGTCGTCTGTTTGCTCAGGAAACGTTATGTATCAAGCGGAAACTCTTAGATGAAGCCAAAATACGATAATTTCTGGTGCGAATTACCTTTTTTAAAAACAGGATTTTTAATGTGTTTGCGATTGATTTTATACCACACATCAGAAAACATTATTAAAATACGCACCATATGACAGATTATATATCTTATTTGGTAGTACGATTCATGAGGGGTCATTCGTCTAAGTTTGTGCGTATCACAACGTCAAGATTAACTATGTATTAGAATATACTCCATCAGCCCGTAGCTATATGGCTTACAAAGTCAGAATGTGCATCAACATATCAGAGTATGTCTCTCAATATATCATTTCATAAACTGTTGTCAGAATAATTTGCAGCATCGGATGAGTTCAATGTTAGCATCAAAAACCGCTATATATATTATGATTAATGTATTTACGCTATTGTGTGAAGTGTATCAATACTTCAGAAGTGAAAAGCGTATATTTCTTTAGATTATGGTTGCAATTCACTCAACACTTTTCAAAGTATTTCAAAGTGCGGTGATGAGTTATTAGCAACAAAGAAATAAACCAGACTGCATCATGTTGTGTTGGCGTCAGCCTCTCCAACACAAAGTTTATGAGTTGTTGTCAAGTGCACCGTTCACAAAACATCCGAAAAACACGGTGTAACAGCGCTCATGGCCTGGCGGTGTGATACATATGAAGTTTCATATCGTTTGTATCTACGGAAGTTAATGAAAAAGCAATTAGGTCAGTACGCACACGAGATGCGAAACCATAGTCTTTTATTCATTTTGGCATCGTTTATTTCATTAAAAGCTGCCAATTAAGAATGTAATATAAACATCGTTGATTTCTGGATTGCCAATGCGTTCAGGCTCTATGGTTGTACTTCAATGCAATACGCTAGCTTTTGTCACCAACAACTCATCATGTCACCCGAAGTCGTGGCTTATAACTGTCTCTGTGTATTCCAGGTCTGTCGTATTAATCACGTTTTTGTGAGGTCTAAGCGTAACATAATTCTGGGTCTTAAATGACTATGACAAACGTACGAGCAGTTCATTGCACTCTGTGTCGACGTCCAACAGTGCGCATCAAGTGTGATGCACTGAAAAACACCTTATTTAAAGATTGCTATTTATTCAAAGGTAATTTGCATTTTCCATCCGACTACGTCAAAGAGCCTTGTCTTTTAGTTTGGTGTTTGCCGGTGGCAGTTTCAGCAGTTTCACACCTACACTGACACAGCCAGGTACCAGCCTGGTTTCGTGGTGTATATATTGTTATGAGTGACGCATGACCAGGGATCTACAGCCATGACCTGTATATTCCACGTTCACGTGAGTGTTCTTTTTTTCAAATTATGGTCTGATGATGATGATGGTTATGTTATATGAGTAATTTTATTGAAAATGAGAACAAATCTAGCAAGCACACCATAGCAGCTGCTTATGAGTGGAGCTGGGCTATATCTACGCTTCTTCCTCATGCACTTAGTGACCTCTTGTCAGGTTAACGATGCATGAATATGAGAGAAACACATGCGTACGCAACCCCCAAAATTTGATATATATGCAGGTTCATATCGCCCAGACCTGCCAGTAAGATAAACTTGTGACGTCATAGAACAAGCAGGCTTTCATATCAATGGTAATCGTCCGTTAAGCGATCATTAATTTCAATAACAAAGCTGTCAAGCAGGAATGAAGAGTAACCTTGGTCTTTGTGCGTTCTCTCCTTGTTCTATCGATTCTGTGGCTTACCCACGTAATTAAGTGCTGCGGCCTAGCGCTATATGTTCATTCCTCGCGAACACTGTTCCATGTAACGACTAGATATATTTGCGATTCATCAAATGGAAACTGTGGATATGCCATAAAATTCGGATAGGTACTACGTCAAGGTATCATTGAAAAGTTCTGCTATTGACATGCGTCAGCCAGCGCGCTGTCGACGACAATAATGGTTGATTATTGGAATTCATTTCACTTTATTTCAGCATCAAACAAAGCTGAAATGCAAAGTGTCAATTGTCCGTTTCCGGTAACACAAATGCAAGCAATTTGGCCTACGTTGATGGCATTGGTGTCCATTAGTTCACTACGTTATGATGTGAACGTGTTGGTTCAGTCAGAGAAAGATAAAGGCTTCAGATACTGAAATATTTCATTGTTCTTTTGTGAATATTTCGCTAGTATCAAGAGAACGCATTATACATTGATTGATACCAGAGGAAGCACATTGCTTGTATGATGTGCTTACCAACGTACATAACGATACCTGCCTATCTCCGTAAACAACGTACTATATAGGTTCGCCTTTTCTTCTGTGGTGGTTTATACTTGAATATGGACACATATGATTGCAATAAATAGGCTATAGACGTGCTGTAGAGCGGCATGGGTAGTAAGCATATCTTTCAGCGAAAGAGAGGATGCATTCAGATCACGATTTATTTAGGGACACGTAAATTAGAAATCATTTTTTTACTTCAAGCGACAATGTGATTCAAGTAGGCCTATAAGAAACCAGTTAATTGAACAAGTCATTAAATGCAAAAGAACTGGGTATAAATGAGAAAGCTGTTGTATTTACACAAGTGCATGATGCCAATTTAACACCCTGTCCTTTATAACCTCTGAAAACAGGATTTTAAGCTCCTGGGCTATCTCAGTCTGGTCATAATTCCGGCACGGGCTACATCAATGCCTATTTCGCCAACCTTGTCTTTCATCGCTTTTTTTAATTATGTTTAACCTCGTTGTGATATAATCATTTACACGACGTCAAAACAAGTAGAGCTATGAGTCTGTGCCTGGTCAAGGAATATTCAGAAAAACCACCCCTGTTCTTCATGTGTTGTTTGAACCAATTCTACTCTCCATCCTGTGTTGAAGGCGAAATGTTCACAGTTGCCTTCCCTCTCAAAACACGATTTTAAAACCACCACTGTATGCGTATTGTATTTTTGGCAGCAGCTTTCTGTTGTTTCTTCACTTAAGTGTGAATATAAATGTTTTTTCGAAGCCCGTCAACGACGGGGTATGTTTTTCAGGTGGAATTTGTGGACCAGGGGTACCCATTTTGACCTTATTTTTTTAGTGCGGCACACCCCTATCCAGAAAGAGGGAATGTAAGATTGGTATATTTGGGAGCAAGCTAAATTGTTTCATTCAAGCAATACGACACAAAAGCTCTCCCGGTGGAGATTTATTGCGCTCGGATCAACTGGCGGGTTATTTTCGGCATCTGCACTCAGCTTGCTTTACCTCGGAATATGTCTGTTGAATGTCAACGGCATTCACTTTGAAGAACTATCAATGATGTGATGGTTGTTCATTTTGAGAAGCAAATTACGTTATTACACGTTCATATTGATCAATAGATGGTTTACATATCACAACATTTGATGCTAGCTTTATAAACCAATGTTGTTAAATATTGCAGGTGATGCAACCTAGGTCTTCGAAAAACCGCAGTTATTTTCCTTTTGCATACTCAAACTTCATTGCAATATCAAGCAAAGCTCAACTGTTTAATCAAAATTTAGCTCATTATGACAAAAACATAAGCCATAACCTGTTATTAAATACAGGTCCCCATGTGTAAGATGCGATATTAAAAATGCAAAGCAGATACAATGCATTTACACCTGTGGAACGTTACTACATCTTTAAATCGCATTTCTAGATCTTTTGCCTAAGACACAGGTGCTTACGGGCCATGAGGACCGCACGGGGCTGTGGCCCGTAGGAAGCCAGTTAGAAATCATCCCCGTACAAAATTGTGGTCGTATGCTAATATTCACTCAAAAGTTTGTCAAAAGCTGAAATGTTGAACAAACCATGTCCATCTGGATTATTACATATTACCTGAATTATGAAGAATAATGTTATTTGTTTCCCACCAAAAATGTAAGTGTATCGGGTACAACCTTCACCACCTTTCAATTCATTACGTTCCGCCAAACTGCAATGAGACACCGGTCGAGTTCATGTCAGTTTTCATGGCGCCTTCCAGCCACGCACTTACCTCATCCATCAGTTGTTTTTAGCCGAGATTCAAAAACCATATCGTTACCGAAGGTTGGTACATCCTACACTCAACCCAAGACCTCGCAGCAGCTAATTCATTACAGAGTAAACTCTTCTTGGTGCTGCAGTGCAATGTCTGATATATAAACTATAGTTTATCATTTCTTATTTAAGGATGCCCTGTTTCCCATCGTGAATACGGCATGCAACTTAGATCATATTTTAAACAACGCATATCTTTTCATATATATATATATATATATATATATATATATATATATATATATATATATATATATATATATATATATATATATATATATATATATATATATATATATATATATATATATATATATATATATATATATATATATATATGATGACGATAAAGATGATGATGATGATGATGATGATGATGATGATGATGATGATGATGATGATGATATGACCCATCGAGCGAGAAAACAAGGAATCAATCATTTGATTTATATGTAATTTATGTCACATTATATAATTGTACATGGTTGCGTTGTACTTTTGCTAATAATTTCAATCATTAAAGTTCTTGGCGACCAAACCAATATATCGAGTGATTGACATATTATGGACATATTCGAGCACATGCTCAAAGGTGCCAAGAGTCGTATAATAATTATACTAAGAAACTATTTAAAAAAAGTCATTATTAAAGTTTAAGGACTGAAAAATGTACAATGAAACAAGAGCTGTGCTTTTTAGACAAAGTTTAATTTACTGGAAGCTTACTTGAAAACAGCTACACTTCCTCTGCATAACTCAGTGGTATATATAAAGAGCTTTAAAAAGTGTTATACTATGGATTGGTTGGCGCCTGCTGACCCAATGCAGCCTGACTCCGCATTAAACGCTCTTGGTTGTATTTTTGTGTAATTAGAAGCTGATAAAGTGAGGTTGAACCAAAATGCCTGAGATTTGCAACAATGATTTCTGCAATTCTTCGATACATTTCCATTTTAGTGAAATGCTCGTTAATTCCATAAATTTCTGTCGGTAAATCTGCTAAACATGTGAATAAATAGTAACAGCAAGAAATTCGCAAATCATAGCACATGCAAAAGGTTAGTAAATTAACGTCGACAGCTGTTAAGCGTGCCACAAATAACGCACAAGGCAGCTGTTAACCTTGCTTGAGAAATTCTTTGTGTATGTAAGAGTAGTGCGAGGAGGAAGGGGGCGGGTGGCAGTGCAGGTGTGGCTTAACTCATTTGATTTAATATAATCTACGAAACAATTAACACTGCTCATTTCCTTTCAACGATCTATTACAATATGTCCTCGCCAGTCGTTACCTCTCCTTCCATCCCCGACCCTGTGAATTCCTCTGTGACGCCTGTCTGTGATACTGATAGTTTTGGCGAGAGACGACTGAAACGAATAAGAGAGTTGAATGCATTGCTATATCTGTGTGAAATCACAACAACGCAACAAGGCTCTTTCCCTTGTGTGTGACATTGTAGTTCCTTCAAGTATTCACTTCACTGAATATAGCGCAGCAAGCTTCAGACTCGTAGCTTCATTTCAAGCACGGAGCACCGTATGAAATAGTGCAGGGATAATAGCAATGCATGTAAGCTATCGTATGCTTGGGTTAAATCAGGAACAGGTGGTAAACCTATTACCCTTTCTCTAGGTATAAGCTGTCACTCATCCATATACATATCACTCAAACATTCACTGCTCACCGAATCAACCTCACTATCAGGCTACAAGTGCCTGGATGTACTTGCCCTTGTATTGACGGGAGAACATGTCGACGAAGCTTGTTAACAAAAACGTAGTCTGACATTGAACACCATGACATATTAGCAATGTGCCAGGTGAATCCGTCATCAATATATGTTTGTTAATGGAACTCGGGAAGTTAAGTGTTGCTCGCTTCTCAACCCCAAGGAGACTATGGAATACAGTTTCGAACGAGTAGCATTCACGACGAACAGCTTGAGATTTTAGTAATAATTATGTGTAAATACTATTGCTTTTACATTTGCTCTGCTATTCTGATCAAAGTTCCCAAGTTATTCATTTATTTTCTCTGACTTAATTGACACTCCATGTATGAAATTTCCTTTAATTTATATCGGTTTTTTTAGTATTCTCTGACTAACTAAAGGATTACCTTTTGGGAAAGCTTATAGCGAGAGGTTGAAAAATAAAGAGCTATTAATCACTGTTGTGTAGATATCTACAATTTTCATATTAACAATGTGTAATTTAGGTAAACAGTAGTTGAGATTTAATATTGGGTCGGGAATAATGAAGTAATCGGAACTTTTAAATGTTTTCTATGCCTGCGTCTGCTTTAAATTACATGAGGTCACTTATAATTGCACACACTTGTCGATCCTATATACCTTCAAATTAGTGCTACCTGGTACATCGATGCATAAGGCATTGCTATTTACGACTCGTGAGCAATGATACACGTCGCTACTGGGTACCATGTCATTACATCACTCCACTACGCGTACTAACACCTGATGAATCCTAATAAATTCTATTTGGTTAGCGTGATCCCTAATATCATTATGCTATGACAGGCAACGGAAATGCCAGCGCGGCTTTAATCTAGCTTTTTCTTTCTCAAATGTTGCTTCATCACAATATATCCTGACTGGGTTATGTTAGCGATGGTGTTTCTGTTTCTTCTAGCGTACATACCACGCATAACAATAAGTACTCAATATTGAAACAAACATTCAACAGCAGGTGAATGTGGAGGATGTTGTTCTCATCAACATACTGCATAGGACTAGCTTGGCCTTTCCATTATAAGCTGTCATTCGCATAAGGTTCACTTAAGGTTCAGCACATGTTAGAACATTTAATCCCGGAGAAAAGTATTTGCGGCCCGGATTGTCTGGATGTTCGTCGGCATAGTGGTGGTTACGTAACACCAAATCCATTCTACTGAGCAATCAATTAATTGGAGTCAACTATGAATTAATGCTGAAAAACCCCTCCTCGATGAATGGCCCGCTATCCATCATTGTCCTACTCACTTGGACAATTGTTGTTAGTATAAAAAGAAGTGGGCCACTTCACAGGTACAGGATAGCTACGAAAAGGGTTGTGCAGCTGTGCATGGTGTAACAATCGCGAAACATTCACCTGGTCAATCGGCAAACTGGAGACGCTGAGGCCTCATGAGGGGGCAAAAGCACACAAGCACAGTATACCAGTGATGCACGGCAAGGCGGCTCTAGTTGGGAAATATGAGGCAGAAAAGTGCATGCAATCACACAATCAGGCCACAATCAAGTGCATGCAATCACACAATCAGGCCACAATCAAGTGCATGCAGTCACTCAATCAGGCCACAATCAAGAAGCTCTGTGCGCATTTCGGATATACACATGCACTTGCTCTAGCAGGGCGACCATTTAGTGATCTCGCCTGGCTGGTTAAGTTGGATGAAAAGAAGGGGATTGATGTTGGCAACCGGGGCATTTACATAGCCTATAGCTCAGATGGAAAACGTCAAAATCTCCCATCAACTCGAAACGTCACTCTTTGTGTCCATCCTGAGTAACGGAATCACAAGCAGACATCCAATCCCTAAGAATATCAAACAAGGGAGCAGTGAATGTGAGTTGACTAGATGCACGGTATTAATAACCATTTGTCGCAGTTCAATATGGGACTGGTGAATAGGATTATATAATGATGTTTCAGGTTAACTTGATCGACTGTGCACAATCGGTCAAGGCAGATGCTACCCACATTGTATAGTTTCCATGCGCAGACCTTTTGACAGGATGGCGGACCCATGGGAGTATTTCATCAAGAAACTAGTCGCATTCGGAAGTTACGGGGCCGCATTCACCAGGTGGTCACGATGGGCAACAAAACAAATGGCAGTTATTAAAATTGCTGACATAAATTTTAGAAAACAGCATCTAACCAGTCATAAGAGAGTGTTAGGCTGCAACTTTGGAAGCATTGTTGCAGGTGTTGCTGCAGTCTTGAGGAAGGAGCAACCGGAGATGCTAGCTATTCATTGTTTTGCGCATCGCCTTGAGCTGGCATACGAAGACACCATCAGCAGTGTAGCCTTGGACAACATGGTGTCCATCTGTCTTCTTCAGGGTCTCTATCATCGGTAGACACCATATAACACACAAGTGTTGGTGTGCCGTTAAACCCTATACTAACCTTTATCTATCATCGGACAAGACAGCATTGATGGTTAGGATTATCCCAAATGTGCTAAGAATGCATGTTATAACCAGCATCAATATTAATTTAACATATCTAATGAATTTAAAGATAGCAATAAATCTGTGTGTGGGGATGTGGGGGTGTTTGCTGAAAGATTTCGGTGATGATTGCATCCCAAACGTAACTAACCACTTCCAAAACGCATTGCGCAATGCTGGAATCGACATAGCGGAAAGCAACATTTAGTGAACAGCAAACAAAATTCAGATTTCCACCAGGGGAAATATTTACATTGTTATCATAGCATTGTGAAGCAACATCTATAACTACTTTAAGTGATGCCGATGTCAACAAGCTCATAAGGGAAAAGGTGAACCAGCGGTATCCAAACTATGCAGCAATACTTACTCTGATGGACCACATCCTAACAATACGCGGTTTAAAATCTTTTGTCAGATCCTGCTAAGCAGAATCCTCCCTGGTGGATCAGATGACCATCAAGCTGTGTTCCCTTACGATTCCAAAAATACACCAGTCCCTATTAAGTGGATGATGTAAAGAAATGCAATGGAAAGTTAAGGTTCTCAGTACCTCTCAGTCATGTCTTCTGTAAACATAGTGGCAAGCGCAAGTCGTACATTTCCCCTCATTAAAGAACACTACTATAAACAATTAAGGCCTATCTGTTACCTTATTTCAGCTTTGATCCTCTGCCAGCAATCTTCCTCTGGAACTTGGGGTATCACAGAAGACCCCTGTTTCCCGACGCCGAGGCGAAGCAGCAGAGGGACATGGTCGAAATGGAAAAAGCGAGGAAGGATATAAGAGAGGCACCATGAGCCGTAACTGACAAAAAGGTAAGACTCTATGTGTATATACATATACATATATATATACATGTATATAATGTATATATGTATAATATTATAGATATATATTTATATATATATACATGTTTATATACATTATATATATGAATATATATATATATACATGTATATATGGTGATATATATATTTGTATATATATATATATATATATAATACACATTATATTTATCAATATATATAATCGGTCATATAGCATGATGCTACCCACATTATATATATATAGTTTATATATATATATGCATATATGTTTATATACTTACAGGATCGCGGATATATATATATATATATATCAAGATATATATTGTGTGTGTGTGTGTGTGTGTGTGTGTGGTGTGTGTGTGTGTGTGTGTGTGTGTGTGTGTGTGTGTATGTACCTGTGCGTAAAGCCAATTACAGCATTTCTTAGGTTTGAGCCACCAAAGGATGCTTTGGGCCACCGAAAATATAGACCAAACATAAACATTTGGACCACAGAACATATCGGAGTTTCTTGAGCTGCAATGCATGTCTATGTCGCAAGGCTGAACTATTCCTGTAAGTTTGTTAATTCCGTTAGAGATGCGATTCAATAATTACGTTTACGAAGGCTTCGTGTTGACGAATACTCTACAGTGCAATCCTTCAAAGGATATTTCTGAAGTCAACATAGCACAAGGATATTGCTCTTGGCAACGTGTCACCATTTTACATGCAAAATGCCGCTCACCTGCAAATATATTTATATGAACAAACTCTTTTATAATATACAGCATGCGCTGAGTGTGTTGATAATCAGTTTATTATATTATTGACCTTGCCCTTCATGCATAAAGTACAGATGCCGATGTCTGGTTGTCTAATGAGATCCGAAGCAAGTTTCGCCTGTCCCAAGGTAGTACAATATTTGCTGCATGTTGCCAATGCTCATTTGAACCCATATGTTTTCCCCTTACTCTTTGTTTCACGTTGTATCTGTCGTTTGTTTATGAATGTGCCGCCAATGTACCGCAACCCTGGGATGCGTTTTGAGGTCGCCCAGTAGTCGGAAGCGACCAGTATAGTTCACAAGATTGACACCCAACGGGCGGCTGGATTTAAATGATGGCATTTGTATATTCAACTGAAAGCAATTACATGACAGCTCTCTATCTACTGTCGATGCCGCGAAGGGTTTTATTAACATTTAGCTCAACCGTTCGCTGGTCAAGTAATATTATATATATATATATATATATATATATATATATATATATATATAGATATATATATATATATATATATATATATATATATATATATATATATATATATATATATATATATATATATATATATATATATATATATATATATATATATATATATATATATATATATATATATAAAGAATTTGGTCAATACCATGTGTTGAACGCTGAGAAACATTGCGCTATACGTGAGAACTAAATGAACGAATTTTCCACAAGAAACGATCCGAGCATATTCTACTATAACAAATGAAAACATCGTACTATAACAAATGAAAACGGTTTTCCGGGGTCATAATATATGCATAAACGTTTTTGGGTAAATTTGTGATGCTTGGATTTTTATTAGGTAGAAATCGTATGGCTAGTAAAAACAATCCTGGGCTTGTAGAAGTTCACAGGCGATAACCTAGTCGGCCAGTGGGGAACAAGTTGAGCGTGAGCCCTGACCGCAACTCATGTTGGCCAATAATGATGAGAGTGTATACATCTGTACCTCATCATTTCACGTGATGGGTTAACAGATGCGCCTCATGTTTGTATTACCAATGTGTGAATTCCCATATATGCTTGTCCTGTATTGATTATTATGTGGATGTCTCAATGTCACAGCGATTCCAATGCTTAACTAGGGAGAGACAGACTGTGTTAACAAGAGATAGACTTACAACTTCAGCTTGTTTAGTATGTTACCGTGATCTTAAACAGCGTGAGCCGCCACCAGTTGTCAGTCAAGTAGATAAGCCTGTTTATGACGAATGGCTCTGAAACACACAACTGACCTACATGTCTGTTATGCCGTGCATGATTTGACTCAAGGTTGTTTCTTCTTGTGTCCATTTCCACACTCACCCAACATTCCACTTCCAACATTCCATTTCCACAACATTCCATATCTACTCTCCATTAGTGTTGCACTTTATTCCAACACTTAACAAGAATCAACCTTGAACTATTGTCTGCAATCAGTTAGACTCTATGTTCTATAAACGTAGCAACGCTATGCCGTAAAATAATGAGTGCAGTAATATATATACCTTGTCTGGTGGGCTGCTGCTTTGATGTTTTTATCTAATAGGAGATTAATGAATGATAGCGAGTACTCTCCTTTTGAAGCCTAGCTCTAACGCAGCACGAAGCGTACCCAGCGACTGATGGTGGGTTCATGATCACTATAGCGTGTTACACAGCCGTCTATCATAAAACGATCAACAACACCAAGAACGATTCTTAACGCATATGTTCTTCAAAGACCCTATAAGTTGTGCAAGAACATGATGATTTTCTGTTCTTAAACTCGTTATTAAATGATAACGAGTCGTCTGAATTGGCTAGTGAGGCTGAAATGGATGCTATTTCAAAATGAATTGATAGCACAGGTGTTGCAAATACTGTAATTAATGTATCTTCAATCATCTGATAACAGATTTGATTAGGACCTCGGTTATATCGATATGCCAAAGACAGTAGCACTAATATTTTATTAAACATGTCATTTGTTATCCTGTGTAATGTTGAAGTCCTATCTCTAAATACTGACAACGCTTTGCTGTTATACTTCTGTTATAAATGTGAATCATAGTCTTACATTCAGTTGTTACTCACTGACTAATGGGAGTCAGTAATTAACTCAAACTGTGTAGATAAAAAAATGCGTTATAGGGAAGTGTACCTTCTTACCCTTCATAAGAAACAGCCTTGTACTGGTGTCAGCAGATTAAACAGCACCCAGCTTCAAGGCTGAATATACGTGATATAAATATACTGGCATAACTCAAAAAGAACTACACAAGGAAGATAGAAATAGCTTCACCCATGGCTGCCTTTGGTTTGCATTGATTTTTTCCGACTGATTGATTCGACCGAACAATTGCACAGTGGACTTATATTCATTCACCACTTTTGAAACACGGTTATATACCCAGCGTAAAGTATAACAGACGCCATCCGCTTATAAATATCTGTTGTGATGACATCGACTGGTAGCAGTGATACCTGAACGGTTTCTGGGGTAAGATTTTATAATTTGGGCTTTTGAGGAATGATTGCTTCCTAAGAGCAGCGGCCCTCTACCCTTCATCATCAACGCACTGTTGAATATCCAAGCATTGAGCCTTATTTATTTGGCAACGATGCGCACATTCATTGCATTTACTTCGTGACAGCCTTAAGAAGTGGAAAACGCTTAAGTTACATTTAGTCGGTTGAGGTGACATATGACTTGTAACGATATTTAGATGATCTGACCTATGAAATATAATCCAACATTTCATCCACGAGTATCTTTATTGTACTAAATCCAAACGAAAAGAGAATTCATGGAAAATAATCGATGATGCAATCGATGTATCCATTAGAAGTCAATAATGCCGAGATATATTTATAAACCAATCGTTTTTCGATTCCATTGATTTACACGCCCTTGATGCTTGTAAAATACTGACAATAATAACAGTTATTGGTTACTAAAGTTACCAATTAGCAACTTGGAAATGTTGCCAATCAATTCACTCCAGGGTTTCATTCAAGACCCAATGTGTTACCAAGTACCTCGGTAAAATCTATCATTGAACGATCCATTATTTAAATAAACAATTACTATTGATGCATCGAGCGTATATAATAATCTTCCTTGTGAATTTATGGTCCGCGCAATTTACAACTGCATATGCGTAGTTGCTTAAGAAATTGTAAATCATTAAGGTACAGCTTCTACTAGTTCGTTTAGATTGTGAGGTACAGAGCGTCCCAGGTCGGACACAACAAAATGCCACTTCGACACCAACAGATTCGTTTCTGCTTACTCTAGAGCGACAATGTTGATTATTTATAATATGGCAACTATAACTACAGTCTGACACATGTTTGTATTTACCAAAATATATTTAACATATTCTAAATGCTGGTTAGAACATGAAGATTGTGAATGGATAGGGATTACAAGTTCCAGGCACTTCACACCATAGCTGCTAAAGACTAGAAAGTGAATCTGTTTTTGACTAGTGAGCTCTACGATACATGGATCCCTTAAGAAGCAATGCGTAATAACGTTACCTTGGATGAATGACAGTCTGAAGTAATGTAAGGTCATGCCAAGCATTTATAGTCTATTGATGAGTAAGGCTAGACCCTCATGCAGCTGGTGTGTTGTGTTGCTATGTTCGCAGTAATAAATCGCCACGCTTAACCATTATTCACAAGCCATTTGTCCAAAGGGCCATTTACATATCATGGCCATACATATTCCCTGGTGTATAGAGGCAGAGCAGCAGTAAGAGGTCATCGACTGTGAAATAAATGTGTGTTATAATTCCTCGAAAAATCCAAGAAATCGTTTCAAATATCTGTAGGATAATTCTTTGTCAGAGCGTCTGATTTAAGTTTCAGGGCAAAGTTAACGCAATAGCAATTTGTAAATTAGCCGATTTTTATTGCCTGAATATTACTTTTGGCCATTCCCTTGTCATAGTTTGGTGTTGAATATACTGAAAGCAGCTCTTGTTGCATATTATATTTTGTGCTTGCTTAAGATCCATCTTTGATCTTTGCATTAAGATATTCGCCACCCCAATGTTGTGGTTGATCTAACGCCACATTGTCGATACTCATTATTAATAAGAAGTAACTTGTGGGACAACGTTATTGTGTTTACCCGAAAGTGAACTGTGTGGTCATAATTGCTTTCCATAAATCTGTGCAATCGAAAAGGTAATCCATGTTACCCCATCTGGTGAGCCTTCACTTGTGATTGGTAAATCTTAAAGGAAGGCATCAGCTGACGTGTATGAGCCATGCTGCTGATTAAATGCCCTGTAATAATGATGTGCGATACATAATTATCTTGACTCAAGGTGAGCGTCATTGATTTTGCATGAATACAGCTGGAATAAACAGTGGAATCGATTCCGAATCGATAGCATTTAACATTTCCAATCGTACCTCATCTGCCTTGAAAAGAACAGACTGGAGTTGACTAAAACAAATTCTACGATATAGAATTACCTCGGCCTTCTATACTTGGATAGGATAAAACTAGTTGATCAAATAGTTAAGTGCTAAATAATGGAGTTAATGAGGGAGAGAGAATGAATATGTTGAAATGCAATCCTCGTAAAAGCAACATGAGGTCATTTCAAGTCATGTTTTGACAGCCAATAAACAGTTGAAATTGTTTTCGGCTATCCGCTCCATTCAAAACAGCCTGGTGATAGGAACAGGCAAGCAAACGGCTCCCTATTAAACAGCTCCGTGTCAAACATGCAAGTAAATATCCTGTTAGAGTACTTTAAGATTTACTTTATGATAGCATGATATATAGAAAATCTCGATAATCAATCACTTGATTTAAAAAGGTCCCTTTCAATGGACACATCATTGGTTAATCTGCGTTACGTGTGGCAATTAGAAGCGGCTCTTATTGGGTATTGTAAACGCATCAGTTAACATCCCTTCCATGCCCTGCTATCAATTTTAACTCACATCTCGCCAGGGATACAAGCCAGATTTATGCATTGTCAGCTGGTTCGCACTTATCCAGGTCGGATAAGTAAGCATCATACACACACAAAGTCATATCTGGGATGCAATGGTGCGCTGTAATCAACTTCAGTCAAGTAATAAAATAAGTGCTATAGTAAGAGCAAAAGCCCACGCTACATAATTGTTGCTTGTTCTGTTCATCCACCTGCTGATGGTATTGAGTGACCGGTAACTATAACACATACTGCACAAGCTCCAAATGACATCGATCGCGAGAATGATATGTGTAATAATGTATCTATAACAATGATGTGGTCATAAGAGCCCAGGTGAATATTGCATCCGCATTATACAAATATTGGTAGAGATTGAAATTGATTGAGAATGCGCAAGGTATGCAACCTCTTGAAATAGCAATAGTAATAATAATAATAATGTCATTTATTCTGGGAGCGCAAAATTATATGCATTTCTATGCGATTGAGAGTTCATGCACGTTCCTGTGGGAATAGGTGTGTTTTAAGACTTTTCTTGAAAGCCTCGATGGATTGCGCCTGGCGGAGGCTGTTATCAAGATTGTTCCACAGCCGCGGCGCAGCTGTCCTGAAAGATCTTTCGCATAAAGCCCTTCTCGCCCGGGGGACTGTCAAGAGTGCTGTTGCGCTTGCAGAACGGAGCGCTCGCACTGGGACATGCGGGTTGAGGAGGGTTGCGAGGTACTTCAGTGCACCAAGATTGTGTATGACCCTAAACACCACCAGGAGCACCTTATACACAATCCTTACATGCACGGGGAGCCAGTGAAGGGTCTTGAGTATGGGGGTGATGTGATCAAATTTCCTGGTGCGCGTAACCACTCTGGCGGCCGCATTTTGGGCCAGCTGCAAACGGTTCAGAAGAGAGGCAGGAACCCCAAGAAGAAGTGCATTGTTGAAGTCGAGTCGTGCGGTAACGAGAGCGTCCATCACTCGCTTGCACGTCTCCTTTTCTAGTATTGGCCGGATTCTGCTGATTTTTCTGATGTTGCAGTACATCGCTCGCGTTACCTGCGCCACCTGAGTGTCCATGCGCATGGAACGATCAAACATAGCACCAAGGTTTCTCACACATTCAGAAGCTCGTATCGATGCGTCACCTACACTGACACATGGGTCAAAGTCTAGTACACTAACGATGTAATGCTTAGGGGCCACAGCCAGAAGCTCAGTCTTCTCATCGTTGAGCTTGAGTTTATTGCGTGACTCTAACGTCGCTGGCGCATAATTCTAATGGCCTGCCGAAGGGATAGCTGATCACCGAGCCTGAACCTTGTGTAGACCTGCGTGTCGTCTGCGTAGCCATGTCTGAGCCGAGAGTGGCTGTCAATGACACGGGCTAAAGGCAAGACATAACACAGGAAGAGTAGCGGGCCTAGGACACTGCCCTGTGGCACTCCGATTCTTCTCCGAGAACTGCGACACTCTGTGATCTGACTACAAGATAGCTCTTAATCCAGCTGAGGGCTGTTCCCCGCAGACCGATGATGGCGAATAGTCGGTCAATAAGGATGGAGTGGTCTACAGTGTCGAACGCTGCCGACAGGTCCATCAACAGCAGGAGAACCCCTTTACCTTCATCCAGTGCGACATCAATGTCATCCTTCACTCGGAGCAGCGCCGTCTCCACGCTATGACCTCTCTTGTAGGCCGACTGAAAGGGATCAAACAGACCATTCCTGGTCATGTGCTCAGTTAGACGACTAGCAACTATCCTCTCAATAACCTTCCCCAGGAATGCCAGGTTCGACACTGGTCTGTAGTTCTTTAAGATGTTAGTGGCAATGGATCCAGAGAGCAGGATTTCGTGGGGCACTTCTTGATCAAGGCAATGACTTCATCAAAGGTAACTGCAGAAAAGGACACCAACAGCTCCCCTGCAAGTTTACAGTCTGGTAGTACCCTACCATCATCCACATCAACTGAGTTCATCACATCGACCTTGTCATGGAAAAAGTTCACAAAGGTGTTTGCCAGCTCAGAGCTGCTGTTTGCGGTTGGTAATACAGTTGTCGTGGGCTGCAACAGTCCATTCACAGTCCTGAATGTGGCACGAACATCACCCTCACTCAGCCTTTGCATCATTTTACTCTTCTTTGCATCATCCACAAGTCGCACCACTTCCTTCTGCTGGGCTTGCACAGACAGCAAGGACTCAAACTCTCCAAAAAATGCTGGCATGCTGGAGGCGGGTGGTCTGTAGATAATAACAAACAGCCGACTGTAAACGCCCTTCATTCTGAAAACCATGGCCTCAAAACTTTTGTGGGGTTCCAGGGGGACACGGGTGATTAGCCCGCCCAGGCTGGCTCTGTACACCACTCCTAGACCGCCACCCCGGGATTTAAGTGAAGAAGGTCTGGACTCACCCATGAATTCATAGCCCTCTGGGCATAAGTCACCAATAACAGGGCTGTCAGACTCTCTTAGCCATGTTTCAGTCATCAGAAATACATCCAGGTTCTTATCCATGATGTGTTCACACAGCAACGCAGCTTTGTTGCATACCGACCTTGTGTTGAGTACATACATCTTGATCTGCTGATCAGGTGGAGTCAGCTGACCACCGGTTTGTTTACAAGGCCTTGCCCTGTGACCCCTATGAGTAGGCTTGACAGCACAAATGCCGAGGCCCCTGAGCCTGTGGTAGACATCTGGGTCAATGGCTGATCTGGAACTAGGCCTCAGTGCCAAGAGCTGATCACTGCTGTAGAGAGTGGCCATGAAGCTAATTAAAGCACACTCTGAGCCTTTAATGGGTGCGGTCATCCGAAACTGGTTCCACTGTAATCCTTGCTCAGTCAAGCAAAACACACAATTCTCAGAATTCAGACCAAAACCGCGCTCAATTTATACTATAATCCAATGAATCTTCTGGCGTAGAAATATGCCCACATTGATCCTGAACACTTCAAAAGGTTGCACACCAAAACTTGCAGCATTAGTCAACACCATTCCACCGAAATTCCACACAAACTCTCTGCTGGCAACCCATGGGCGCTCAATTTGTGATACGAGACATTGGATCAACAGTCCCATGTAGGCTGATAATCATTGACACTCGCTTTTATAAGACTTGATAAATACTTTTAATGCTTAAAATATACCAGAGAGATAATACCAGAGGGACTCCATTAAGTCAACGCACAAGACAGAGGGAGGTGACAGAGAGGTGACAGCGGTTGAGTCCAGAGAGGTGACAGCGGTTGAGTCCAGAGAGGTGACAGCGGTTGAGTCCAGAGAGGTGACGACAGCGGTTGAGTCCAGAGAGGTGACAGCGGTTGAGTCCAGAGAGGTGACAGCGGTTGAGTCCAGAGAGGTGACAGCGGTTGAGTCCAGAGAGGTGACAGCGGTTGAGTCCAGAGTGGTGACGACAGCGGTTGAGTCCAGAGAGGTGACAGCGGTTGAGTCCAGAGTGGTGACAGCAGTTGAGTCCAGAGTGGTGACAGCAGTTGAGTCCAGAGTGACAGCGGTGAGTCAGCAGGTGACAGCGGTTGAGTCCAGAGTGGTGACAGCAGTTGAGTCCAGAGAGGTGACAGCGGTTGAGTCACATTCATAGGACCTCCGTTTACAGTGAACTTAACCGCAATGGGAATTAGGAATATGGAATATAGTGCCCTCTAAATTAACCAAACAGCAGTGACTGAAAAGTCGCAATACCGTTAGTTTTCTTGAGTAAAGTAAAGTAAGTTAGCATAGGGGAAATACACAGCACTGATATGGTTAGGTATATTAAAACCAGAGAGAGCACAATACCACAATATGGAGGGTAGTTGATGAAGGCTGATTGATTAATGCTGATAAATCAAGTGAGCCGAAAATATGGTAGGGATTGATGCTACAATCACCGTAGGCCGTCACATAGTTAAACAAGGGGACAAATACAGAGAAAGTCAGGAGTTGTCATCAAAACTCGTAAGTACGTTTTCGTGTCCGACGGAAACCTGATGAATGCATGTTTTATGACTCGTGGGCGCTCTGCGGTAGGTCTGACACATGTTCTTCCCAGCTTGTGTCTTCCCCTGAGGCAGTGTTGGGGTGTTTTCCCCCCTCGCAAGTGGCATTTGCTTCAAGAACTTCCCATCCATCTACGTTCGGTGTCCCAGATTTACATATACTCTCATCACCCATAAGATGGCAAGCTAGTTTCAACTTGAAATCGTATTAATGCAAATATATTATATAACAAGAATGAAGAACAATTTTTCACATATATGATTATGAACAAGTTGAGTTAGTTAGTTAGTTAACGTGTGAGATTTCGAATGATAAGATCGGTTGCTGCGCGCACGCGCAGACAAGGTTTTTTGCGAGCGAACTTTCGCCTTCCGAATTTTATCATTTAAGTACACGTGTCATTTTGTCAATGATTATCTTTTGGCAATACTTACCTTAGATGGGGGTGGGGGGGGGGGGGTATGTATTCAACGATATCGCATGACAATCAAAAAACGATAACACTTATGGATACCCGCAGCCTGGAGGGGGCAGTTGGCCTTGTCCCGAGTTGGGGTGTGCCGCGGAACCTCGAAAACCCGTACCCGTCGTACAAGGTGAAAATGGCAAAAGCATACCCCGTCGTACAAATACGAGCCGCAACAAAACCCGTAGTATAAGCCCAGAGGCCAAAAAAACATGTATACTACCTCATACAGTTCCCAGTCATAGCAGTCTTTGTGCATTTTCTCTGAGTCCTAATAAGAGAATAACCTGCCATGTCACCACATATCTCGAATGACTCAAGCATGATTGATATATATGGCGTAAGCGAAGATATATTTGAAAATACTAACATTTATGGTGATTCTGCTTTGAATATCCATGTCGTATTTGTTACCAACATTGCTAGTCCATGGAATCCTCGGCAAAGCAGGTTTTTTAATACGCAAGTATGATTTTATAGTATGAAAGGCATTAGGTAACCTGCAAATCACGACATCAACTCAACATGATGTACAATGAGGTCATCAGGTCCTTTTTTAAACAGTCAGAAATCGTGTCATTAAATACGTGTTGAATGCTACGATAGCCAACAAGTCGTGTATGTTACCAGTCAGATATCTTGTCATTAAATATGTGTTGAATGCTACGATTGCCAGCAGGTCGTGCATGAAGATAAGTCACAAATGTTCAGGTACATCAGCACAATCAGGTGCTGCTGCTCAAATTTGATTACATTTGTTACAAATAGTTCTTTAATAAGTAGCATCCTGTTAAGAGTGAAACCATAGTAACAAGGTTTGGTGTTTACCGTAATCAGTGGTATTGAGTGACAGGAATATATCTTAACAACAATATCATCTTTATCATTTCCGCGAGAATCTGGATGCTGATTGGAGATGAAAGACAGTCACTACAGGGTTAAGCGCAAGTGCTCCAAGAGTCCAAACCGCAAAATGACCTCAGGGACCGACCGGGGAGGGCACTTGCCAATTGTTCGAGCAAATAAGCCATCGAACAATTCAAACACGATTGGCCGAAAGTAAGGTATTACACAGGCCGGAAAATTGTATATTTCATAGCGCCGTTTTCAGACCCAGACAAGGGATCACGTTACATTCGTATTATATTCCTACACATCAATAAATATAGTGACCCTTGCTGTTTACAGGTTGCAATTACTTTAAGCACACCTTTCCGGTCAAAAGGTCAGATTGAAAAGATCTCCCATACATCAATGATTCATTAGAGAAGATATTGTGTGTTCCTAAATATGTGCATTCATCGGAGTTTTATTACAGCAGTTTTGTTCGCTTGATAGACGGCAATGTTAATAAATAGCATTTTCTATAACCAGATTCTATTCTTGAATAATGTCCTAGTATACGATCAGATTGGTATTGTATTTCTTGCACGTGCCGTTCATCTCGGTTGAGCCAAGTGCGATTCTGGCTATTTGTAATTGATATGGTAAAACATGTTGAGTTACTGTCTAGACAGAATCTAGTGAAGCTATTAATATAAAAGGATATCCGGCGATCAAGTGGTAGTAATATTATTTTACTGCACGCAGTTCTGTAAAAATTGAGGCGTTCCTGCATATAGCATTCTATTTATAAACTTTACCTACCACGAAATCACGATTCAATATAGATCCGCAGACAAACTAAATTATGTAGATGGCATAAATCTAAATGCATATGTTAGCTAGTCAGACCCGTAGAATAAACGACGGCAAAACAAAGGGGAAGCATCCATATCATAGAGTTAATAGCTGTGCCAAGAGGGCTCACTCTAAATGTCTCTGTGGTGAGTATGTAAATGTGTGAACAGCATGCCCATCGTCAAAACCATACAATCACCAAAAGCATATGCGACTGTTGATCAATCGTGTTAAGGATCTGCGCCTTGAAGCTTATGTTGAAGATATGGATCATAAAATCCCATGTGAAATAAAGATAGACGCTATGACAAGCACCTTACTGCATACCGGTAGCGTGTTCAAATATTAGTTCCGGGGAGGCGCGAGTAAGGCCTCTTTGCCTACCTGTAAACTCTTCGTCCATATTCCAAAATAGCTAATACCATGGGCAGGACAGCCAAGGCAGCCACCAAATACACAAAGGTTCGGTAATCCATTTCGCCCTCATTGAATACTATGCTAACAATGATATCCTTGAGTTCATCTCATTTATTCTATAATGTATGCCTTATTCGATTCGAAAAAGCATCCAAAGTTCATTGATCTCGCAAATCAATAATTGCCAGTTTGTGTAATTCTCAAGTTGCTCATTCGTTAAACACTTACACACCATATCATGGTATTTCATTTTTTGCCGAATAGTTGGCGGGAGACCCGGGTAGCATCTGCGTAAAGAGTGCTCTGTGTTGACTAGTAGGCAGGATATGGCAACGCCTTTGCATGTTCATTGCAGTCTGTCATTCCTGCAATGTTATTCTTAATTCTCTGATTTAATTTGGCACAGACCTTCACCTTTAAAACAACCCATCTACATTATCCATACGTGAGCTGCATAAACAAGCAACTGCAATTTCAAAGTATCCCCAGATCTTGCAATAACATTGATTATGCGGCTCTCGATTGTGTGCTGTTAAAGGTACAATGATATATTGAAAACATTGCTGCACGTGACATAATAAAGACCAGAAGTTGCCTTGGAAATTAGGTATTTATTTATTACATGCTGTCAAAACAAGGATTTTTGCATTGCATTAAACCAAATTTTACTAGTTTTATCTATACCTAAGCATGAAGTCAAGCGAAAGATTCACGAGCTATTGCCTCTGGGAATAATGAGACGTACAATTGTGCCTATGCCTCAATGATATCGAATTCGTGCTTACAGGCAAAATAGCTGCCGTTGTAAAAATGTTTCGCACATTGAAATGGTACCTCTAGTTATGACACAATTGTTCAGGCGTATATTATTTTCGTTAATGAATACATATCGTAACTCATCCTTCAGACAATTTGAAAATATGACGTATAGATTTACTTGCAGTAATTAGCCATTTAGTAGTCAAATATACAGATCATCCTTGGTTATTTTTCTCAACAAAGAAATGTGAGGATGTTATGTGTTTGTTTGATGTATTGATGGGATGCGTTGAATATTATGTACTTACCGACCCAAGTAATGTTAACACAAACCTTCCATCATATTTGCTTTCTAATCCACATACACACAGTCATATAACAAAGTTGTGATGCGGTGATGGGTGATTTACATGAGCATGAGGTCCTTTCCTTGAAATTATTGTACACACAATGATTACACACCATTACCCTACGTACATCATTTTCTGTCCAGCAGAATGCTGTTGTGTGCGTATGGCTTGCTAAGCTAATATATATTAACTTGTCTGATTAATACAGATGTAGTTCCTCTGTCAGTCATTTTATAAGATAATACAAGAGTTATATATGTCATTATATTTGTTAAAGTGTTATACCTAAGTGAACCATTTTAACTTTGAAAATAGTGCTTCACAATAAAGATAACATATGTATTTAGTATGGTCCTGTAATTGTTGCTAATTGTTAAGTTGCATGGTGTGCGCGTATGTAATATTTTGGTAATAGTCTACAATAGTCTTACGACTTCTGTCATTCAGAATTATGCTAAATCCTATTCTATATTTGCATGATTACAGCATCACAAAGTTACACAATAGGAGTCAGTTTTCATCAGTAGTCCATTTGTGAAGTGCATCAGTGAGATGATGTGCAATATACAAATTTGTGGACTCAAAATGGGTATTAACTAAATTAATTTTTTCGATCAATGCAATACGACATCCCAGAATTTAAGAATCTGATGATCTTCCGCCAGGCAAGGACAATTGTTTGATGAATGTCTGAACCAATACCAAACAACTGCTTTGTAATTAGAAACCAAATAAGTCAATATTAATAGAGCGTTATCTGGAAATTTGATATGCCGCATATATCTAAAATTTGGAAGTCAATGAATGCAACAGAAAATCAATAAATATTAACTGGTGCTTTGCACAACTTACCCAGTCAAGACATTCACATATATTGCAGAAATGGCTTTTGACCTACTTAGCTTTTGTCACATTTAGCGGTCTGTCTGTCATGAAAGTGTTTGAGATATCAACTTTATTTGCTTCAACCCAACTCCTTTTTGGTTGTCAAACGGAACCAGGGTAGTCACATATACACCATATGGTATACAATTCATGTCTACCAGCTCAATGTGTATACTGTCTCTTTCAAGAGAACACATCTCCCACAATACTTCTGTCGTTCTTATTACCTGGCTTATGTTACTTATCTGTGAAAAAATTTAATGGATGACACACAAACACATTTGCATCATTAAGTGTAGCCAAAAATGGAAATAATTCATAAAAAATGACTTTTTTCTACAGATTAAAAATAATTCTTTTACATAAATCTCGAAAAATACCCTTGAATGAACTGGGTGACAATGCTCAAAGGGACATTATTGCTCAAACATGGTGAAAAAAATGATAGATCATGTATATTTATGCCTTATTTCACAGCATAGCTACTGTATATCAGTAATAACTCTAAGGCATTACCATATGATGATGTTGACCTCAACTTCGAGTGTAATGGTAAATGAATATGACGGTTTGTTGGGTTTCATATAGCAATCGTTAGCTATCTTTGACGGAACGGGATTGATATACATCATCTCAATTAATAGACATGCTATTGCATTGAGTAAATTACACATAGGTAGTAAGCTCTGTCAATAATTACCTATTGCACAAAAGCTGTAGTTATGATAAGATACAAGAAGGATTAAAAGTAACGTGCAGTGAAATATATACCGATACATATGCGCATTACTATGGTTTTCAATCTTCTCCCGTCGCGTTTTTTTTTCATGTATAGCATTAATCGCCCAAACAATCGCTGCGTGAGTTAATTGTCATACTATTTTGCATCTCCTATGCTGGCGTGTATGAAGCCGTGGCCTTTTTTTTTTTGAAACGGAAAAGTACATGATTAAGCATGCTCTCCAGAAGCTGCTGGCCTATGAAGCTTTGCAATATCAGTTGGAAGACGTAAATAAAAAAGCGTGAGAGGCAAAGTGACGTTTACTGTATATAATATATCAATGAAGGGAGAGGAGAGGATGACAGATAACGGGTTTTTCCCTTCCTTTTGCTGTTTCTGGTACAGCAATTCCAGTAAGCACCACAAGCTAGTCATAAAGGATCGTTTTTCGACTCCTACAGCATGTAAATGTTGATTGTACACAACTTATATTTATGTGTTTACCCTGGGTACAGGAGACATTCATTGAATCGAAGCAAATACAAATGAAAACAACAATGGAAGGCTCGTGAATGATATATATTACGACAATCGGGAGCTAACACAATGCGGCATTTGGTAACAAATAGAGCTTGTTCACTGCGATGATTCCGGACGATGTAAACAAACTGTCTATTCATATTGACTTCTGTCTGATCGTTTGACAAAGCAATTATTTGTCATTTTATTTGTTAGACATTTTGCCTATCAAATACCGACTGTTCAAAGTTCAAATTAGGTCAGTCACTTAAAACCGTACCATTAAGGTCAGTGTGTTTGCACATAGGCGTTACTATTTGGTCTCTTTAGTTTACGCCTCTTAATGTGGCGCCTTAAGCAGTTGATTCCAAAAGTAGAGTGATTACAATTTACATATGTCGCATCTCGATTTTATATGTGGCATAGTGTAATGCGATAACCAAACAGCCGCATTGATGTATTGTGTATTTGCGATATAAAACTTGTACCTTCATATACTGCGATCCGCCGGATCGAAAACAATGTAGGTGTTTTCCCCATCGTATATTTGCGTTCAGTCGAGCAACCTCAAGGTGAGGATAGCATGTATATATAATCACCTATCTTTCAACTGCAGTTACATTGCATCAACAATTCTCTCAATAACTGAGGCCTCCGATAAAATCAAATAACGAACGGGTCAATGTCTTACCCCAACCTGTTACTTTATTGATTAATTATTGATGCTACAGTGGGTGAAAAGGCTATCCTTTTTTGTCTGATGGGTAAGTTAACACAAGTATTCTGGGGTAGTAATCATGTTGACGGTTAAAGGGCAAGTATAGGCTAAAATGTGAATTTTTGGAATAACATTGAACGCGATTTTCAAAAATCATTTTTCGATCCGACGCGAAGTAAACAAGAAATAAGTAAAAACAAACAACACATTCCGGAACTTTTCGACCACACGCCGAAGATAAACGAAAGCGTTGTGACGTCATATGTCACCAGAAGATGTTGCCACGGACGCCGTTTCTATTTGCGTGCTAGCTGCCGTACGAATTAATCGTTATTTACAGACACTCCTCAGCGTTTTTTATCCATGGTTTTTTTGAGAATCTATAACTATACTCATCCATACATTTCCCTCATGACGGTCGAATTCATTAGTTATGTTTCTGTTCGGATTTTGAAAACAAATTAAAAGTGAAAATGGCCGCAGCGGTGGTCGTTTGAGGCCATCTGTGGTGGAATATATGGAAAAGGGATTTTAAACTAATATCCTCCCTTGTAGACAATTGATATAAGTCAGTTACATATCTGTAGCCTATGAAAAACTGTCTCCGGTACTGGAACTCTATCTACCGCTTGTTCGCTTGGATAAGTGGGCAGGCTTTGCACATGCCCGTTGACAAAATTGACATGGCCGGTAGTGATCAGTGTGGGGCAATATGCTTGTAGATGTACACTTGCCCGACAGTAAGTAGCACTTGTCCTGGATATTGAAAATGGTATTTATGGATAATGACTAATGGAGGTATTTTGCGAGTAGGAATATAATAGAACTTTTTTGTACAGACAGCAAAGCCAGTGATGTACTAGAAGATGACACACAGAGATGGATCGCAGAAAAGTTAATAAGAACCAGACATTGTTGGTAGCTGTGAGCAGAATTGCATAAGCATTACTTGTAAAACTTTGTTGGTACGCCACCTTATATAATGTGCCAGCGAAGTTCAATTTTGATTATTGCTGTGCAATGACGCTGGAAGGATAAAATATTCTGCCGAAAATATTAAATGACTGTTAACATACCGTTATTTTAGTGATATATAATATCTTTTATAAATGATAGGATAAAGGAACCTGTGGGTAGGTCATAATTTTGGAATTAATTATTCCTATCATTTTATGCACATGAAATAATAAATTAGGTGGACAGCACGTACGTAATTGAAATTAGTTACTGGTTGTATAGTATCATCCATAGGCTATAATATTTGTGAGGAACAGCTTAATATAAACAAAAAAATAAGACACCCATTATGCTTTTTTCCCCTTTATCATTTCATTGCTGTCAGTTTGAAACCAATATAAACTGAACTGTCCTTAGGAAAAACTTCACTTAGTATACTTACATGTTTCTTCCTGCACCTCTGACAATAAGCACTGTATGCTATTTCTAGTGTCCAGGGACACAGGCACCCAGATCCTGGATGTGCTGTTCTACAGGCCACACTCATAGCTTGAAGAATGAATTTCTTGACAGCATCTGCTTTCTGCCACTGTAAACATTGGCCCACCTAGTACAGGGCATAATTACAATGAATGACTAGTTTTTCATGGATTTATCACAACATTCCCTTAGTGCAATGGCGCATGGCGTACATTTGACGTCATTAGTAGGTATTGGTAAAACTAGCGAGCAAACATTATGGAATGCGGTGCAAAACGTAGCGTGTAGTGTTCATGCGGATATCGGGTGCTATACTTTCAAGACAACGTTCATTTATCTTGTAGGGAGTAGGTTCATTTAAGTGCCAGAGAAGCACCAAAACTAATACTATTAATTGTTTATCGTCATTATAAACGTGCAATTAAGTTACCAATATATACTTCTGTTTTTCTGACCGATTATCGCACACCATGAAATCATTATGATTGCATTTTCATCGGGTATGTAAAGATTTGCTGTTGCTCTGTTGTGCATGTTTGGTTAGCATACCGATAAAGCATATTGCAATGTATCAGTTATGTTTTATGAATTTACATAATTCATATTACTTTGTAATAAGAATTGAATCCAGCCGGTATTCTCGCAGTTCTGGCCTATTCCATCATAATTTTTAATGCTTTAATTCGATTAGGTCATTTCAGAGACAACATATTCTTTCCAATACATTATTTGTCTAGTCTTACAACGATAAGTCTTTGCGAAAATATAATCGGATAGGCCAATATTTCAGATGTTTTTTTCTTTTCTTCGTTGACAAACTTCTACTCATGTATAAATTGGATAAGAATAACGATAATGTTTGTTTAAGAAACAATATCCCAGGTTGGCACTATATGGTCACTAATTTTATGCTATTGTAAATTATACTTAACTGCATGCAAACATTTACATCAGCGTATGCAGGTAGCCTAACATGGCAGTGAACAAGTGTTTAGTGTTGTTGATATGAAAGAAGCAAAGCTATTCACGTATATCATCACTGTGTATTTACCCTTGGAAAAATATTTTCTTGAATCTCAAAAATGCTTCGGTTTCAAAACTTATAATAGCCATGCATGAAAGATTGCTTTGTATTAAAGACGATTGTGAGTTCATGTACGTCGTGCTGTTAAGAAAATAAATATTCCATGTAACAATCGAAAATCTGCCGCAACATGCCACAGGCGCAATGGTTCATGCACAATAGTTTTTCATACTTTAGCAGGCGCCAACCAAAATACACTGCAATTATTCATTCACGGGATTAGTGAACTTTCAAGCAAGCACTAAGTGCACGAGGAATGCAAGTAGATGATCCGCGCAATATTTGCACCAGCTTCTTCACTTACTTTTATCTTAGATGTTCGTCAACACAATAGATATTTGTTTCGGTGTATGGAGATGAATGTAATTAGATAGAATTAGTATTATCTACCGCAATGGTGGCACGTCTATAACTTGAATGCAGTTGACTACTTTATATAATTATTGACTGTAAATCTTACCAAATGAGTTACAAATAGCCAGATTCGCACTTGATTAACCGGAGATGAACGTCACGGGTAAATACAACATTTGTCCTGCCTTACTCCTCAGTACTGATTCGCTATACGCTTCCTTCTGCCCTAATGGAACAACATAATTCAACAGTGTACAACCAAATATGATACCGCATTAATATAACTCAAACTCAGTCAAAAGGATTCGGAGCATGTGGCCGGTGTAATACCAACAACAAGACAAGGCACTATCTTCTAAAGAATGATGGACGCATGTGGAAACCCGGGTACAGTCCAGTGTAACAAATGGCAATTTGGCACACTTTGAGTCATAAATAAATCGACCTTAAACTTCGAAATACCAGCTTTGATATTCAAGCCATGAAGTTGATGTTTTATACAATACGTTAGTACCCTGACATTTCCCTTTAACTCGAATAAGTAATTTGCGTACAAGATGATGTGTAACTGATAGGGATACTCTGGATCTTAATTGGATATTAACTCATGTAACTATATTTCAATATTTCTGACATATTTATGTCAGTGAGTGAAAGCCTGTCATCATGCTGCTCTTGTGGCCGGTAGCGACTGTCGTTTTTGAATATTCATGGGGCTCAGAAACTGAGTATGTATCAGAGTGTCCAAAATGCAATTGTGGGTATAACGTTGGACTGATATCCTTTCAGAGTCTAACAATATGTGGCAGTTACTGCCACAGATATACGTCACTCTAATCACTTTGCACATTTTTCCGAATGGTATCATTCAAAAGACTTTTGCGTCCAAGCACCAATGATGAAATTTCAGATGAGAAAACTCAACAATATCGCTTTTCAATGGCAATAATCCTGGGGTGCATAAATCATTCTGACACAATATTCACACACTCACATTATGCACCTTTGAATTAGGTTTTTATATTTTTTGTATTTTCCATTTGGCCCCAGATGTTTCACGGGTGGACCAGCTTGGCACACCTTATCACGGATCTAACTGGTTCCCATTTCCGTAACTGAAAGCATGTGAATACCAACCTTGCTGATTCTTACCATGTGAAATCGACAGTGATTGTTGTGTCCTGTATGACTTGCTCTGCTTTGATGTGAGGGATTCAACCTCAACACAACGTAATGCAACACGATGAAGCTAAAAATAGCTACATACAAGGCTCGTTTATCATGTCAAGCAAAACTGGAAATGAGGCTCTTTAAGATTGGAATATAAATAGCGATGCCACTGCCTAGTTATAGTTTTGAGTAATTAGCTAGCAATCATTTTATGTTATAACAGGTATGCCATGTGCGTAATCATGTGATATCAGCCGAATGCTTTTTGTACTAATGCGTGCAGGTACACTTCAAATGGTACATTTGAAGCAGAAATCGAAATTAACAATGGCAGAAGATTTTCCTGTACGTTATGTTTCCTGTTCGATATCTGCACCGCCGAACAATTAGTTATGATACTGGTGTTTGATCAGCGGTGTTCAGCTGCGGCAGTAGGGTATATTCAAATACAACACGCTGTGACATGGTGCACAGCGGTGTAGTTGATTGTTGTTTTTACAATAGAATGCACCAAATGATTTTATTTACAATAATAATGAGGTAACACAATATTGACAGAGATGGAAGGTGAGAGGTATATGTGTATTCTATTATTGTTCACAATCTTAACTAATGCTTCTCGATGCATTGAGTCTGCATTAAAGTGCTAAATGTTTTATTACAAAAGACGTCAGTATGTACTATATTCAACCCATTTGTTTTGGACGGTTATCTCTGAAGCGTAACATCCTTGTGACCAAAGAATCCTCCCGCAGGTTACAAGCTTCCAAGCATCAAGTGTAAGTTTGATAGAGCGTAAATCTTCTTAAGGTCAGTCGTTTTTTTAAATGCCAAAGGTAGTAAAAGTTGTTTGATCTCTTGCTACTATCGGAGTACTGTTGTTGTGTAGTTTTATTATACAACTCTGATGACGAGGAAATGTCATAGCAATCAGCTGAGGCACAGTTGGGTATATGTACGTGCAGAAAGCTACTAACAAAATATCACCCGATTCGACAATTAATTATGTAAATAACTCATAACATGACCAAGAGGTAAATGCAAATGCTTTACTACGAAGCGTTGGTTGTTATTTCCATAAATATATAGGGATGGTTGGAATAAGAATGTTACAAATTGTGAGGTTTATGCACCAAGTATCAAATATGCGGCGAAAAGTAAAATGTCCCACCTGGGGTTACGTTAGATCACACAGGCACATAAAATGTCGGCCGATTAATCACATTTCACAAAGCGTTTCATTATAGCTACAAAGTAAAAGGGCAGGTTCTGCGTCTTTATGAGTTAAAGGAGCCACCTGCTTATAATCATGAAACAGGTTGCTCTGGCCTCAAGTTCGCGAATGCAGCGTCTGGTCAATCAGTTTCACTTGTAATTGCTTTTTAAGAGTGAATATATGTTGAACACTTCAATACACCGATAGATAAGGGTCTAGTATATTGACAAACTAATATTTATCAAGTTAATAATCCCTAGTCGTATGCTAGTTGTGTATATATTGAGACCGTTCACATATAGAGTTAGATGCATTCCGAGAAATTTCACAAACGACATAAAAGAAACTTCCTTATCATGATAGTTTACAAATAATCACAATATCAAGAACAGATATATGACGACACCAAATACCAATCAGAATTTTCTTTTCTGATAATACTATGACATCCATGAAAAGAACCTCCATAAATCCAAATAGTCTTTGTAACAAAGCGACTTACCTCCAACGCAAATGAATACTGTACACTTAGGTGCCAACCCACCAGTTACTCACAAACAAATAACCTCGTTATCGTAAGGGACAAGCGGTGGTAGTTGGCTCACCATTAGTTACTTTTTACCAAAGCAGATCTATGCCTTGTCTTAAGCGGCGTTATGTCATACTGAACGTATTGTGAAGCTACATGAACTTGAGTTGTAAAACGCACTGGTGTAATATTAAGTCAATCACGCTTCTTCCGACAGCTCTCTGCAAATAATCCACCCTGAATAGTACGCGATCTCAATGACTTACATTAGCTATCATGCTTGAAGCATTAACGAAATCGTACGATGACAATCCACTAGGGCTAAAGCAACCACAACGCATCCCTCACACTCACGTTGAACAATACAAATGCAAACACTAAGAACACTGAAAACTTGTTCATCCATTACACACAAGACAACACCACCCATTAAGCACATGATCATCTTCAAACCGTGGTTTAGTCAAAGCGGCAAAACGTTTTTACACTTACAGAATTAATAATATTTTAATATATCTGATATATCTTTGTAAAGCATGTGACCACAACATCGTACGGGAGATGATTTCTTACGGGCTCCACGTGTGCATTCCTTACATCTGCAAAATACATTTATATATGAACACGATTCTTGTGGGTGATAAGAAAACAAAAATAATGAATGTTTTGAGCTGACATTGCTGGGATTTGTAATAACATGGAGACGCTGCGACAATCATCAAAACATCACATCAACAACCCTCTCTCGCTCTCTAACTATATATATTTCTATCTATCTATCTATCTATCTATCTATCTATCTATCTATCTATCTATCTATCTATCTATCTATCTATCTATCTATCTATCTATCTATCTATCTATCTATCTATCTATCTATCTATCTATCTATCTATCTATCTATCTATCTATCTATCTATCTATCTATCTATCTATCTATCTATCTATCTATCTATCTATCTATCTATCTATCTATCTATCTATCTATCTATCTATCTATCTATCTATCTATCTATCTATCTACCACATACACAAAGCCATAAGACAAACAAAGACATTACTCCATTATGCGGAACATGAACTAATTGGACTGCGATGTACACAACAATGATAAAATCAGCATGTTTGATACGATCGACAAGGAAGTGATTGGTGTTTGTACTAGTGCGTTAGGGCTTTTACTTATCAAACATCAGGGCATTAAAATAATGGGTTGAGTCTTTGTAGTAAGTGACACACAATAAGGTAATGCAAATGTAACACATGTTCTGTTATAAGCTCTATAAGCTGTAACACTGTGATTAAGTATGTTGGTTATCCATCCAGAAGAGTTATATGTGAGACGAATTACATTATTGACGCAGTTGAGAAAACTACCATCAATAAATGTATCTTGACATAAACAAACCCTATTCATACGCAGTTATCATGATCTTTTTATATGAGCACCTATGATATGAGTAAAGCTAATTTAGACACATAACATTTGTTGGGGTGACAAAAACCCATATCACTTTACAACTGTTCATATTGCGCTTGTACACAGTACTTTGCTTAAAGCAAGCATGAATTAAAAGTTTGAACAACGACGTCTCTAGATAGCTTGACATAACATAACATAACATAACATAATTTCGTTGTTGCTAGTGAAATGTACGAAACAAAGCAAAACACTTTTTTTATCACTGTTTATCAGCCCATGGGAACATCGATGTTAAATTCACAAGAATATTTTGGTTTGAAAAAAATTATACCATTGCATCATTGCATATTGATATTCAAATATTCGAAATGTTAAATTAATTGAAATCAAACTGCACCAGGAGAATAATTCATGGGGCATCAAAGTTAATTGAGTTACGTGTCAAAATATCGACAGAAATTGATTGAGGGCAAGCGGGTTGAAGTATTCAAGGCCTCTGAGGCTGCAACTATCGATATATTACAATGCTGCAACATGGAACCTGCTCAATGATGATCCAAGTAGAATAACAAAGGGAGATACAAGCGATAATCGTATCAGCTCCTTCAATCGCTGTCGTCGTTGCTGTTGCGTCGTTGCGTTTACGCAATAAATATTCGTTTCTATGTAGGTAGAATTTAGCATATATAACTTGGTGTTTACAATGATTTATCAGCCTTTTGCATAAATTTCGACACCGGTGAAATAACCTATGTAGCTGTCATTTGGCAATGTAAATATTTCGTAATGACACCTGATGGTAAGTTGATAATTTGTGTTTCAGTGATATAAGTTGAGCTACTGCTATATGGAATTCCGAAAGACTATAACGCTCCGATTATAATCACCGTCTAACAAATATCCCTCACAATAAGTCAGCACACATGTTGTATGAATTTTGTGAACTTTAAAAGCTACAAATGAAATATCATTCGCTTACTAAGGTTAGCCCTCTGATATGACAATCCCTTAGGCGCTAATGTGTGCTCATATCTGACGCATGTGTGTTTGAATGAATCACATCTGAGGCGTCGTCATATATGTGAAAAAATGTATTAACTTACTGTCGTCAGTGTTCTGATGGATTTGGTTATTTGTACTTCATCTGTATTGAAATTAACATTTTGCAGTTGGTAAAGTCCATAGATCTTATTGGGGTTCATCGATACACGAGCACCACGATTTCTCACTGAACTGCGTGTTATACTAAAAGTTACGAGGAATATTATTGCGAGGTCAGTAAATCTACCGTATGGCATCGAAAGTGTGAGCCGATGGAATAGCTTGATCTGGAAACGCATCCATTTATCTCGGTAATAAGTTCGAACATCTTCCTGTCTTGAATTCAAACTATATTTTTATATCCTGAAAAGTGTCAGCGCGATCTAAGTGGTCACGTCATTCACGTAGTACCAATATACTGTAGTATGCTTAATGCCCATCAATTCTTTAATGTGAATCACAAACACAGCTATACACGCTGCGAGCTGCGGTTTCCCTCATGTGTCAGGTTATTGCCGGATTCGGATAACTGCCTCGTTACCTGATAATTACATGATATTTGCTTGGTACCTCAGTATTACTAGGTATCAGGCGTGTTATTGCTATGGTGATCAGCAGTGGCAAATGAGTAAAGTTTTCACGCAAAACTAAAATGCCTCGTACAACAGCTTTTGGCAAATAAATGGGGTACCAAATTATAATACTTATTATTCATAATTACCCGGTCTGCGCGGTCCCTCTTCAACAACACATAGACATGCAACGACGATAAACTGTAGAGAAGATATGTATATTGAACCTGTCATGTCTGGGTAGTCGATATGGCAATACAGTGAGAATAACACTAGACAACTTGCGGATTAGTCTCTGGTGCTTACACGTTACTATAAGTGCATTTGAAGTCTATACAGCACTGATGTTTCTCAAACAATCGGCCTCTTGAGCTTAGGCTAAGGGCAACACACAAAGAAATGCTGCGTGGAAAGTATCAGCACTACTTGCTTAAATATGCGGTGGTTACTTGGGTGTTGCACACCATCATTTGCTTTCTTCTTGGTGCATCATTTCGTTTTTATATTCGGATATTTGTCAGTTCATTCCCTTTTGAGGAGAAATCATACTCTTTAGTGTGATATTTGACATTGACTCGATATTAGCATATTGTAAAATTCATCCAACAACCATTGCTATTAGTTTCCGTTGCCCCCAACGCAACGCGTCCGTGCCAGGAAAATCCTTTGAAGTTGTATTTTGCGTTGTATATTTGCCCAGTAAAACACATAGTTTTACCAAAGAGAAGTCAAAACAAATCGAAAGATCAGATCCCATGCTTGTAGCGGCGTGGTATAATTCAATGCCGGTTCGCGTTATTTATGCATGGAAAACACATAGTCAAATGACACTCATTTCCATCCTTATACTGACGGTACTGTATTGTACCGTAGTGGAAGTTGATACGACTAACACTAATGCAGCTTAACAATATTCCTGTTACGTTGGTAAATAACTTACTATATAATATTGCACCTCCCCTAATAGTATGCTCCGTCTTGACGAAATGTGGTGTTATTGGTTAGCCTTGTAATTGAACTTCCTGTCTTATCCGAACATTTGTATATCTTTAGCTGTGATTTATGGATCTACATGACCTACTGATCAAAGCACCATTAAACCCCAATACATGGACCAGACATCGGACTGGTTAATAAAGGCGCGACTATTGTCTTGCATTGCATGTTGGCCTCCATGTATTAAAATCAGGAGTTCTGCTGCTTAACATTACTAATATATTTTCTATTATGTTTGTGCGTTACCACATTTCTGCTGGGGTCTCCAAGAACAAGTAGTATCGATGAAAATAACACATAGGACATGATTGTTAAATAGAAGAAGCATAATAAAAGTACTTTTGTAGCTGTACCAAAATAATCGTTATACCACTCGGCCTACGTAACAGCGATCATTCTCGAGTTGGTCATGGTCAGTGGTGACTTGGTATCTTCTTTAATTCGAACACACCGAAACATGCACAAAGACTAGAATATATATGAGTGGTTATGGATTAGGAACAGGAAGCCAAAATGGTACAAACACATGCATCTTGAGCTTAATAAGAGTATTTATTGTTGGTCTGTTACGCCGAACAAACATTGTACACCACGGCGAGCACAAATCAAACATAACTTGAAAATGCAGTGTTTCATGTGATGCCAACGCAGCTCACATATCAGCTATGCCGCTTACTCGTTGGTTCTTGTTACTTTATAGCGACAATAAAGCTGACGGTGTGCGCATGATCTGTACTTCTCACTCTGGCTCCAATGATCCTTGCGTGTTTCAATGTATGGGAAGCAAAGGCCTTCGAAGCAAGTGCTTCTTGAGAGACAAACAATCACCACCGTACTTCACGGAAAGTACAACGCTAAGGCTGAAAGTATGCTAGACTACCACAGATTGGTGAAAAGCCATATATCAGGACCCCGTCAGACACAAACGGGTGTAAAAACGGCTTTTTATCGCCCCACGCGATTAACCATTATCAGCATCATTTCGCGCAGCTCACTGCATTATACAAGGTTGTTGACCATTGCCGGTTTCGTACCACTCTGCATACGGGCCCCTTTCCAATTTCCTCCAATCACTCTCATTTCGCTTGCACGTGATTAACTTTTGTTACAGCATATGCTGTGTTTAAGACGAGAAAGTCTTATATCGTCTCTGAATCATTATAGACATTCCTCAACATGGGTTTAAGATAAAAGGCTGTGCATCCATCGCTACCCCATTGCGGATAAACTCGTAAGATATTTTAATACAAAGCCAACTTTTCTATTTTGGATAAAGTACCGGAGTATGTTAGTTTCGCTGTCTAATCAGAACTATCCGAGGGAACGTTATTGATGTTGTGTTCTGATATTATCTGAATGTTTTATGTAACCCACAGTACCTAAAGACATGAAGGTAAATTGTCTGAGGCCGAAGCATAGATAACAGCGTACGGTAACTTGGTCTTAAACCTTGATTACATGCAAATATTGACAAGAATGTCTAAATACACCTACCTTTTTTAACATGAGTGTTCATCTGTCGGCCGTACTAGTTAGCTCAAACATAGTCTGATATTAGACATCATGATGTCTACATGTAATGACAGTTCAAACGCTTTCATCTGGCAGGTGTCTGGAACTGTCAGACCTGGTATGTGCCCGGGGGGGGCACTTAAGTGTATAGAGGTAGTATATATGTGCCGCGCGACGGGGTATGTTTTTTGTGCCTCTCGACTTGTACGACGGGTTTTTGGGCCTCATACTTGTACGACGGGGTATGTTTTTCAGGTTCAATGTGTACGATGGGTTATACATTCGCATATTACCTTGTACGACGGGGTATGCTTTTTGGCCATTTTGACCTTGTACGACGGGTACGGGTTTTTGAGGTCCCGCGGCACACATCTATCCAGAATAAGGCCAAGTGCCCCCCCCCCGGGGGTATGTGATGTTCCCTTTATAAATAACATAACATTCCGCTCAGAAAATGCTGTTTATTCCGAGATAACATCTAGGTAAGGCCATGGTATGTCAACGCACGCGCCAGATGTTGTTCAATGATATATGGTGTCAACATCAAAAGCAAAACATATTCCTCGTGTGGCAATTTGTAACTTGATGCTGATATTTAAATAAGGTTAAGTGTATATTCGTTTAGTTATGGAGGTATGGAGGGTCAAAATATACATCAGTATGTTGTGCAGTGTTGTACAAATTGCATCGTCAACGAAGAAGTGAAAATAGATTTTTCTTTTCATATTACATTGCCAATAACCAATTACTACTTACGTCAGACAGATGGAAAATATCATTAACTGCAGCTTGCATCGTAATGCTTGATTTGTTTTTTCTTGCCTTACAGTCAACCGTTTCCGGTTATATTCTGTGTTTTGTCTGCATTATCAGTTCCGCTGGTCTCTTATCTCAACAAAGTGGATGTCGTTGTCATAAATTCATGACTTTTATTTAGCGTGTATCACATTCCAACGACATATAGCATACGAGTCAAAGCATTACTATGATTTTCTTCGATTGACAGGCACTATATGATTAGTTTTGCTACATAATTACCTGTCACGCAATAGCCCCACCTGACGGATTTACAAAAGCACAATACACGGTGTATTATTCCTCTCATAAATATAGTATGGTCTTTCGTGTATATTATAGTACTTACTTTATTTCTTTCCTGACATAGATTCTAGTGCACCACTTGGCAATGCTTATTTCTGGTTTACATCAAATACAGGAAGCGAGGTAGACTTCGTTGTACGACCATACCACACGTAGATTCACAATGATGTGTCTATGAAGCAGCGTAGTCTCGGGTATCTCTTACCTAAATGCGGTGTGCATCAAGTTGTCTTTTGTGTAATCCCGTGAAAGTTTATTGTTTTCTACCACTTTTGTTGAGATTTCATCAAACTCTTCTCTGCATTCTATGATAGAAATGGAATTTGTCGAGACAACCTGCCTCCATTTATTGCCTGGGAAACTTTCCTCCATTTATTGCCTCGGAAAACTCATTTGAGTCAGCAGCTTACTCGCTTCCTCTCCGACGTAACACCGCAATGTTTCATTTTGTTTCTCTTCGGCTTAACCCACTCTTGCATCCCTGCTTACTCATCTAATCATTTGCCATTTTGATACAATCGTGTAAAGATAGACGAAGCAGGGCTTTCTTTGGCATGCATTTAACTTACTCTTACTTCCGGTCACAGCAGATGTTGTGTGACTGGGTAAGATGATGAAGTGGATAAGACAACATTTGTGAGACATTGTAGTCGCCCGACGCCCCCAAAACCGAGTGTTGTGTATAATTTCGTTTTCCAACAGTGGTGAATTAATTTGTGTCCACTGCACATCTGTTGGATAGACAAATATAGACTGTATTAGTCAAAGCAGTCAATAGACAAACACATGTGTAAAGCTAGTTATACCCCTTTTTATTAGTAACGCCGATATATTTATAGAAGACAGACGTGCTCACACCGTTGCAAATCACGGTATATTTAGCCATGCAGCTGGGTGCTGTTTGATCTGTAGACAAACAGCTCTATATATTTTTTTTTCTGTGGTGGAAAATAATCACCCATCTTTCTATGTGGGTCAATTGCATCAAAGCATTCAAGCATTATAATTTAGTATGACATCTGCCAAACGACATTTTGCAGCTTTTAATTGTTGATGTTAATAAAGCTTAAAATATCATGGCTTAATCAGCTTCAGCTGTCACTGACATACGTTATCAGTGTCGCTAGTAGAGATTGATTTGGATGAGCAGAGATACATGAACATATAGCAATACCGCGATATCTTGACCTCCAGTTTCTTCAGACGCACGATTTTTTCGGACAAGGCTAACAGCTGCATGCCATGATAGGTGGTAAGGCAGGTGCTGTTATTGGTGCCTTGCTGTACAGCAGTGGACGTGTATTTACCAACTGATTGCAAAATGCAATGTTATGAGAACTACATGCCATTCCTAGTTGGTCACATGTGTCCTTCTTCAACTGAAAGAATATAGTGGAATGTCTGTATGATGCTGCATCGATCACCGATGGTTAATCATCAGCAGCGCAAAGGGAGATCGCTTCAAGTACACAGGTCGTTTGATCCAGTACATTTTTCATCAATTCACGCCTGATTTCATCAAAGAGCACTTAAATTACATATTATAGCCATTTTATAAATACAACTGTTTTGCGAATCAAAACATGTCACTTTGCGTGAGGCATTACCTCTTTCATGAATACAATATCAAAGCAACTGTCTTTAAATATTTCATGCTTTCTCGTAAAATACACTCGTATATCCAACAAATAAGCGACGCCCAGCAGGCTTAAGTTCCTGAATTATTCAATAAACAAGTTTATGCTTATTATAAGCCGAACTACCGAGAAAAATAAGAATACAGATGATATACTACGGAGAAGCAGAAGCAGTGAATAAGCACAAACGAACATTTTACCATCACTAACCACATATTATCTTAAACATAGTTCTTTACCCATAAAGCATAAATACCATTATAAAGCACAATACAATAAAGTACACTTCAAGCAGGGCGTGCCAAAACTGCTAAATAGTGCTTTTTCAACGAAAATAATATTACTACAGCATCCCTAAAATATTTCTGTTTTGAGTTGGCCGTAGCCAAGCAATCTAAATTCTAAATGATCAGTTTTTGATGAAATCTATATTGCCAATATTGATGGAAATAGAATCAGATCTAGTAGTTGGTCATCTGTAAATGACTGCCGATGGTTTCTCCTCAAACAAACTCTTATGGAATTGAGATTAAGGCGATATTTGTAGCCGGTTTTATTTCCAAAGGTATGTTCAAATACACTAAACTTTAGGGGTGATGCTTGATGTTGTAAATCAGGTAAAAATGCTTGCAGTTTAACTGACTTATAACAAAATTAATTATATTCAAAGGCGCAGTGAGAACATACTTCATCACAAATAGTATGCATTTCTGGTTTTTTCTCGACAGAACGGAATAGGATATCATGAACGGTGAATGATTATATGCAGTTCACAAAATTTAATATATGCATGTATGTAAAAAAGTAAAAAAAATTATATATCGCAATGTAAATAATAATCGATAACTTTATTAATTTAGCATACAACTGAACAGAATCTACACGGAGCATCCTGTATGCAAATAATTTTTCCTAGCATACAAATTAATAACATCACAAGCTATCACAAATGCTAGTATTGGATTCAAATACTTCTGTAACAAATTTTGACAGCGTTTACAACAGATGAATATCTATTTTTACCAAATGTTGGATTGTACATTTCGTGTAGCATTTCGATTGAAACTACGTCCGTTCATATTGACTTGCAAGAAGAAAACATTAAAGGAAGCAGTAGTCTATTAGATATCAAAACAGTACATTCTGTTCTGTTACCATAACGATGCAATTTGATTAATGAACTTGAAATGGGTTAAAACATAACAAATCATGCTATATTTATTCTTCATACAGGATACCGTAGAATCGTCAGAAAGCAACACAACACCATAGGTGCTGCAGGAATAAGCACAGCGCCGATAAAGCAACACAACACCATAACTGCTGCAGGAATAAGCACAGCGCCGATAAAGCAACACAAGACCATAGCTGCTGCAGCAATAAGCACAGCGCCGATAAAGCAACACAACACCATAGCTGCTGCAGGAATAAGCACAGCGCCGATAAAGCAACACAACACCATAGCTGCTGCAGGAATAAGCACAGCGCCGATAAAGCAACACAAGACCATAGCTGCTGCAGGAATAAGCACAGCACCGATAAAGCAACACAACACCATAGCTGCTGCAGGAATAAGCACAGCGCCGATAAAGCATTTCGTCATCGCAGTGTTTATATCATTTACTGCATTCATTTGTTTCTTCTGTGGATATGCCTATCAAACAAATAACGACGCTTGGTATGTACATTTATCAACAATAAGTGAGCCAAATGTGGTACATTTCTTGTAACAGGGCCAAGTGAGTTTGAATGACAAATCGATGGAATTGTTGTTAGATGTACTGTGTGCCTTTATCGTTGAATCATGATGTTGAGTGCAAAAATTGATAACAAACCTACCCATCATCATAGCGTACCCTCTCAGTCATCAAGTTGATGGAGTAATATCAAGTCCGTGAACATAGTAATACAGGGGCGGGTATATCAGGTAAGGAATAGGTTTGCGTCACATAATTAGTTGGCAGTTTTATTAAAGAAATCTTAATTCTCGCTATAAGCAAGACAAGTTGGCAACACCGCATTTTCACCCGTTCCGCAACATTAGTATGTGTTCTAGCACCTCCATCTCTGGGTAGTGGACCTGTATAAGGTCATATTCAATACATTAATGTTACTTGTACCTTCAAAACTTGCACATTTGGCGTACAAGGTTGGATTAATGCTCTCTTACGACACATATGCTAAGTCAAAGCAAAATAAGCAGGTATTGATGTGATTTGGTGTTTGAATTGAACATGCAGTTTTACTTCCGGTAGAAATATTGATTTTGACGTAGTTCAAATGCTTATATCAAAACGGCAAACGGTAAGATAGATAATGATGAAAGATGAGGTTGATAGAACAGGGATCGTGTGGCGTCATATCGTACACGCGACCAGTAAGAGATAAGTGAGGTGTTTTAACATATTGGTTTTAGAGGTAATAAAGAGCTGGACTGCAGCAGTAACTTTACAAGAAGAATGCGAATCCCCTCCATGTCACCCTTCAGCAAGTTAATGGCATTTGCTTAGATCAATCACGTTATTCACAATAATTGTAGTTTTATCGAAATGTATGTGCCGTTCTGTTAGGTTGGCTGATTGCGAGGTTTGCAGCAATTATCAATATCAAACCACTTCTATCAATGGCAACAAATACTATTCATGTATTTGTATTTCGGCCATAATTTACTGTAATTGTTTCTTTGCGAAGACGTTTTATTCGCCACTCATCGACATCTGCCTGACAGTTTGAATATACAATGATATATTATACCTTTGAGAAGAACCGTTCACTGAAAGAAGCGCTGGATATATTTGATTCGTTTGCTCATTAATTACACCACTGACTTGACTGAGTAAACAAAATTGTCATCCAAGACGGCGTTGAAAGGATACATTCTGACAGCAAGCGAGTTGTATGTAACATCCCAACAGTAATCCAGCGCAATCAATCTATTCTGGGTGGATATAATAGCTTCATTGCTGGCGTGAAATACCTCAAGGTGGATTTTTACTGTTCATTTGTGTAGCCAGCCGCCCCAGCTACATATCATTTGTCGCGCAAAGGTACGGACTGGAAATCATTTCACTTGACAGGCTCCAAAACATCATATGACAATGTGCGCTGAGAGTGTAATGCAAGATGAGGTAGGCAGAACATGAAACGAGCTAGCACGTAACGGAAAGGCGTCTAGTGTGGGATAGATAAAGTGTTTAGAAATCAGGGTGTTTTTCATGGGTGATAAACACCGGTATGTAGTTAACTTGACAAATCTCACCTGTCTTCACTAGGCGAAACTAAGGGTTAGTTTGAATTTCTCAACAAGACTAGAATGGCGTTTTCTTATATATTTATTAAGTAATACTGTTCCGTATCTAGACATTAACAAAGCATCATCACGGATAAAGCAATCTTGATAACATATCCGCCGGGGAACACATTCATTATTCACATCCTCACAGTTTACTATGCGATTTTCTTACCACAGAAACGGCTTCTTCCCACCCCGTGCTACTCATTAGCGCGTAAGAATCTCAATATTCACGATGGTTGCAACAGAATTGTGTGAACATAAATAATGTGTATACGACATTATGCATATAAACATACTTTCGTGTAAATAGCAGTATGTATCATCAGGCAAATTCAATACAAATAAGAGCTAAAAAACTATTTTAGTCTGTGGGGTTGTCTACAAACACGTTCTCATGTTTTATGTCTTTCACGAAGAGATTGTTTATATTAGTGTTGTGAACTTTAGTCACACAGCGGCAGGTCGGGTACAATTGCAGACCTAGCTATATGCTTTCCATAAATCTATGCTGTTTTTCTCGTAAGAGGCACTTGGCTCAACAGCTCCGTCCGTCCATAAATTTATGCGTACTTTGGTCGGTAAACACTATGAGCAAATCATGTACAAGCTGCCATTGCGCAACCGGAATGGAACCAGCGTGTTGACATCATGTGAAACATTTCCTGTGCATGTAATATGTGAAATAGGTTCACGTTTTGTTTCTATGTTCACATGGTATACACGATTTACAAAGAATCCAATAATTACAGACACAATGACAACTTAGAATGATAATTCAAATGCCCTAATCTGGTGGCACAAGCAAAGAACTTATAGCTCCACCCGAGAAAATATGTGAACACGCCACCTGTGACCAGCATGGTACTTCTCTTAAAACCGCATGATAAATTCGGGGGCGTGCTCGCCTCGACCAATCAGAGGACTCCATATATTTCATAGACGCCGAGCCCCGAGACATTTAATCAAGAGTTTTTGTTGATTTCATTTTACACCTGATGTGTTTTATTCATTTTCACACTCTCCTCACAGCTTGTCGAAGAGAATCATCTTAGCGTAGCTAAATACTCTCATCATAGGCTCGTTAGCTTGGAAGGCATTAGCGAATGTTCCTTATGATATGCCAGACAACCAGGCCCTCATTATTTTATCGTATTATATTTATACATCTAGACTCGCAGCGGTTCGGGCATTGCCCTGCTGTGTGATGTGTATTATTTCTATCGATAATCCCAGTCCTCCTGATCATCAACAAGCATGTCTCAATAGATGAGCATCAACAACTATATGCTGGCTAAAAAAAAGATAGCCGACTGCCTACAAAGCGTGGTATTAAGATTCAGAACCGTGTTAGGAGAATATTCTGTGGTCACCCACGTCTCGCCCCCTCCCCATTGATGTAAAGAACTATTGTAAAATACGTTATTCAGCTGATGTGCTCTGTATGACTGTACACATCGTGATATCCTAACATTATTAAGGCAACCCACACCTAATGCCCGTTCATTCACGGCCTAGTGTTTGGTTTAATGGCACACTGGATACGGCTACTAAAGGCTGTTTGTTAATCTAAATTATTTCATTAATCGCACTTTTATAAAACGCCGATTTATTTAAGTCAGCTCCGAGACAGTGTGAAGCAGCATCACGATACTAATACGACTGGCATGCCCCATTATGAGCGTACGATTTGTGTCGGTAATCAGAATAAACCAACGAATGATCGCACTTATCGGTAGATCAAAGGGTTGGACTCAACTATGACCAATCAAGCCTAAACAAATCTCTTTTGTTTAAATTTGCCCAACTTTGTGTTGTCTTCACAAGCACTTGTACACATGAATAAACACAGGACGCGACTAGCGTGTAGGCGCTGATTGCCTCCTCCACGCCAGCCCAGACATGGCAGGTGACATAACAGCTGCTCGTTATGGCTTATCGTTATTGTGTAGTGTTCAGTGTGTTTATGTTTTGCTGAAGTTGGAGTATGTAGTCATATAACATGAGCTATTTTGAGAAAGCATGTTTCAATGTTCACTTGCACCATAACGATAATGCTACCCGTTGTACGCCTACTTGATGAATTATAAAAGAATACGCACCCTTTAATCACCCAATATATTTTGCTCTAATTCATCAACAGATGTATCAGCGCTGCCATATTTAAGAAAGTACGAGTCCTTCAAAATCACTAACAACAATAACTTTTACTTATTTTGAATAAACGAAAACCAATGTCTCTAATGACAATACTATCAAAGCTCGCCATTGATACAAAACAAAATTTACGACGAGAACTACAGACGACTTTCAAATTAACAGATGCGAAAGCGCGCCTCGCTCTGCTCGGGGCAGGCGCGACGCCTCGCTCTGCTCAGCGCTGGCGCTACATACATACATACATACATACATACATACATACATACATACATACATACATACATACATACATACATACATACATACATACATACATACATACATACATACATACATACATGCATGCATGCATGCATGCATGCATGCATGCATGCATGCATGCATGCATGCATGCATGCATGCATACATACATACATACATACATACATACATACATACATACATACATACATACATACATACATACATACATACATACATACATACATACATACATACATACATACATACATACATACATACATACATACATACATACATACATTCATACATACATACATACATACATACATACATACATACATACATACATACATACATACATACATACATACATACATACATACATACATACATACATACATACATACATATATAAATGCGAACAGGAGCATACACATAGTCCCTGCGTGTGTTTTCACGCACAACACTGTATTGTCGCTTCTCCTCTTCCCCTGGTAGTCCGCTTCGCCACGGAGATCCAGACTAACGTATATGCTCCCTGTGTTAACACCTGGAAACAGAGGGTTTGATGACAGCACAGACTGATATATATATATATATATATATATATATATCTATATAGAGATATATATATATATCTATAGAGAGATATATATATATATATATATATATCTCTATAGATCTCTATATATATATATCTCTATCTATATATCTCTATCTCTATCTCTATCTCTATATATCTCTCTAATATCTCTCTCTCTATATATCTATATATATCTCTCTCTCTCTCTCTCTATCTATATATCTCTCTCTCTCTCTATCTCTATCTATCTATCTCTCTCTCTATATCTATCTCTATATCTATATATATCTCTATCTATATATATATCTATATATATATATTGCAACTGCGTTTATATTATGCATAATATACTGTGGTTGAATCGATAGCTAGTTCAAAATTGTAACATGCCAACTACTACTTCTTTCATTCCGTCTTTACCATCCACAAATACATTTAAACATTAGCTTGACTTGTTTAAAACTGTAAAAGCGGTTTCAGCTACAAATCTCATGTTCATAAAAGATGTCGAAACGTTCTTTATCTCAAGAAGTTAGGGAGAATTTGACATTAAAGCTCTTCGAACACGCGACATTCGCCTAGTTAACTTGATCAGTCCGGTTTGTGGGTGTATGTTTTTGTGTGTTTGTTTGTTAACAATTTTTGTTTCGCAATACATGGCGCATTTTTTTATATTTTTGTTTAATCGTTAGGTATTTGTGATGCGCACAACCTAGAGATTTTATTTTGACCTTGAACTGAAACTAAGGCCAAGGTTATTGAAATAGTGAAAATCTGTAATTCCGAATAGCTCTGTGGATAGTGATTTCTCAGATCGAAAAATCGTGGTATCAGTCCAAATGTCAACAAAAGAATATTCCGAGCGCTTATAAGACCGTCAATACATCCAAAATTGGGTCACATGTTTTCCATGACAGCTTAAGTCGCATTCTAAGATTTTATGAATGTCGATGATGTTTCAAATGTAATTATTTGTGATAATCCGCAGAGCCCAAAGAACACATATAGCCAACGAGCTACAGGCTTTTTATTATATATTATACAGCCGCATATGTTGTACTCACTATCGGTACAGCTTCCTTCTTTTACAAAAATAAACATGAGTTATCATGTAAAAATAAAATGCATGTTGTTTAAGAATTACAGTGGTTACAGTCAAAATATTTAAGAGTCAAACTGGATCAATTCTGATAACTTTCCATGTAAATAATGAATCAAACATTACTGTTTCTACTGGTATCTGGCTGGTTTGTGTACATGTCTACCACTTCTGGTTGTATAAGGTTCATCGGATGTTTCTTTAGCCTTTTCTCCAGGTGTGCTTTCACAACTGTTGTCAACTGTAGGTGCATTATTCTGGTACTCCACATCAGAATACTGCTGACCAGTATAGCACGATATGATGCTTTTTGCTCCGATTCCCAATGCCATTGTACATCTGCTCTGGTCAATCTTCGTAGAGGTTCGCACACCTCTGAGAGTCTAGGCAAAAACCTAGAGAGATAATTGACGCTTCCTAGAAGTCTAAGGACTGACTTTGCATTCTCATGTCTGATTGCTTCGATCTTCTTTATGTCTGGCTGTATGCCCAAATCAGTAAGAAGGTGTCCCACGTATGGCACTGCTCCGAACTTGAATTGCATCTTTTTGCTGTTTAATTTGATATTGACGCTGCGTGCCCTTTCCAAAAGTTCCTGTCGTGATCCATTTCTGCTCATCGTTGAGTACTTCCTGAGCCGTAACCTCTTAGGTACTCCTCTGGTGGTGACGATATTCCAAATGGACATCTCTGAAAGCAGCATTTGCCAAAAGTCGTCCAGAATGTGGTAAGTTTTGCACTTTCTGGGCTCAGCTTGATCTGGAAAAATCCATCCTCAGCATCCTGTACTGAAAAGATCTTTGCTTGGGCTAGATCGATAGTATCTCATCTACTCTTGGTATCAGATACTTTGGTATCAGAATCGCTTTATAGAGATCCTGTGGATCAATGCTTATACGCAATTTGTTCAGTAGTCATAAAAATTAGCTAAGTTGTTGTCATAGACAGGGCGAATTTAATCCGCAATTTCTATTGACATCCGTTGCCTCACTTCTGGTTACGAACGAATCAAAGTTAAAACGGGACTAAAATCTGAAATAAATGCGTCGTTTCTCCGTCGTTAATGGTCGTATCGTTAGTTGTACTCAAAGGAAGCCCATCCAACTACATACCTTGTGTTGTAAATTATTCACAGTTTTCTCACAAAGTGAACTTGAATCACAGTGGGTGTCATTTCTGCTGGCTTTTCACTGGTTTGTTAACAGCAGACTACACATCATACTGCACAAAGGTCGCCATTGCTCTCTGTTCGCCTCACGGGCACGGCCATCCTTATAGTTCAAAGAGAATTGGCGGTACGCAAATTGTGAAAGAAAATAGAAAAATGTTTGAGTGGGATTTGAACATTGGCCTTTCGCACGACAGTCGAACGCTCTACCACCGCGCCCTGAAAAAAATTCAATTAACTTATGTTGCATACACGAAATGTACATTAGGTGCGTACAACGGGTCAAACCATTCTTCCATGATAAATTGGAGATCTTCAGTATACTGATGATGTTCAGGATTACCCAACTGCACTGCGTTTTTTATTGTCTCTCCCTGATGATGGAAATTAAGAAGACTATGATGCTTTCGAACATATAAAGTACTTTGTAGTTATATGGGAAATTCAATCGGTAGTTATCGCGTCGTTTCTCTCTTGTTATCCATCGTGGGTAGCCCATTCTATTTTGAATCTCAACTAATTACATATAATTGTCAATTCTTAATATTTTTTCTCATGATTGAAGCTATAAGTTTACATTTGTTTTGAGTTTGACCATTGGCCGCTATTCCATTGGCGTAATTTCTCATCATAACGATTGTCAGTTGTGATCTTTTTTTTTCTAACCTTGACCTCAAACTTAAGTTCATCGATTTTTTTTTGAATCATCAATATCTTCCTGGAAAATGATTCGATCGTAAAAACAACCACAGCATATTGTAGCCCTAGAAATTTTATAACTATTTAATTGAATGTTGGTCAACTTCAAAATGAATCTTTTTTTTTTCAAATGGAATCTGTAATTGATGCGCAAAACCCAGAGGATGTGTTTTGGTCTTGACAACAAACTTAGGTCAAGGTCATCGAAACAAATTTTAAATCATCACTAAATTCCTGGAAAATGATTCGATCGTAAAAACAATCACGGATTTTTGCAGCTGAATGGAATTGTAAGCGTTTTCTATAAATGTTCATTTTGCTTCGATCACATTTTTCTTTAACATCGCGGACTTAATCTGGGGCATTTCATTCTCGTTGTCGAACTCAAGACAAAGATCTTGTTATAATAAGATACTCGGACGTTTCTGTTGTGAAGCTTGCGACCAGCGCGCCACCTGATTTCGTGGAAGCTAAAATGTAAACAAAAGCGCGTGGCTCAAGGGTATAAAGATCGATCGGCGATGGTACGTACTCAAATATACCGCTGTATTTCTTAAATTTAACGACTTTTTGATAGAGCCAATACATAAAAACAAAGCCAATAATTATTGACACCTTTTTATCAATTTGTTTGACGATTTATTAACTACAATATTTTTTTAAAAAACGTTTGAACGAAGTCGCATATATCAGTATCTACCCCAGGCCTAGCCCCGATCGGACGGTAAAATACATACTTACTCAGACGTCCTGTGAGGCTGAACTTACCCCTTTTTAAGACACAGTCGGACGTCTAGTCTACCCTTATTTGATGTTAAAAGATTAATCTGAATCATATAGGTTTTTTCATTAGTGTGGACATATTTGTGGCTGAACATAAGAAGTTGATTTAAATACATGCTCATGATTTCCCGATTGAATGATATTTGATTTGTCACCCGAACCTCCACCAAATCAACAAGCTGCATTGCCGGTTGATGGGGTGCACTGTGCAGACGTATGATTTTATTATGTAGTACTGTAACATGTAATCTTACTTATTTTGAATAACAATATAATAATGAATTATCTCAGGACATAGCATATTCTAAAAACATTGATGCATCATAAATTTAATCATCATTAACTCTCTCTCTCTCTATTCTCTCTCTCTCTCTCTCTCTCTCTCTCTCTCTCTCTCTGTCTCTCTCTCTCTCTCTCTCTCTCTCTCTCTCTCTCTCTCTCTCTCTCTCTCTCTCTCTCTCTATATATATATATATATATATATATATATATAGAATATATATATATATATATATATATATATATATATATATATATATATATATATATATATATATATATATATATATATATATATATATATATATATATATAGATACATATATATATATATATATAGATATATATATATATATATCTATATATATATAGGTTTGACAATATATATATCCCTATATATATATATATATATATGATATATATATATATATATATATATATATATATATATATAGATATATATATAATATATTATATATATATATATATATATATATTTATATTAGGTCATTACAACTTTTAATAGCTTACTCAGAACAACCACAAATGAAATGAGATCATCAGCATACATTAGAAGATTAACAACAAGCACACTAAAACTACACTAAACACAACTATTATTTAAAACCAGATCTCAATTCATCCATATAAACACTGAACAGATAGGTTTGACAATATATGTGTCCCTGTCTTATGCCATTAAACACACCAAATCAGCCAGACATAGTTCTGTTCCATGTTACACACACATCTGATTGGAGTACCATGCAACCAACCATTCTAACAGTATATCCAGGGACGCCTTTGTTCGACAAGCTCCCCCCCCCCCCCCCCCCCCCCCCCGCTACAATCTAAGGTGCAGTAGTCCTAAATACTGGTGTGGATTTATGATAGAATAGCCCTTGTACATCTGCCATAGGGGGCTTTAAAGGAACTAAGTAGACAAATATCAATATTGGACTTTTTCGGAAATCTACACATCCAACAGCACTTAAAACAAATAAGAACACAAATTTTCATGTGTGGGAAAATGTCAATGTCGTACAATTTTTTTCTCTCCTTATGGTCTGTTAACTTACAGATAACCTCTTTCAGGGAATGATGCAACCTGATGTTCACCATGATACATATTACACAAATATTGACACCTGCATGATTCACATTGGAGTTCCTCTAATGAGACCTCTTTACCTAGAATGCTTACAACCCTGGCTTTCACTTGCTTATTGTATAATACTGTGTCAATGAATTTGCGGCAAAGTTCCTTAAGCCAGCATAATGCATCTACTAGTGATTTGCTTTGGACAACGAGCCCTTCCTTTGCACTTCGGTAATTCTTCTGGTCATGTATATCATTGACTACAGAAATTTTGTTTCTGCATATTGCACCCAACTTAATTTCCGGGCAATATAGCCAGAGACATATGCTAGAACATTCACTTCCTAGGTGGAAAGGCCTTTGTCAATTCAAACAGTTAATTGCAGCGCAGAAATGCCCATTTGTGTTTGACTTCTAGTCAGACATACTCGCTAGTCATAACGAAGTTGGTTGGCTGCTGCGCGTCGAGTAGCTTCCACAAAAGTAGGGGGCGCTGCCTACGCGGTGTCACGGAATTTGTCGGGCGAGCTGCCGAGTTGGGTATCTTATTATAACAAGATCTTTGGTTGACCAACATTCAATGAAATAGTTATAAAATTTCCTGAAGACTCAAAACTTACTATGCAGTTGGACACTGTAAACACCACCTGCTAAGAGAGCTGTGAGCGGTATTGCCTTAATAGAAGTCGCAACTCTGCGGCCCTGCCCTCAGCCGTTTTTCTGTTCCAGGTGAAAAACCGAATTATGTCTTTGCTATGAAATCGTTATTCGTCCGAATATGCCCACCAGGTTCCTTAATAATGATATCCACGCCACGCTTGATGTAGCTCTGTGAGAACACTTCATTACATAATCACTCAATTAACGATATACCTGTAGAGCTAGGGTAAAAATGTACAACATGGTCAGTACTGCTCATTATGTTTTGTAACTTAGCCAATATGACATAGCACTGGCTCCTAGGATTCAACAATGGATTCGAGTGATCTGTCATATGCCTAGGTCTCATGAGACTTACGGGCTGTCTACGGGCCAACAACCCTGCGAGCACGTGCGGGCCCAAAACTTGAACATGCACTACTTTCAGACACGGGCTCTTTACGGATGTAAGCCCGAAGAAGGCCCGTAGGAAGTCGTGCGGGGCACGCACGGTTTCCTTATGGGTGCTCTACGGTTCCCGCGGGCCCCGTACGACTCAATACGGCCATTTTGTTGCCTCCTTGCGGCGTATATATGATCGCCAACGTTTTGAATCCCGGGGTTTCGGCCTGGTAGGCTGGTACACAATATCATTATCATGTGATCATATGAAACTGTATGGGACTTTTTGGTTAGAGGTCTTGACTTTAATTGATGCATAGAACTTTTCGATTAGAATAATACAGAGCGCATGACTCTGAAGGACTTTATTTTTGTAATTTACCACATGTTACGTGTGTCTATTTACATAATTACGTATGTTGTCGGTGTATGTCATGAACGGTGATTTGATTAGGGATTTTGGTTTTTCTTTTGTCTATGAAATAAGTATTATATACAAAAAGCCGTCTGAGGGTGCTTTGATTAACAAGCATGAAGTACACAATAAATGTATTAAAGCTATTCGATAATTCTAAGGAATTACAACAACTGAACTGTGGCCACTTGTTAGAATTTATAGTATTTTAATATATATAAAAACTTTAAAGAGTATATGAACAAAGGGGTCATATATAAGGCAAAGGTGTCGTTTTAGGGGAAAATAAATGTAATACGCGGGAGGTGGGTTGAATGACAATAAACTCGAAAAAGGAACTATACTTAATCAATTATGTAGAGGTCATTTCGCCATCTGCTTCACATTAAGTTATTTTATAGCAAAACATTACTGTTGATACATGAAGCAACTTTGATATCAGAAACTAATAATCTTTGGCTAAATTTATATTGTCTCAGATTAAGTTAAATGAAATTCGGATCCACTAGCGGTGACGTCGGTACAACTTGAAAGTTTCGTTAGATTTCAAAGGCCCAATTATTGTTCAACCACACGGACCACTGTTAGCAAATTAATTGCTTTGGAAATATCAACGACTATTTTGTGGCAGATATGGCCTAAGTGGTATATATTCTAGTAAAGTTATGTTAACCCTAAGGCAGAAACGAAAACATTGATGAGGAGATCTTCTGTATGAATGGGCATTGCAGAAAACTGAGAGGTTGGTCTGCCTCTGCGAGAAAGTTCTCTCAATAATGAATCTGCCTGAGTTAACTTTGTCTACTTACCAAAGAGCTCATGGCTAAGCCCAGAGGGCTCACTACCGACAAAATATGTGAACACGCCACCCGCGGGCTGCACGCTGTTTGTCATAACGTCATGTGAACACGCCACCCGTGGGCTGCACGCTGTTTGTCATAACGTCTATCTTAAAACCACTTGGATATTTGGAGGCGCGGACGCCTCGAGCCATGCGCTTTTGTTGATTTTATGGCAGCGCCACACGGCGGGCGCGTGTTGGAAATGCATACGCTAATTAAAGACAATTGCGACAGTTCTAAATTCGTGCCTAGATTTTCACGATTTTTTGCAGAGAGTAAGCTCATATATAAAGCTAACGAAATGTAAAATATAAAGTATAGGTCACTGGTGTAAATTTCTGAGTATGGCGAATTTAAGATCCACATGTTAAGCCAATGGGAATTATGATAATTTGATAATATTTTGGTTCTAAAGAAAAGTTCATACATCGAATTGCATTATATTTAACATACAGACAGCACAATATCTGCTTCACAAAAAATCAAGAAAAAATGATTTCTCGCCGCACCCTACGGCTAGCTGTTTATGAATTTATTGTTATTTTTTCTCTAGAATGGTGTACATCCTCCATAAAAAAAATTTGACCAGTGACATTTGAACTAAACTTGGTAATATTGTGCAGTGGTATATGTACTATGAGCAGAAATTAAAAAAATAATAGGTTCACGTAGTCTATGGGAAGCCACAATGGGTTTTCGGTTGTATTCCCTGAGTGCGGTGTATTACAATATTCGAACCTCCATAAAAAAAAATTGACCAGTGACATTTGAACTAAACTTGGTAATATTGTGCAGTGGTATATGTACTCCGAGCAGAAGTTAAAAAAATAATAGGTCCACGTAGTCTATGGAAAGCCACAATGGGTTTTCGGTTGTATTCCCTGAGTGCGGTGTACTACATTTTTAAAATGACATAAAATGACTGCTATTGATTATTACAAAATATATATGTTTATTTGTATAACCCTTTACTTCAAAATTGACGTACAAAACAGCATATCATCGTCATATACATAGTCAACAACATAACGTCTAGTAACTTAGAACGGCACAATCAATTTTCGAACAGTATAATTTCCAAAAGACATACCATTAACATTCAATGAATAGCTAGAAACACACACTAACGTTGTTGACTCAGGTAACTGGCAACAGATGAAATTACTCTTTTACTTTTAGTGACTCTTATGTGCCCATTTATATCTTTGTCACCAAAAAGCGACACCAACCCTTCTTCACCCTTTCTTCTGTATGCTAATAGTAGATGCCGAAGTTGCAACCCACTTGCAGCTATCTTCCCTACCATTGCAGCGCCACATAATTTGTTCCTGATCAAAACTTCAAGAGAACCTTCATTTTGTGACCTCGCTATGCTTCTCTCTATTTCCTGAATAACGACAGAGACTGAAAAGCTTTGCGCAAACAAATCTTTCTTGGTACTCCTACTGGCTTCAACAACTTCCTGCAAAACTTGTGCGTCCTCTATTGCATTATGAGCATCATATTCCTTCTTCAAAATTCCTCTAACAACTGTTGTTTGCTTAAAATTCCTAAACTGTCCCTTGTACAAAAACCTGAACAATGGCAGAGTATCTGCAAAACCTGCAACTACTTGTGAAAATTCCTCTATAATGGAACTTGCTACCACATGCCGCACCAATCTACTTGCATCGAAAGCTTTACAATTATGAGCAACTAGGATAACCTTTGCTTCAATAACATTTTGAAGCCATCTAACAAACTCCAACATGCAATCATTTATTGGTACAGCTTCTACCTCGCTACCCTTGTGGTACATTTTCCCTCCCTCAATTCGAATTTGTGTCAGATCAGATACTTTGTCTTGAATCGGCACTGTGGGCATAACAAATCTATTGAATGTCTCCACACCGCACACTGCCGCTACCTGGATGATATCACACAATCTGCTACATGAAGTTGTTTCCAGGTCAAAATATACAAATTTACAGCCATCTGATATGTTGCTATCAACTGCTGTGTAAACTGGCACACTAACAGTAGCAGGAATCACTTCTACGTCGTCCTGACTAATCGGCATAGCCTCTACCTGTGACTGATAGGTTTTACCTTCTCGTAACTCGTTTGTCCGTTGTTCTGTGGTCTTTATCCTATCAAAATTGAGCTTTCTTTTCTTGTATTCTATTGAACTTTTATACGTTTTGCAATACTCTCTTTTCCTATCTTGTCTTGCTGCATGCTTCGAGAACCGGGAACCAGGAGACAAACCCGCTGAATCGTACACCGTACTTAGATAACTGTTGCCCTCATTCTTCTGACTAACAGCACAAGCTACTCTAGCATTTAGACTTCCTGAACTGCTCAGATGCCTTGCCTTTGGTGCCTATGATGCAACCATGTTGTTTACACTCTCACATGCGCTAGTGCTTGCACAGGGAGCTATTTTATCTGCATTGTCTGCCAAATCCTGAAATATTTTCAAAAGACCGCATTTTAACCTTTCTCCACACAGATCTTTGCCATTTGGGAGATAGCTATGTTCGTAATTCTCCTTTTCACTTTCGAACCGACACCAGCTACCGCACAGTGAGTGATCTCCGAAAGCATGTGGAACTATGGCAGACAGAGTTTCACAGTTGTATATTCTTGTCCGTCAGCTGCCCTAGATTCAAGTGCTATACAATCGCTTGGCTCGGGAATAATATCCGCTTCTTTCCCGAAACTTTGCTGAACTATATACTGCATCAAATTCGAATCACTTTCGTTGCCGTTGCAACGTGATTTGTGCCAAGCCATCAAACTATGAGAGGACGCCCGTCTTCTTTCAGTTTGTGTCTCGCTAGCAAATTTGCCGTATTTCGTACGGTAGGTGACAAATTGTTGATTGCCACGACAAGAATCATCAGCAATGTTCTGAACGTCAGGGACATTTCTAAGAGTCCTTCTGTTTCTGATGTGTTGTGCCGTGTGAGTGAAACTACCCCATGGTGATCGTCAGTCTGTTGACTACACGACACATCGTCACCACATTCATCAGAGCGAAGATCATGCTCACAACTGCTGATAACTGCTTTATTTAGATTCACCATCCGAGCTGCAGCTGCTCTTCGTCGCTCTAGCACGCCCGCCTTGGCAAATTTTCCTTTATATTTCATCTTGATTATGCGTAGCACAGGCCAGAGACCAAGTTGAAGTATATTTTCTTTCTGAACCTTAGGTCATTTATATTTGAACTTGGATTGTGTCGTACATGAGGTGTGACTTTGAACTAAACTCAAAGGAAATAATTCGCCGCTATGTGCGCACAAATTTCTTTTAAACCAACTCGTTGCGGTGCAGACGCGGTCGCACCGGGCGCGAAAATGTGCGCAGCGCGTCAAAGGTGGTTCCCGCCGAAGGACGCGCAGTTACGCGACGGCCGCTGGGTGGCGCGGCAGTGAACTGTAGCATTTCCCTTTAAGTGAGCCCTCTTAGTGTAGCTCAAAGCACGTTGAGCATTCCCGATTTGCACATTTTTATGGAGCTCGCAAAGATCGGCATCCTGACATCCCGCCTGACATACGCTGCAGTTCGAGAGTTCGGTTTCCTATCAAAGACAATAATCATAGAATCAATGAGTGCAGGTTTCAGTTAGCAGTTTGTCAGTCGCTTTATTTTGTCCATGTTTTCTAAATGACATATGAAAGTTGGTCTGCTTTATAATGTGTGAAATTCCTCCTTATATGACTATATATGATAGTCATATACCATGATTCATCCCCAATAACCAGATGTTCATGAACAAGCGGATGGGTCCCGCCCACCTTTGACTGCTTAATGCCACGTCACTTCCTGCAGCCGGGGGTCCGATTGGACTGAAAAATGTTTTATTCTACAACTTAGAGCTTCTTAATGATACATTGCTTTATTCAAAACTGCGCAGCGCCTTTTAATTTCAATTAATGAATAGTTTTTCCCAGCTAGTAAATGGAATAGATTTCAGCACTTGGGTTTGTCCTTCATGTGGATAATGAGATCGATTTTGTCCACGTCAGGCATTTGTATATCCGTTGTGGGTTCGAACTGCCTCCCTGGCGACCGCGAGGTGGTTGCGACATATGGGTCCTCATAGTAAGGTTCGGTGGTGTCATTGAAGTTAATTGGTTCTCTCAGATCAACCTTTCGTCGTCGAAAAGAAGTTCTCTGTCTTGGGTTTCCATGCGTCAGCGCAGATTGATTTTGTGAAATGTTGGGTAGAGATAAATCGTTAACCATTTCCCTGACTTGCTGTCGGCTTTGACCTCGCCTGGCATGGTTTTTATCCAGCGTAAAACGACTGTTCACCTCCTTGAAAGACATCTGGGACGTTGGGGTTGAATTTGCTGCCAACTGAAGCACGTGACTGAGACCTCGGTGCTTGGGTTGTGGAGTCCTTCCAGGCTTTACCGTAAGCCTCGCTGCTTGTTTGTAAACTGAGTCTCATTCTCTCCTGCTCTTGGTTCTTCCTCCTGTTGGGCATGTGAAGGAGGGATGCTCTCTCTGAGGGTAGCAGGCTGTGGTAGTCCTCGTGGTCCGTGTGAGGGTGATTGTTCTGTGACATGATGATATGAGGAGAATACTTACATACTGTTTGTTTTCATCCTTGCATTCTGTTTTGTCTGAAACCATTCAAACAAACAAATTAACGATATGGGGTAAAACAGATCCAAGGGAATCAAGGATTTCTCCTATCTGGCAAATAGTTAGTGCGGACAGCAATAAGACAATAAAACCCATTCGACCGAGCAATCAAACGGATGTTTATCATTTAAATGCTTGATCACAATTCCCATTACAGAGCTATGTAAAACAACTATTTTAGAGACAAATCATCTTTGGTAGCCAACGAAGAATTGTCACTTACACAAGTTTCACTTAATAACAAACCTAGTCAGAATACGTTTTATGCCAACACAGCAGTTTACTTCTCACCCGAACAGAGCCATATGATTGCCATAACGTACCTAAATGCAAGTACATGATTGAGTGATCAATGAAATGACTGTAATGATTAAAATGAAGCGAAAATAGTGAAAAGACAAAGGAAAGGAAAAACGAAAATGGAATGAACAGAAAAAAGAATGGAAGGATTAAATATGAAAGAAAAATATAAAACCACCGCAACCTGAACAACAGAGTTACGGTCCACATCCGTTTGGGTGCAGCTAACTTTTGTCTCGTATTTTTTTTTTTTCTGCAAAAGCCTGTTCAGTCAAATAAGTAGTAGTATGTTTTTGTATAATAAGTAATAGCAGGGGCGTCCCACCATATTTGTAAAGGGGGGTGCGTTTTTCAACAAATTATAGGTGGCGCGGCAATTTATTGCGTGGCCGAAGGCCGCGCATCTCGGGGGGTAATTTTTTTTTTGAAGACTCCATTTGGTGCAATCTGAGCGTTTTCAAGACTATAAATTTTCCTTTAATAATGGCGCCTGAAGATATCCGGAAAAATACGAGTGCAAGCGGAAACTCCCGAATAAAGAATTGCGCGAAATTTGAAACTTTAAGATAGTTTCGTAAGAATCTCACCCCAAAAAAATTTTGGGGGATTTTCAGAGTTGCAAATGCACCCCCCAAAAGGACGCCAATGAATAGTAGCACAGTATTAGTTGTAACATAAGTTACAACAGTAGTAGCACTTAAAGTAGTAGTGATAGTAATTTTAGATGTAGTAGTTGTTGTTGTAATAGTGAACTGAACCGATATTAAAGATATATTCGGAAACGAATAAAGGTTGGTAAAATACTGTACTAATGTCGATGGTAAATACAATTTAAACAGTACCTGAATTAAACAGCAACCAAGTCGTCCAACAAACTCAATCCGTCAACTATATAAACATATGCAATTATCAACTGTTCGCCCACAGGATATAGCTAGCTGCTGCTTCGTGTAACCTCGCCCCAAGTGCCGTTCGTCTTCAATATGTCACAATAGTTACTGATCACCTCAGCTGTCCCTCCTACTCTCTTAAGTCTGTTATTTTACTGTCGCCTCTCAAGATATACATATAGTTACCGATGACGCACTGACGCCAGATTGAGCTACCCAAGAGATACACACGGACTCGATACAAAACTTGTGTTGTCCTAGTACCAGGCATATTTTATGATACTTCCTTTAACAGATAGCATCAACAGATTTTCTTTGCCAGTAGATAATCGGCAGTATTTGTAAAGAGGTTCTGTGCCAACAACATGACGATGGTCTAATTCTTGGGTCGGTCGTCCATGTGTTTAATTCAAGCCGTGTTTGTTGACAGATTGAAGGTTCGATCAGCACACACCTTAAAACGTGACATAGTGTCCGAATGAGGTGTGTTAATAAACGCGGTATGACGTCACCACGCTGATATATAAAGGTCCTAACTGGCGCTTTACTTAGTATCAAATGGACTTGGCTATTTAGAAAAAGACAGGGGCGACAGCATATGTATGATGCATAAGTAAGAAACGTTTTAAAAGAAAAGGTTTGATATATATAGACGAATGAGTTACAAATAATCGCAGGCGCTCGGATCTCATACCAAGCTTCCGAGAACAGTGTTGCCAGATGAATACATATAACTAATTATATAACGGCGCTATTGCATCAACGATCTGTCGGGTGATGTGAATGTCTTGGTGTCGATGATATCATAAATATGGATGTTAATTCTTTTCACTAGAAATGAAGTACATGCTGAAATCTAAGCCGTGGAAAAAAAGCCCGCAATCACCGCAACTGTTTCAATGGCCTGATATCGAAAGACGATGCACTCTGCAGCTTGACGTGTCTTAACTGCTTCGAGAATGTTCCAACTAGGGCAGGGAAACATTTTGCAAAAACAAACCAGCTGTCTCTCGAGTCCGACCAGTTGATCGATTCATAGTAAATAAACATTTGATATCGTTTCAATATTATAGATGACACCGAGGGCGCTTATAACAAGTCAGCGTTATAAGCTGTAGCCCGGGCCACGCGACAGAGGTGAAGTCAGCAGGATCAGCTTGCACTCCCTCTTGGGAGTACCCGATTGACTGTTGGTCTGTGATCAGGTCATCACCTGCACTGTTAGGGATGAACCTTGTGGATAATGACGCTCATACGTCTGCAGACTTGGTTGGGGGTCGTCAAGCGGTAGGGTTGTGGTGGGGAGTGAGTAGAAAAAATGATTAGTCTGATAAAGTTTCTCTGGCTTAACGTGCAACGCTTAATCAGCCAGATCATCCAGCGCTTAATCAGCCAGATCATCCAACGCTTAATCAGCCAGTTCATCCAGCGCTTAATCAGCCAGATCATCCAACGCTTAATCAGCCAGATCATCCAACGCTTAATCAGCCAGATCATCCAATGCTTAATCAGCCAGCGCTTAATCAGCCAGATCATCCAGTGATTAATCAGCCAGATCATCCAATACTTAAAGATCAAAACTAACGTTTTTTGACATATCCGATTTTTATGTTTCAAAACGTAGGAAAATATCTTTTAATCTGACCACGGTAGATAATTTTACATTCTCTCAAGTATTGTGGACATAAATCCGCTGAGAATGTGGTGCTCGGGTTTAATTCCGATTGAATTCCCTGAGTCCATTTTGCACCAGTTGGTCGCTAGGAGGCAGGTCGCGTGACGTCACGTTTGCGGCTCGTCCCAAAACAAATTCGAAGGTGGTATTTCGGAAGCTGAGAAAAATTATACGATCCGCGATTTTTTCCCTGCAACTTTCCTTTCTACTGATTGGTATCTATTAACATGTCGTCATCAGATGAAGATTATGAAGCCTCATTATGTGAAATGAGGACTTATGATGTCCATTGGTATTTATTTGAGACCACACGACGATTGCGAATAGCAACCGAGTCAGATAATGATGTTGAGAGCTCAGAAACGGATTCCGACTCGGAAAATGAATGCAGTAAAGACGCTTTGACTTTCAGGCCAGTGGAAGTGTGGTGGGTAGAAATTTTTCGTCTCTATTAGTCTAAATATCGAAATGGATTAGTATAGGTTAGAAATAACAATTCCGTGTAATGGGGTCTATCTGGCCCACACACCCAAGTCAATAAATTCACCCAGCGCTTTCCCCGAGCGATAGTGACATGTATGATCACATAATTGACTTGGGTGCCTGTGAACTGGCCCCTTTCAGAATTTAGACGTCCTGTTAATATATCTCTCATCAGTGTTTATTTAAAAGACTAAGTCTACTCTTTTGCTCACAAATAAAGTCAGAATGATCAGAAGAATTTGTGAATCATGGACAAACATGGACTGCTGGGTCAGCTTTTGTTATGTGAATGATCTAACATGGAATTAAAAATGGCTAAAGCTTGATTTGGGCAACCTTTCAGGTGTAGCTGTAATAACTGCGATCAGATGACCACATTGCGGGAATGTGTTTGTTGTCAAAATTACCCGAAGACTCTGGCAACAATAGAAGAGTGGCCATGAATGACCGAACATCCAGGGTTCAAGTCAAACTGTTTCGACCGTAATGTCCTGCTTGCATCCAAATTCGAGTACATACAGATAGATGGACATATAGGGGATGAAGTTAACACAATTGAGTTAGTTATGCCTTTATTGAAGCAAATATAAGACACACAGCCACTTCTGGACATAGACAATGTGTATTCCAAGTGTCCATGGTGTGCAATACATTTGGTAATCACGTTCAGTGCTACATGACAACAAACAACAAAAAACCAGCAATACATTTATATCTGGAGTACATAGTTGACCAAAAAAAAAGAGTTAAAAAAAAACATTATTTTCATATTTCCCTAAGAAATAATCAATTCTTTTTTGCTCCAGGTTATTCAGATATTATTCAGTACATACAGATAGATGGACATATAGGGGATGAAGTTAACACAATTGAGTTAGTTATGCCTTTATTGAAGCAAATATAAGACACACAGCCACTTCTGGACATAGACAATGTGTATTCCAAGTGTCCATGGTGTGCAATACATTTGGTAATCACGTTCAGTGCTACATGACAACAAACAACAAAACCAGCAATACATTTATATCTGGAGTACATAGTTGACCAAAAAAAAAGAGTTTAGAAAACATTATTTTCATATTTCCCTAAGAAATAATCAATTCTTTTTTGCTCCAGGTTATTCAGATATTTGGCCTATCGCTGTTTCATCTACTGGGTGTGGCACAGATTAGGTAGACATAACAGAAAAGTATTGCCATCATGTGTCTTAAACAAAATAAGATCTACATTCCTAGATCCAGAGGGCCTTTACAGAGGATACCTAGAAAGTAGCTGAGTAGATTTTCTTTGCATGATTGAAGCGGCATCGGTGTGCTCCCACAAGAATGTCCTTTGCTGGCTTTTCAAATTGAGCAGCAATAGGGGTGGATCACTCCTTTCCGCCGAAAGAACTTTCGCCAGTCTGTAACTGGGATATTTCTCACGAAGCAAAAACACTTCAGTAATGAGGTTGTCAACATAATCTGAAACATAACCAGTTAATAAAAGATTAGTAATAAATAGTCTTTGAATCATTACATGGAATGTTTGGTCTTTTGTGCCAGTATAATTACCCTATGGGCACTGCGGAGACTCATAATAAATTTATCTTAATAAATGCCAGCATTACATTATTGTTTAACTCATGTTTACATATATTGAACAACAAATCCTGTGATATATACCAACCAAAAGTGATGGGAACTTTGACAGGCTTCACCACTGGATCCCCCTGTCTGGACTTTGGAAAGGACACTCCCCATTGTGCCTGGCCTTGTTGAGTGACTGCCCGAGCTCTATTGGAGTTTTCATTAAAATGCAAAACTGCAAGGAGTAATCTGGAAGTAAAGCACCAACAGTAGCAGATATAGCCTGGTGGTCTGGTATGCCCTATGTGAGCTCACAATACACCAGAATCTCATAACTTTATAAGCACCAACATAAACCCATGTTTTAGATCAGGTATTTGCAATATATACCACACTACAGTCACAGCAAAGCTCAATTAAATTACCTTGCTTCCATAGTGGCAAAGGGAAAGTGTACACTCTTGGGTGCAAAGAAGATCACCACCTTGTGGAAAGATTCTAAACTGGAAGTCTGCTCAGACGGAGATAATCTGCCAATGTCTTTCAGAAGGTGTTTGCTGTTCACGACCAGGGCCATCCTCCAGCTCAATGCCTCTATAAAACCAAAGTTGTAGGTGCTTTATTATGCTTATGAGAGAGCACTGATTTTTATAAGTATGCAATACAATTCCACTGTTTACAGGAGTATTTTCAAAGTAAACTATCACTTACATTTCCTGGTGCACTGCATGTTCATCCATATCATCCTCGTCACTTTCCATGTCGAATATAGACATCCAGGTGACTCAATATACCTACAAGCAAACATGTTTGAACTCCAAACGATTTGTGGGAGCCCTCTACCGGTTCAGTTGAGCTGGCCTCTATCTCGGGCACACCTGTCATCTCGTTTTCACTTTCACTGGAGGCATCAAGCATCTCAGCTCCAGTTAACATTTCATGCAGCAGCACCTACAAACAGAGGCATCATGTGTTTCAGTGTCGACCAGTTGTACACCAATGATATTTCCCAAAAATAGGGATCAAAATCACCTATATCAATATACTTCTATATACAGACTGTCTAATTTGTCCTATGACATCAGTAGTACTCCTCGTGTAAATGGACCAATTAAACACAGTATGTAGTGTATCCAAATCCCTAAACAATAAACAGGCAAGCATTTTGAGATCACATTGAAACACCAGTTATTGAGCCATGCTCATGGGGCCTTTCTTCATCAGTGATGCCTTAGCCTTAACACGGCCATGTCATTTGGGTCGTATGATTATTCATATAAGAAATAAATTTTGCTGTCAATCAAACACAAAGGCACAACCATGACTGGGAATGGAAATTGAATGGTCCTAGCTATCTTACCTGTTGACGTCGTCTTTTCTCAAAGGCACCTCGACGTTTTACTTGATCCTGGTTCACACCCATGTAATCGAAAATCGTTAGCATGGCACCTTGGCGAAGCCTAGGTTGTTTAGAAAAGCCCAGACTTCTGAGCAGCTCTGGGTCCGTTTCATAGGCGTCCCTCTCAAAGTGGTCGGAGCAAATGACAGGAGTTGTTTTGGTCGGCTTCCAATCCTTCCTCTTCACCTTTGCAATCCAATTCTTGTGCATTTTTCGGTCTTTCGGGAACCGAAAGAAACTCTTACCTGACCTCTCGGCGTTTCTACACTTAACCGACAGAACAATAAGGCATAATCCAAACTGTGAGTGTAACAAACCGTGAAGACTTTTTCATAAACACATCAACGAGCCGCGAACATTCGTGATCAGCGAGCACAGAGCAGCGAACGTGACGTCACGGGCCAAATAATTCCGAACGTTGCCGAGCGGGATGTTCAACGAGTGGAAGACGAAAACAGACACTTTAAAATCATTTTTTAAAGGAATAGGGTGCTCCAAAGTAACCGCTATTGATATGAATACCATTATTGAAGTTTATTCTTTCGAATTTCGCTTTTAAAAAAAATTGTGTTTATGATCTTTAATCAGCCAGATCATCTAGTGATTAATCAGCCAGATCATCCAACGCTTAATCAGCCAGATCATCCATCGTTTATTGAAGGTTCTCACTGAGCTGCCACTTTTCGTAAACAAGCCCTTTTCCAATAGGCTATTCCCGTTTGGCTCTGGAGTTCATGAGTTGGACTGAGACAAGAATGGGTTAACTTCGGCAAGAATGGGATGGGCTAGGATGAGAAATGGTTGAGCTGGAACAAGAATGGTTAGGGCCAAGAGTGAGTTAACCTAGGATAAGTATGGACCGGGATCGGCCAAAATGGGCTAAACTGGGAAAATAAAGGGTTGAGCAGGGACAAGAATGTGCTGGGACAAGAATGGGCTGAGACAAGAATGGGACGGGACAAGAAAGGGCTGGGGCAAGAATGGGGAGACAAGAATGGTGAGACAAGCATGTGCTGGAACAAGAATGGGGAGACAAGAATGGACTGAGACAAGAATGGGCTGGGACAAGAATGGGCTGAGATAAGAATGGGCTGGGACAAGAATGTGGAAACAAGAATGGGCTGGGACAAGAATGGGGAGACATGCATGGGCTGGGACAAGAATGGATTGAGACAAGAATGGTCAGGACAAGAATGGGCTATGACAAGAATGGGCTGGGATAAGAATGAGGAGACAAGAATGGGCTGGGACAAGAATGGTCAGGACAAGAATGGGCTATGACAAGAATGGGGCGGGATAAGAATGAGGAGACAAGAATGGGATGGGACAAGAATGAGCTGAGATGGAACAATAATTGATTGACCTGGGAAAGAAATGGATAAAGCTAGCTCAATCACAAGTTGGGCAAAGAGTGAGTTAAGCTATCACACGAATGGGTTGGGCTGGGGCGAAAATGGGTTATTGTTAAGATGGAAAAAGAATTGATGAATCTGACACAAGACAACAGCCTGTGGTTGCAAAGCATGGGTTGTGCTAGGTTGAGAACATGTTGGCTGAGATGAGAATGAGTCTGGCAGGGATGAGGGAGGGCTAACAACATTTTTGCACTTGGATGACCCTTGTTGGGTCAGGATGAGTAAATGTTAGGTTGGAATGAGTACATATTGAGCTGATCTGAGTACATGCTAGGCTGAAATGATTACATGCTGGGTTGGGCTGAGAATATGTTAGGCAGATCACATGTTGGGCTAGGATGAGTACATATTGGGCTGGGGTGAGTACATATTGGGCTGAACACATGTTGACCTGGGCTGAGAATATAAAAGGCAGATTACATGTTGGGCTAGGATGAGTACATATTGGGCTGGGCTGAGTATATATTGGGCTGGGCTGAGTACAAGTTGGGCTGAACACATGTTAACCTGGGCTGAGAATATGTAAGGCAGATTACATGTTGGGCTAGGATGAGTATATATTGGGCTGGGCTGAGTACAAGTTGGGCTGAACACATGTTGACCTGGGCTGAGAATATGTAAAGTGTTGATTAGAACTCATTACGCCAAAATATTGCAACAGGGATAATTGGTTGTTGTAAAACAATTCATGTTTTGTGAGCTATTTATTACAAAAATAGTGATATTGCTTGGAATAAAAGTAGCTCAATAGACATGATAATAATTTGATTTGATGAATAATATATGCAATGGAATGTTGAATTTAAAAAAAATTAGAATTGTCTGATATACCTGAACAACAAATAATGATCAAGCACTTTAACTGCATCTAATCAGAGATGACTGGTATGGATGATTGCATCATAATCGATGAACCAGACGGTGGAGCCCACGCTAGATTTAACATGAGTAACAGGGTACCCAGCTAATTGGCTTGCCTCTCCCTTGGATAACTCAGCAATTATCTCCTGTTTCCACCTACCGTTGGCAAGGATGCCTATGTTATGGGATCGATTGATCAGGTCTAAAGTCATAGTCATCCTACGTGGGGATGGTTTGCCGCTGGGAGCCGAGGAGAACATTACAAAGCTGTTGTTAGATTCCACAAATGGTTGGTGCGGGAATAACGACGCTATGTGACCATCAGCACCAAGACCTAACAGGGTGTAGTCCATGGACATGTTGACCAACTGACTCTTCAGTTTGTCTGTATACAAGGTAGGACCGTTGTCTGCATTGCTACACATTTCAGTGCTGAGATCTACTGGCATGGGATGCATATTCCAGTATGGAATTGGCACATGACTCATAAGATGGTTGTAATGAGAGTTGAAGTTCGAGTCTTGGTCAGACAGGGCCACACAGCGTTCATCCACTTGCCAAATATGAGTCTGGTCCCATGGAAATGCTGTCATGGTTGGAGAGGCCAGCTTCTGAAAGAGAGAAACTGGACTGAGCCCTCCGGGAAGAGCTAAATCAAACCGTCCTCGGGCAGTGATTGAACTCATAGCTACATTGTATATTTCTTTGGCCAATTTCTCAATAAGTTCATTTCGAGGAGCAGCAACAAGTGGATTTCCTAAAAATGAGGCAGGAATTTGCATCGTTGTCAGGGATGGACTGCTTGGATCGTCCACATGAAACACATCCTGGGCCAAATCAAACTGTAAACCATTGTTTTTAATATGGAAGTTAAGACTCTCTGGATCCACATCCACTCCCTGGTAAATCCTTGGTAACTTCCCCTTGCTGTACTCAATGGCAGGTGTCCATATTTTCCATGACATCAATAAGCTGGCTTCATCAATGAACATCTGTCTATTTCCATCATGAACCGCTTGGATGAGGTTGGTGTAGGCATCGTCATCAACTTGAGCCACCATCTGATGTGTGTCGTTAATACTCTCACCAAAGAGGGACAAGTCCAGTTTCAGATGTTCCAGCGCCCACCCAGAAGTAGCCTTGGGCTTGGGCAGATTATCAGTGACGGTCACCATACCAGGCACATGCAGGTTAGACCCACCAATATAAAACACAATCTGACTTTTCTTGTTGCATGTCAGATCAGCTTTGGATGTGCAAAACTGATTATTCTTAAAAGAGATTCTCACATAACTAGCCTTTTCATCCATTTTTTTACCACTCATTAGAGTGAAAGGAACATCCCTCCAGCGAGCATTGTTGATTGTGAGTAAACAAGCACCAAATGTAGGCGTGTAGGAAACATTGTGGACATACTCTAACTCATTAAGCCATTCACTGTTGTAGGTAGAATATTGGCCGAGCAGGCAGCCAGACTGATCAAGTTGAACTTGCTTCAGGAGATTCAATTTGCTCTCTAACAAAGCATTGATGTTCCCAGAGTCATCAGGCATTTCCATGGCAATAAGAGCAAGCAACTCCATCAGGTGGTTTTGCATGACATCGCGGATAATTCCCACTTCGTCATAAAAACTAGTGCGACCTGCAAATTATGTGATAAAAGTTGTATATGAGATGCAACTTAGTAAATACAGAACATGGTCATCTGTACATCTTGATAAATAAAATGACCAAAGAGCAAGAGCCATGTTATTTCTGCTTTCAAAGGATGAAACTTCCCTGTGTGAAAGTGGCAGGGGGGGGGGGCAGGGGGTGTGTGGGGAGCAGGACGCATGATATGTTTCGCACTCAATACCTGTTCCATTCCCAAAACATATACCAACTTTTCTACCAGGCATTCTAGGAACTAACAGCAACTTTTTAACTAAATGACATACTGCATGACATTACATTAATCAAATTTCAATAGAATAGTAAAAAAATTCAAGAAGCTTGTCATAAAGCTGTGTAAACCGAGCCATTTAACTCTGTTCAACTGGTGTCCCTCTTGATAAGATCTCACCTTGTACATCTACCTTCTCCTTCATGACCACATCCACCCTCTCAATGTGATGTCTGCTCCACAGCTCGCCATACGTCTTGGCATTCACATATCTACAACCAGATCCAACCCAAAATCAACACGAGTCTCATATGGAAAGTTTAAGAAAGGGCTAATGTCTCTAAAATACCATCTAGAGGCAGTAAGCTTGGTATCCAGGGGGTGGCATTGGAGGTATACGTAGCTGACATTGAATTCACTGTAGTGCAAATATTGACCAACCTTACATGGCCTGATCATTGATTCAACTCAGCCTCTGGTAGGTTGCTACATCCCTCAAGTCAAATCATGATCATCAATGTATGAGTAACAACCCTCTCCCTTCTATTGAATGGTAACAAACCTGAAAGGTAGTATCTGTTTCACAACCGTCTTCCCCAAATAGTGGTCAGCTCTGTATGTTTCTTGTTCATTGAAGAACTCCCCAATGTCTTTAGCTAGCTGTGTTGCACTGTCAATATCATGTCCAAATGGTTTTTCCAACACAAGCCTCATCCAAGGATTCCTTCCTAGTCGAGGTCTCAAGTACTGATGGACATATTTTGCTGTTTTTGCATATTGAGATGGGGGAATTGATAAATACACAAGTCTTCCCGCTTCATGAGAAAATTTAGTACCAAGCAAAGCATACATGCTTTGAGTGTTTTCAGCAATTTTTTCTCCCAAAGCTTTGTAATGAGACTCCTTCTTCAGCTGGTGATACTGACTTGCTTCAACAAACTTCCTCTTGTTTTCCCGGCATTTATCATTGCCACATTTGATGACATTCAGCAAAATATTACTCATTGCTGTACGGCCTTCATTGGGGACTTTCCTTGCGCAACCGTAGATGGTGAACTGTGTTTGATCTGATTTATGATGCTGTGAAAATAGTTCAAAAAGTCCCCTCCACAAATATTTTTCTGCCAGGTCCCCTGTAGCACCAATGAGAACAATGTTGTAATGTTTTGGGGGTGGATCTCTTCCTTTCTCTATTTCTGGATTGGCATTTATATCTCCACAAACGGCCAGCAAACACAAAACCACCTTCCACATAATGGTTCTTCGAGGTTTGGTCATATTTTGATACATATTCTGAAAAACAAACCACACAAATAATACATCAAGAAACAAGGTGAGAATAGCATTTAAAGGCACACCTACACATGTGTTACATGGTCCCTACAAAAGATGGGGTAGAACAGAATAAATGAAGGAGTAAATTTGAAACTAAAAAGCTAAACTGATTATTATTACATTAATAAAATAGCCATATCGTGCCCAGAATGTGAGAGGAAGAGGGGAAAATAAAGGGGAAAAATGGGAAAAAAAATCAAACCATTTATTATTATTTCATTAATTGAATTGATTTAAGTGAAATTACTTAAATTATTTTTACAGCTTCAAATCTATTATATAATCCAATTTATGTGAAAAAAACAAGGATCAAGTCTTTCAAATAATTCCAAAATACTTAGAACAAGCGAATTCTGATAAGAATCCAAACAGCACACACGATGATAATCTGATTCACATTGTATGTGCTTTTGCAAGGAATGCATTCAGGGTCCCTCTTTCGGCAGAAAAGAATGGGTTGTATAGGTGTGACCTATGCAAGCTCAGGCAATAATAACCTCCTATCTGCAGCTGTCTCTGCAGCTGCATGGCCACTCTGTGAGTAGGTATAGAATTTCATGAAGTTTGTTGGGGGTGGATTCATCCCAATGTTCCTGCCATTTGTGTTTAAAGAGTTTGCAGTCTGAGGTAAGGGGACTTAAACCTGTCATATCCTGGTTGAGCGCTTCTCCAGCAGTTCGGTCAGCTCTCTCATTGCTGGGGATTCCGACATGGCTCGGAAGCGACTCAAACAAAATATTCTTGCCATGATCAACTAGTTATGCCTGTTGACACAAATGGTGAACAGTGAGGCTGTATATTATTTTATTGTTCATAAGCTTGTAGTATCAGTTGAAATAGTGCGATGATTTATGTAACCAGTGTACACAAGTGGGTCACAGTCAAACCCTCTGCTAGTGGAACTCAATCTCTGTTGAGTTTTTAGGTCATGACCATGGTTGCATGCGTAGAAACATCTTCTGCTTGGAGAACAATCACTGAACCAGACAAGTTCATTGTTTCCATCAAATTTATTGAGTATATACTCAGCCATTATCATCTTCCCTGCTCTCAAACATCACTAGTCAAACAAAGTAACACCTGTATGTATTGCTATATGGGAACACCAAAGCTTCCCTACTTTGTTATACACGTATACCTGGTATGACATGACTTGCCTCACAAATATGACCCTCACGAGGCAATATTGTGGACGAGTCCTTGACTCGATGCACGACTCCGGCAGTCAGGGTACGGGTGTAATTTTGATTTGTCAGTATTTACCGGAGTGTAGGATTTATTCAGGCTATGCCTGGTTATCCCATCTCTCTACCAACCAGTGCCAACAGATTTATTACCGTACTTGTGCATAGCCCAATAGACTATGATCACTATTTATCACCTTCACTGCTCAGAACTCCCGTACTTTGTTCGAGACGAAAGAACTACTTGGGCACGACTCTGGAACTTACGCAGTAAATAAATGTGATGCTTTGCCCCTTAATCACGAGATAAACAGTGATAAATTGAATAAATTTACCATTTATTGCGTTAAACTAGTAGGGTCAACACATAGCTACAATATCTGAAGAAAACAACAAGAAATAAGCCGACTGCTACAGGTGTTGAACTTTGACATAGCAGGGAAAAGTTAATCTAGGGGTAGTAAATTATTGTAAGCGCGATATCGATAGAGTTGTTAATAAGTCTCAGTCTGGGGCGTCCTTCAATTTTTGTGTGACTCGGTAAACCGTCGAATCTCGGGTCTTGATATAGACGAAACCGTGCTTTGAAAAATCGTACAACTATTATCACATAGAATTAAAATAAAAAAACTGTGTCCGTAATGTGACTCAATGGAAAGAAAGAAAAACACTGTATGTTCCACTTTACAATGGGATGCATGTTATAAAAACATCAAGACGTTTTTACCATATTGGGTCTCACAGAAATCCACACAGGGCTGTTCCATAACCTCTTCCTACAGAATACAATTTCATCATATTTTCATGTAAGTGCACACATATTTAACCGCAGAAATTGTTAATGGCTATATTTAATATTTTCATAACATTCCAAATAAAGCTCAAAAAAGACATTCACCTACGTTGAACTGAATTAAATCTTGTTTAAAATTGGGGAGAAATGGTTCAATATTTCAATCACGAGTAACGACTGTGGTGTAACTGAGACTATTGTTTGCAAAGAATATAAAGATCAATATTTGAAACTTAATATTGATCTAAATATGGGAAAAAAAAGTAACATGGGTGCGGGATTATTGATTGACGAAGCTACAAGGAGACTATAGCTAGGATTCTACTTATATTATTTGTTCCACCCTGGAGCTCCATGGTTCTACTTACCAGCGCGTTTTCGACGTAAATTGTACCTCCAGTATCATATGGATCTTGACCAGTGCCCTTGACCCTTGACATAGAATCTATCATTAGGTCACACAACACAAGCAAAATGTCGGGAGTTGGTAGAGCGTTGATTAAGTCCTCTGGACTATTTGTCTGTGACATGCAAGAACAATTTCGGAAAACCATCAGCTTTTATCCTCAGATCATCGAAGTGACACGCAGGATGTTAGCGGGGGCTAAAGTGCTTGACATGCCGATTATTGTAACAGAACAATATCCGAAAGGTGGGTAGATGTTACCAGGACCAGGTTACCCGTAGGCCGTACTCCCTAGACCAGTAACTACCTCCGGTCGAACGGTAATATGAATATATTCGTCTACACATACGTCTTGTAGGGCTAACCAGTAACCTGGTAACCAGACCTCACAACACGGTAAATACCGTCTATGTCGGTCGTTGGGCTACCATCGGCCACTATTTTCTGCAGTAGCGGCCTAACGGAGCGGGCTTAGTTACCTGATAATGTAACAACTACACTATATTATACACCGTTTTCATTCAGAAATATTGAATTCAGAGGTAGTGGCTAGAGTGGCGTAAGGAACACTGGTGAATTTAGGCCCCATAACCGCTTGTACATTGACCGTCGCGCCATCGAAGAGCCAGAGTAGACAAGAGCAGCTCTGTCTACTAATAGTCATAAGCTTTAAGTAGGCATTGTCACAATAGCATCTTGTTTTCGACATAATCTTCAGTGTTTCATATTGGTATTTTCCTACTGCCAACATCACATATTCTGTTACAATGGTACATACTGCCAACATCACACATTCTGCCACAATGCTACATACTGCCAACATCACACATTCTGCCACAAAGCTACATACTACCAACATCACACATTCTGCCACAATGCTACATACTGCCAACATCACACATTCTGCCACAAAGCTACATACTACCAACATCACACATTCTGCCACAATGCTACATACTACCAACATCACACATTCTGCCACAAAGCTACATACTACCAACATCACACATACTGCCACAATGCTACATACTACCAACATCACACATTCTGCCACAATGCTACATACTACCAACATCACACATTCTGCCACAAAGCTTTATACTACCAACATCACACATTCTGCCACAATGCTACATACTGCCAACATCACACATTCTGCCACAAAGCTACATACTACCAACATCACACATTCTGCCACAATGCTACATACTGCCAACATCACACGTTCTGCCACAATGCTACATACTGCCAACATCACACATTCTGTCACAATGGTACATACTGCCAACATCACACATTCTGCCACAATGCTACATACCCTCAACACACGTTTAATGACCAAAACTGTTAGCTTCAGCCATGATTTATGCAACATGCTAGTTGAATGATTATGATGGTTGATATTTTCTTATTTTCCCCAATATACAAGTTGGTCCATGTTTATCTGTTTATTGGTTCTAGGTTTAGGACCTACTGTGTCTGAGTTAGATGTCAGTGGATGCCCTGTGTTTCCAAAGACCAAATTCTCCATGGTGATACCACCTGTCGAAGAAAAACTGAAAGAATTCCCTGATATGAAGTCTGTCATACTTTGTGGTATTGAGACCCAAGTATGCATTCAGCAGACAGTATTTGATTTGGTGGAGCGAGGCTATGATGTACACGTATTGGCTGATGCCGTTTCTTCTCGCAGTATGACAGACAGGTAACTCTGTACAACCTTGTCATCTCCAATATTTAGATTATCGAAACTAATGATAAAGGTGTTGGAAGTCTGCATCAATGTAAAACTGCATAACACTGATTAATTATTGCAGTACATCTCACTGTTATTGAAAAATGCTGTACTAAGAAAAATTTAAATGTCAGTGTGTCTTATCGCACCAGACCCAGGGTTGGATGCGTGCGACTGAGGTGATTTTACGACTCAGACCTGATTTCTGTCAACTCGGCTTTCTTTATGTACAATGTTTTGCAGAATGTTTGCCATACAACGAGTGAAGGAAGCAGGTGCCTTCATTACCACAAGTGAAAGTATGCTTCTAGGATTGTGCAATGATGCAAAACATCCCAAGTTCAAGGAAATACAGAAACTCATATGGGACGCTGCTCCCGACAGTGGATTGCTCACTCACAAGATCGACAATGGAACACCAGTTTAAATGCCAAGAATTGCAAAATGTTTGTCTCTTGGTTTTGAATGCATATGACCAAATATGGATAAATTTTCTGCAATCTTACTGGCTTTGCTTTTTCAGTATTTTAGTACAATTACAGCTCTGCCCCGATAGCTCACGCCAATCCAGATACATAAATCGTGGCTGCGAGTAAAATGAAAGTGTGAGTTAGCAAATTTGGGTTGTAAGTAACGCTGTTCGGACCAGTGGATTTCCTTATCATCACCAATACAAATTTGTTACACCCAGTTGGACAACACTGTAAGCTGGGGGTAAGAGACAGAGCAGTTGTTATCTGATCTGTTACGAATAAAACCTACAGCTTTTCTCAGTGAGAAACGCCTCATTCGATGCATGCAACTCGGATTAGATTGTGAGTCACCGTTCAGCTAGTGAATGTCACTCTGATCCGTACTCTGGACATCTCGTCTTCAACTAAGCTTAAAACATGTCGGCTATGATGATGGCTTGTTCGGGCATCAACTGTCAACCGCTTGTCTAAACCATGAACTGAGGTCAATATATCAGAGGTGTATCTGCTGCCCAGTTTCCACAGGCACTCCAGTCAATACCCCCGAGCGGCGAGCGACAGTGACATATTTAAGTCAGGCAAAACCGAACACTACAGAACGCGCAAGTTAAATCAATTGACTCGAGTGCCTGTGATGGAAGCAGCTGACTTTAGTCTACGCCCCCAGTGCCAAACGTTTTCTCAACTTATTCCCATGGCCTCAACACCTCGCCCAGGGAAGCAAGTTGTGAAAGCGTGCTATTACAGATGGCGGATGTCAATAAGACCGTTTTTATTCCTATTTTGTTAAAATAACATGCTATTTTGGGTTACAAAAACTGGTCCTAGACCTGAGCGCGAGTTATGCAGATCCGCGAGTAAAAAATATGCGAGTTATTGGAGCAGAGCTGTACTGGTTACTTTGTCAAATAGTCCTTTATCATGTAAGGGGAAATGTATTGATTGCTACAGGTGCCATGTGTGTCTCATGAGGCCATGAAATAATAATTGATCTCTGTTTTGTTTGTTTTGTCTCTGTATAAATAAACTAGTTTTTTTCATTTTCAGGAATATCAGTTAATGTTTTTAATGCTGTAGTTCCTTTCACTGCCATTGGAATTGCATGGGTAGAGGTGTTGTGTCTACATGTTGCCACTGACTATATTTATAAGTGATGCTTAGCAGTGAATATTCTGAACACACTCGGTAACTTGCAGACAAACCCAAGTACCAAGCTCATATGTTTGCAAACATGTAAATTTATTAAATGCTCAAATGTGACAGAATTGATGCCAAAGTTTGAACATTCTAGCTATGATGACATTGAAATAAGTGCTAATTATTTGATTTGTCGATTTGTAATAAATCAAAGACAAGTTTGCTAAAGCTTGAGTCTCATTTGGATGGGCACAGTTATAATGCATACATTCATAAGGAATGAAAGGATACAGCTCCAGATTCTGTTGCGACTCTTGCCTTACCAACTATCATGGTGATATTATATTCAGCAATCGCCATTAAAACAGAAGTAAAGTTATGTAAATTTCTCTTCAACAGAACATGTTAATCTTGTGAATAGTGGCAAAGTTATCTATAGCAACATCTGATTCATAATCTAAAAATAATTTGTTATATTATCGGTATTACTAGCCCTGTGCGGATATAACTAGATGTCCTGTAGGGCTAGGGTATATACCAGCTGGCCCATCATACAGGAGGAATGCTAAAAGTAAAGCAGTCATTGTTTGCTGGTCCTGACCACCACATATCAGGCAGGACAGTAAGACCAAATAAACACAGGCTCTTGGACATGGAGGTCATGTTTCATATTCTCAGAATAACTAACAACCGTGACATGTCTGAATATGGATATCTATAATAGAGTACCTTTCCTCAAAAATTATGCCCGGAAATAAAACGACATATTCAACTATCCCACAAGATTAATTATTATCTTGCGGGATTTATCATCCTATTGTCCTCAAACTATCATTTTTTGTCATTGCAGGGTTCGAAATTAGCCAGATTCTTCACCGGCCAGGCGGGCCGGTAACCTTGAAATTCTACATTTATACCGGCCCTACTTTTTAAATTATAAATGCAATGCTCTCTGAGGTTTTTAATCCTCTACGAATTAGCGTTTCTCAGGCAACAATTGTTTAGTACCGTGAACATAACGTCACATAGAAAACTTCAGAAATAGCATATTGTCAAAAAATCGCATGCCGTTATATGGGCTTGCTTATCGACGACGTGGAAGACAACTCCCAAGAAACGCGAAACGAAAACATGCCAAGTTGTGCACGCATGACGTTACATAAGTCGTACAACTGTAGGTGGGCCTATCGTTCAATGCAATAGAGCTCACTGCAATCACAATGACGCAGAAGAAAAGTTACCAAAGGAAAACAAGGCACGCGCGCAAGGGTGATGATGTTACGTCTTTCCGTCGCATCATACACAGCAGATAAGCCAGTCACTCAAAAATATACTAGAGCAAGAACAGTTGACTTGCCTACTTTCAATCTTGCATGAAGTTTGTTTTGTTGCGGTTATTATCATTCGTCGTAATCATTGCAAATGCCCCTGAATGCATGAACCCCGCTTTTCTGCATTACATACGAGCCCGCGAAGTGCATAAATTAGCATTTATCTCAATTCTTTTCAATACCAGTCACAGATGATACAAGGTAAATCGAATTAATGAATTCATTTAAAAATGCCTTAACGCGATGGAAAAGCGGTATTTATAAAATTTGTCAACAGGCAGGAAATGGAGAGCCTGGTTGATTTGTTGTTCCCAAGCAACCGTTCAACTTATCCAGGTCAGTTGGCGCACGTTGTATTTAAATGTGTGAAGCTGCCATTAGATAGCTTGGGAGGGAGTGGGGTGGGCCATTGTCTAACTTGTTGAACGTTGAAAATTGAATACCGACTGTAGCCAGCTGATCGCTGATTTTCACCTAAAATCGAGGCACGTTAGTTGTGTAACGATTTCTGTGCGATTATCTATGCCATCGGTTTATTTAACACTTTACTTTTTGTTTATAAATAAATGTTATTACATAAGACATGATAGTTTACAGCCGGGAAGCTTTAATTTCTTATCTTATGTGGGCAAGGATCTTGGATCAGTAGATATTGGTCATTCGTTCACTTGTTAATTTTCTCGATATCATATCACTTAAATAAGTATATGTTGTAAAATACTAGCCCTACAAAACGTCTGAGTAGAAGTCTTACATTCTCTTGAACCGACGCAATGTAAAAATTTTGAGATCGATTCAGACAACTACCAAACACCAAACATACCCAAAGTGATGGAGTTTTAGAATGCAATAATTGTTCACGGACAATTTTATACCTTTTCGGCGGGGGATTTCATCCATGGTAATTATTTATAGTTCGAACAATTTGGGAAGCGGTAAAAAGTCCGAAACACAGCAACATGTTTGTTTTCAAGTTCAAGACCACGAGCATCGCGCATGCTCAGAATGACGTGACCCATCGACGACTAATGCTAAGGCAATGCGGATGAGGCGGCGGGATATCGCGGGAAACCACGCGACCCAATATTTTCTAAAATGGCGGTCATCGTATCGCAATTTTTCAGAAATTATATATCGATTTCATTTCTTGAAGAATAGCGTCGAGTGGGGGTAAGTTTTTTTGGTGCGTTAGGACTTTTTGTTGTACAGGCTCTTGATATATGTTATTTTCTAGATGCGTTATGCAGCACTTTAACCCTAACGTGTTTTCTAGGACGCGCAGCAAATGTTGAAGCAGAGCGGTATATATTCATATAACCGTTCGACCGGAGCTAGTAAAATACAAGTATAACCATGCAGTAGCTCTATAGAACCAATGAGAGACCTCAAGTTTGTATCCGCTACGCGGCGCCACGGAGCAATGCGGTCCCTCACCTGCTTCCGGTGTACAGTTTACCATAGAAGGTTGCGCAACATCGTTATTTTTGATTGAAACCTTTCGAGTTATATCGTTGATAACATTTGAGCAAATCATTACTGATGGATAAGTGCGATCGTCTGACCTTACAGCAATTGAAAATAGAGCTGAAGAAGCGAAATGCGATACTTAGCGAGCAAAGAATTGAACTCCCAGTTTGGCAGGCTATGCAAAGCAACTATCAAAACAGACTTGGTCCGTATGGCGAAGTCGCTGACACGTGTCAACCAGATTCGGGCCAAAGCAATCGACCACGATATCCGTAATGAGCCTGTGGCTCTGAGGAATATGCAGAGTTGACTGGGACCGAAGTCAAGCCGTGTGGGATTGTAGTGTCCCAAACACACCCCTACCTCGCATGCTCACCAGATGGGGTTGTGTCTGATGACATGATTGTTGAGGTCAAGTGTTCCTACAGTGGTGTCACGCTTGTTATGACATGGTGGCAGCGGTAAAAACGTGAAATATGAACTGTTGAGTGAGTATTAGTTATACTGTGGTGGTGCCAATGTTGGAATAATTTGTGTAGTAAGTTTCGGGCACAGTTAGAGACATGGCTAAGTTCAAGCCGCCACAGGAATTTGACTTCAGCAAACGTGTCACTCCTGTCTCAGTGCCATACCTGGTCAATGAGAACAACCAGCTCACCCTTAAAGCCAACATGACTACTATTGCCAAATTCAGGGCCAGTTGTTTTGCACGAACAGTCAACTTTGTCATCTTGTGGTGTTTGCGTCTCTGAGTATGGAGATTGTTTCAGTTACCCGTGACGATGAGTTTATTACTACTATGATTTCAAAGTTAGAGGTGTTTTTCAGGGACTATTTCAAAGATGCTATACTTCATTCAATGTTTTTCACAATTTCTCTTACTGAGTAATCTTGTGCACTGATTTCTTTTTTCTTTAAGGAATCATTTACCTGCATATTGCATGTAGTGGAATGTATAATTAACTCTTGAAACTTGAAAAGTACAAAGTGTTTTAATTGAACAATTAACCCATTGGGGGTTCCACAGGACTGGTTGTGGTTTTGTATTCAATTAAAGGGACAAACATGAATAGGGTGAATTTTTTTTTTTCTTCAACAGTATTCACGTGTAGGGTTATTATAGATTACATTATAAGGCACATGGTATAAAAAAGACTACTAAATATCACCTTTCATTGAGATTCATATAATATCACACCCTGAGTGGGATAGACTTAAAAACATACACAGTCACTTTTCACAAAATTAAACTTCACCTTAGGCAGTTGTGGGGACGATGCACTGCCGAAAGTTACATAACATATAACAAACAAAGAATATGTCAGAGGAATTTTGGACCTCACAGTGGATCATAGGTTCCACCAAGATTTTGAAGGTTTTTCCCAATCCTATTATCCGCTCAATGTGCACCCTCTTGCTGGAGATCTTCCGGTCTCTCTGCACCACTTTCCCTGTCAGCTGAATCTTCTTACTGAAAAAGTTTGGTATATTTCCGGTGACATCATAGGGAGCAAATAAGTCCTGCAAGACAAAGCCATTACCTAGTCACCCATTTCTGGTAGTTTGCTCCTTTCCATCACCTGCCTGTCACTGGTTGCGCCGCCATATGTGGGAGACACATAGGACACAAGGCCTCCTGGTGTAGCACCCACCACCACCTTCATTGTGTTACGGTTCTTGTACTAGAAAAAGTGGCCTAGAAAACTATATACCTGGGTCTCCTTGATCTTGACTTGGCCAGTCGTCCGTCGCCGGTCGGCTCGTTTCACAGCGTTTCGGAGATGATGCTCGTCCGCTACCTACAGCGCATTTACAGTGACAGATTTACCCTAAATTTCGTCACCATCAAATATCTCATGACCGCGTGACGTAGAGCGAGAAATTTTATTCGTCGAAGTGAAGCAAAATGGAAATGAATCTCTTGTATTTACGCGTAAACCGCGAAGTAAGCGCATAACCTGATAACTTCCGGTCGAGCTTGGGACCGCATAGCTCTGTGCCGCCACCTCTCGGAGAAAACCGCAACGCGGTCTCCCATTAAGTTATGTGTCGTCATATTTCCAAGCTGGAGGTTGCTGTGAACGGAAGTTGCGATTCTCTAAGTTTATGTGACAATTGCTAAATAATAATGAGATCAAGAGATATTCATCTCGATTCTCAACTTATATAGTAACGTAATTACACAGCATTGATATGAAGGAACGACCGCTTGAAATATATGGTTTTCTGTGGCGTGGTGACGATGTTTGCAGGGCGGTATATATGTTTATAATTATTACCGTCCAACCGGGGCTAGGATATGGGTTTCTTTTGCCATATTTTCCATCTGCCTTCTCAGTGGTACAAATCACGGACCACTAGAAATCGTTTAATTAACCTACTGCTTTTAGGTTATCACAAAATCATCGAAATGTGACTATCAAATGCAAGTACAGCAAACTTCATACGAAGCGGATCGCTTGTCACTTTAGCGCATGCGTACATATCCACTGTTGGAAATGTTTTTATTGAAATATGTGACACCACGGTTTCTGTAGCGGTTATCGGGGACCTGAGATTGGCGCTAAGAATGTGAAGTTGGCACAAAAGAGTAGCACCAAATAAGACGAGATCTCGCGAGATCAAAAATAAACAAATAACTTATTGCAGATAAAATTATATGGTGAATCTCACGAGGTATCCTCTTTGGAGTAGGAGAGGGATGGGGTCCACTGGGTATCCTCTGTAGATGAGGAAAGGAATGGGTCCCAGTAGAGGACAGGTTTGGGTCCAACTTGGTATCCTCTTTAGAAGAGAATAGGGTGGGTTATACTAGGTAATTCAGCGCTTACGTAAATATATATATATATATATATATATATATATATATATATATATATATATATATATATATATATATATATATATATATATATATATATATATATATATATATATATATATATATTGGGTGAGTTTCGACTGAAAGGATGCTTCCTCGGACAAGCCCGGTTACGTCTTGCACAGCGGGACCTGACCACCTGGTCCCGTTAGAACGCCCTCTTTTATTCGCTGACACCATCTCTCTGAGATTCTCAACAATATGGAGCTTATTGGTCATCCAGATTTTGCAGGGCACCCAAAATACATTGCGCGATATGATGCCTTAGCATCGGTGAATACAAGCGTTCGGTGATATACGGACTCCCTATGTTTTCAATCGTACGGAGTGAATAATATCTTTCTTTGGCGCCACAAAATATGTTGTGCAATATTAACCCGTGGGGGGGGGGGGGGGGGGGGGGGGTCACTATGTGGAGGTTAGTGGGGATGTGACGCCAATTTGGGTCGGTTTTGGGGCATTTTGGTATACAAATGGGTCGTTGTTTCTTGAAGACCGGTATAGCGATGGGTCGGTTATTTTGGCAATGACCTGGTATACTAATAGGTACGTATTTTTGACAGCGAGTATAGCAATGGATATTTGTTTTGTGATGGGTATCCAATATGATGCTCAATATTGGGTGTTTGCACAAGTCCCCTGGGGCAATGGTGGCCAGCCCTATCAGTCAGCGTGGTTGTGTTGTTTCAAAGAGAAGTTTTATGGCATGATAAGCAAACAGAAAGGTCTCCTTCCACGGTTTCCTGCAATATCGTCTACCTCATGGTCCGGACGTCCTGGGGCGCTCGTTGATAGCTTGCGGGCCCGAGTCACTCATCTGTTTATTTAGTGGCCGCTATCTAATTAACTGCCTTGCCGTTGGTTCTGACCACGGTATCAGCAAAGTTTTTGGGCAGTTGCGAAGCTTAATAAACGTACTTTTTTAATTTGGAATCGTTAGTTTGGTATAAGGATGGGTCCTTTGTAGCTCCTCGAGGTGGTCTAGGTATGATTTGGGATCATTAATTTTGTTATATGTATTGGTGACCCTTTTAAAAAAAATTGTATATGAATGGGTCTTTTTTCTGAGGTTTGGTATGTAAATGGTTCCCTTTTCTCACTTTAGCTTGGTATAGATATGGTCCGGTTTTTGTTTCCCTTGGCGGCTCACCCCTACCCTTTTCCAAGGAGAGAACCCCCCCCCCCCTCCCCCGGGAATAATATGCAATATTATATAATACACCGGTTGGCAGGGAAGAAATATATTAGCGGCTAAATTTGTCGTTCATTGTCTGTGGTATTTCGGGTTAATCGCACGTTCCCAATATTACAATACAACCAAGGAGTTATAACCAATAGTTATGTAACTCCTTGCTACGACTTATTCGCAATGAAGTTGGTAATTAATCTAGGGTGTTATTTATAACTCATTGATCTATTCAAGTAAATTAGCCGTTGACTAACGATCGAATGTCACTTAATTGGAGCTGCAACCGTTTGCTTCATATATTAGTCAAACAACGTTGTCTACTGCCGAAATATTTCGACATGGCAACTTATCGAATGTCTAGAGCACTCTATCGAATGGATTTAAATATAATTAAATCAATCATTATATAGAATACTTACATATGTCACATCACTGAATATTGAGACGAGTCAAATATTTGAATACTGCTGTCAACCAAACTGATTGTCATGATAGTTACAACCCATTTAGTACCTATACACTATACATAAATTAAAATATGTCGTTGGGAAACCATGATTAGTCAACCCTATTAAACTTTGATTTGCATACTTTCATCGGTTAAACCTCAGGGTACTTAACATAAATAATATATATATATATATATATATATATATATATATATATATATATATATATATATATATATATATATATATATATATATATATATATATATATATATATATATATATATTGTCGATAACTGAATTCCACAATTAATTGTCAACCACCAGCAGGAATATCAATAGTTCTCTCACCTCTGAAAGTCTTGACAAATCCACCAATTGTATACTATGAGTTTCAATGAACAACTACAATAAGTCGTTGATATATACATCTTTTTGTGACATACAGTAAAAGCTTGCTGTGCAAGTCCCCTTGTTGCAAATTTCGTTTATATTCATAATTGTGCTCAAATGTTTAATATGACAAAAGCGCCATGAGAAATAATAACCGTTGCATCTATAATCAACCCGTAGCTGTTCTCACCAGTTATTAAACCATTAGATTTGAGCTACATTGAAAGGTTTTTTGTGCAATCGAGTTCATAATGGCTGATAATAGGACCACCAAGTTGTAAATCAATGAATTCGAACACATAATATAATCGGGTAAAGTAAGCATAAAACCTGGTTCGGAACACTTGTTAAATGCTAGCAACAGATTCTCTCTCTGTAGAGAACAATTCTGAAGAGCCACTAAGGGCAACTAACATGTTTAAGTCTTTCAATACATTGTCTACTGCTGTTTTTGAAGTCTTGTATTGTAGTTTCCTATTGCTTCCACCAAGTAGTGATATTTCTTTCCCATATTGCCATGCCATAATAAACAAGCCCGACAGCCTGTCCTGTAATGTGATAATCTGAAATCCCCCGCCTCCTCCCACACACACCCACCTCCAACAGATCAGTGAAGCAAAAAAACAATATCCCCACTCATTCAAAACATATGGAAGGAAACCCAACATAGGATTATTAAATTGGCAGCAACAAAAAACTCACGGGGTTATCTAAAACTATGTACAATGTACCACAATCAATGTTTTCAATGTCTAGTACAATTAAGAGGAATTTGTCAATATTGAGTCCAAATCTGTTAGGGGAAACCCAAAGATCAATATTGCCACACGAAAAAAACCAACCGTTGGGCCATTCAAAAGTGCATTCAATATACCCCTCCTTCCACTGAATTCTAGATTGTTTAAACGCCGATGGGGGTATACTGAATACAGTTTGGGATAGCCTTGTGGGTACATAGTAGCAGACAAAAGTTATCTTTGGGGTTCCCCTCCCAGATTTTTGGTCTCGGAGAGTCCAAAGTGTTCCACTAAACAGTTCAAGATAGTTGCAACGCCGATGGGGGGGAAGGAATTTTTGGGTAGCCTAGCAGGTGCATAGTAACAGACAAGAGTTAACTTTGGGGTTCCCCTCCAATGTATTTTGTTTCTGTGTGCTCAAAGTGAGATTTTTTACCTAATGTTTCCTCAATAAACATAGCTTCCACTTAATGGTTTTTGACAGTTATAACGCCGATGAGGGTTCACTGAATGCAGTTTTGGATAGCAGTTTGACTTCAAATTATTGCCTGGAGTGTTGATCTGCTAAAGTACAGCTGATGGGGTTTATGATGCTTAATTATTGTTGATTGTTTATGTTGGAAAGGAAATATAATCTTTTATACTTGCCTTGAGTTGATTAATATCTCTTGGTTCCAACCGATCCGGTTCCAGTGGCGTAGTGGTAAACTGCATCGCCTTTCGACCAAAGGTGTGAAAACCTGACACGGATGATCACGTCAAATGGCGGTCCCATATCCCTTAAAGTGGATGCACCCGACCCGGTAGTTCAATTGTACCGTGCTGGACCTAGCTTCGTCTAAGCGGCGTAGGTTTCACAGCCCGTTCTGGTAGCCCAACATACAAGAGGAAGTGCAGTAGCATCTCCCGTACTTGGTTCGGCAGCAGCTCTTTCGAACCAAGTACGGGAGTGCTGCACTCCCTCTTAGTTCAACAAGGTGATAAAACCTGACAGAGCTACGTTCTGGGCAACGGGTCGGTGCCCCGGGGTCGGTGCCAAGTGGGCAACTGTCAAAGCTTTACAATCATCCTTATCCATCACTGTCGCGATATCACCTCGATGTTGAAAGTGACGTTAAACCCCTATATTATCATGTCGTAACATCATCACCTTTGATTCCAACAGTTGATCGGTGTTTACATTCAAAATTTCGGCTTAAGCTATTTCACGCTTAGCTGGGTCAGTTGTCCGTCGTCTCGTCAGGCACTAATTTGGTTGTACTATTTTGCGCTAGTTTCAGAGCGGTGAGATTGGAAATCCCCTTGTGCAGAAGTGTGGTTGTTCCGAGCATTAACCACGAGCGGGACAGTGATCGGAACTATTGAAAGCGCAGAAAAGTTGCTAGTTTATCAACATTACAGTTATACTGGACTCGCATTGTACTAAAACTTTCCACTTTATGGAAATCTTTGTTTTATTGATTTCATTTTCAGTTCAAACACAAAAGTTTCAAACAGTACAGCGTACAGGGTCATTCCTAGCTCCGGTGTAACGGTAACATGACGTCTTGTAGGGCTAAAAGCAATGAGGAGACGAGACGTTAAAAGTCAAACTTCAAAGTTACTCATAGTAATCTCAGATACTAATTCAGACGGTTTTTATATCAAATAATTAGTCTCATCCTCTGTTTTGCCTGAATATTTATAGAATATTTTTATGGATGTGAAGTCAATTATAGAACAATTAAGTCACAAACGGGACAAATAATGAAATCCAAGAAACACAAATTTAAAGTTTTTCAGTATTTTAGCTTTACAGATATTTGCGTTAGTCCCAGTAGAGCTTACCATATACCTTTGCTCTGGCAACCGCGTGTCCGTCGCTCCTTCTGTTCGTAAACTTAAGATGGCACGTTTTGTTGTTTAGTAAGCTAGCAGCCCCAAATTACGCATGGACACCTTTCATGACAATTGCACCTAGCAAACTAAAAACCAGCCCAGTGTGACCTTTGACCCCTGAAAAGTCGCATTTACCATGTCAACCATATGGGGAATAATTTTTGAATGCCAGCAGTCCAAAATTACCCATGGAACACTCTTATATTGATGGCCACTTAAAAACTAAATTGTTGCCTTACTAAGCAAGCTATCAACTTCAAATCACTCCTGGACTGCTCCCCCCATAATGATTGAACCATGAAAACTAGAAATTGTTATTGAAAATTTCTTGTTCCATTATAAAGAGATTGTTCAGCCCCATATTTGTAACAAGGTTGCCTAGCAAGCTCCTTTGCAACGGCACCTTTGAAACCATAAGTCTTACGTTTTCAGACTACGCAGCGCTATGGTCTCAGAAAATATTAAAACACCTGTTAGTGTTAAGGGGATAAATAGCTTGTTTTTCGGTTTTGTTTCAAATGACTTTCAATAGAAAGGACGTCAGACAATTAAGTTAATACTTAGATTATTGCTTTGTGCATTCAGGTTGGCTCTTGACTACACTTGTCATTTTTAGGGAATCATACACTATGGCTGATGACACTGCATCTGAGTGTCATACTGTACACAGTGAAGACGTATATAGTCTGCAGGTGACTGGTGAATTGGTAAAATGCTCTTTAGTTTGCAAGAACAATGAACACTTACCAAGTTATGCCCATGATTGTAAAACATTTTGTTTAGGTGAGTACAATTCTAGCCTTATTTTGAATTGAGGATTTATTTTATTCACTACATGAAGCCAAACTTCTAATGAACTGGGCAATTTTTATGGCTCTTTGTTATTTCTACATATATATATCTCAATTTTTGCTGGCCTAATAAGTGTTGTTGACCTACCCACAAGCTATTCAACCAGTCATATACTCACAGGCTGATGAAATGTCAGTTCCTGATAAATGTAGTCTGATGTCTCATGTTTCACATATAAACAAATGCAAAAAAACAAAGATTCATTGTTTCAGATTATTATAGATGTCTGAACCCCACCACCATTTCAACCATCATGCCATCAGCAGCGATTGATACCAGTCAACACCCTCACAAACACCTCTACATCATTATAGCTCTCCTTGCCGTGATAGTGCTTGTGTTGGCTGTATTTGTCACAGTCATTTTAACAAAGAAGAGATGGCTTTCCCACTGCATTAAAAATTCTAGCTCTTCGGCAGTTCAAGTATCACATCCAGTATCTGGTAATGGTGAAGAGATCACCACTCCAACAGACAGTAAGATTTGTAGAACAGTGTTTTGGGCAAATAATCTGAAATCTTTGTCATTGCAGCAGTTAAATGTCATCAAATGTCACATCCACGGTGCAGTCTATACACTGCTGTATTGTGTTTCAGGTATGCAGATAGAGCCCATAGAACGACACCGTAAGTTATACTGACCATACTTACAACTTACCAGCTCACCTCTCTCTCCCTTTCTCTCTAGATCCCCAATAGCTCTAACTCTCTCCCTCCCCACGTGTCATTCTTCCCTCTTCTCATTAATACCCCCTCGCTACTCCTATAATTTAGGTAAATTATTCTTATTTCTAGACAGTATATATCCATGGCAAATACAGGTTGATCGATGATTATAATTTGGCTGTTTTACATACTAATTGTGTTTATTTACTTGGTCTAAGAAACCCAGCTCCATTCTCATGTCATCTTGCATAAATTGGATTTTGTTTGTTCAAGGTCTACATTTGGACTCGGCAAATATCAGGCCATCTGGTTGGTTAAAAAGTTGATTAGTAAATTTTGTAAATCTATAGTTGTCTCTCATGGGACTTGGCACATGCAATGCCTATTGCAATAAAGTTCAAAGAGCATTGGTAAATCCATAATCCATATATTATAACCATAATACATTAAAAACAATTGGATCAATTTCAGGTGGCCAGTTTGAACTGATCAGGGAAGGTAAGTTAGATATCGGTTATTTTCTTTCCCTCAAATTCATTGTGCTTTTCCATGAGCCTTGTGGTTCAATTTTCAGCTGGTTTTTCATTAAAATGAACAATGAAACTGCTTTGTGTTTAATATTCCTCGTTGTTCTCTTTTAGATCAGCCATTGTTAGCTGGAGGAAGATCTTCCGCTGGTGATCCACAAAATCGCGACAATGCCCGCTCAATTCCTGTGACAGCTCCTTTGTCTCTTCCCTTAGCTTTAGACAACACGCAACCATCTCCCCAAAATATGGTTTTGCAAAGCCAATTAAAAACAGACCCAACAGTTGAAGGCCAACCCTCAGATAAAACTGACACACCTGGAGTATCAAGGAGCCACTCACCAACAGAAACAAAACTGCTGGAATTTAACAGGTGTGAGGTCCCCTTACATTCGGGTGATTCTGCTCTGAATCTGACTTTAAGTGCTGAAAATGTGAGAGAGAATGACATTGAAGATCTGCATCCTTCTCACCAGTCACAAGGGCAATGTTTGTCCATGAGTCTAAAACCTGTCACCAACCCCAGTGATGATATGCCAAATTCCATGCAGCTTGATGCAATGCCCGCTGATGAAGGTAATGGATGGATGGTCACATGGCCGTTTGTTTAACACATTAGGCCCATGGGCCCAAGTAGATCATTTATTTAGCCTTGCATAATTGGAATAGACGTCATATTTTGATATTATTGGCCTGTGAGGTGGTACTAGTTTAGTATTCAACTTTGTAATGGATACTATTCTTGAAGTTCTTGAAATTTAAGGTTCATTTACTGATGGTGTTTTACAGAACCGGACCTAGGCATGAGCTTGACTGAAGGTGGAAGCTCGTTTGTGGCTGCAGGTGATATACCATGGCTCTCACGAGCGTGTAGGGATCACATCATCAACTCTGCCGACAGGTGACCAGACAATTTCTCCTAAAAAGAAAACTTGTATATTGTGGGTTGAAAAAAGAGTGAGGTGTTTTATTGAAATATGCCACAATTTTGTTCTGTAGGAAAGATTGGATAGTCTCCATAGGCTTCTGCATCGAGTTTGTTGAAGTTCATGTTACAAATGATGTCAATTCTCCCAAGAAGAAAGTCCTGGAGGAACTCAAATTGCATGCTATAAAGGATCGTGTTCAAGTGTTAACTGTAGAAGATGTTGAATTTGAATATACCATGCTTCTGGATCCCGGGGCTAAGGTGTTTGGGCCGCATCACGTAGGGAAGGACGCTGACTGTCTGCAAGCAGCAGTTGGCTTTTTTGTGAGACTAAGTGGTAAGGATCCTCTCTGCTCTTTGTATGTTTCGTTTCGTTTGTAAAAGCCAGTGTGTCAGCTAAGTGCAGTATCTCTGACTTTATCAATAAATATTTCTTTATTATATGTTCCCGTTATTTCTAATTGTAGCCGGTTATATATATTGAAGGTGTGTCAATGTAAGATTTAACAGAACTCCAACACAAGTGTGTTATATGGGTCCAATATATATGTTTTGATGTCTCTGAATACATTCATAGATATTTTAGTGAACTGTACATACTGGTCAGAATATTGCCAGGCATATCATTCAATATCTCTGTGATTATCAGCAATAAATATTCTCTTTTGTGAAGAGGGCTAAATAATTCATATTGATGATGTATCAAATAACCTGACATGTATAATACAACCTGTTACAGGGGATGTCCACTTTGTCACTTCATGTCACAACTTAATACAGGTGAACGACCAAATCAGCAATGGCACCATTCAAATAGGCACCTGTAAAGCCACTGCTTTCACCACCTCTCCTGCAGTCTGTGATGCCAGTCTCATATCCATTGATCTGCCTCACTTCAATGCACAGAACCGGGTGAAGGATTCCAGAGGGTCCGAATATTCCCTGGAGATATTTTATGGTGCTAACACTTCCTTGGAAGGGAAAGAATGCACCAAGTATGAGCAGAACTTCACTCCAAAGCTAGGGGTTGTGACGTGTGGCGATTTTTTCTTTCGATGTAATACTACAACGTTTCACCGATGTATTACTGTGTCAGCGGACTCTCACAATTCTCTACCGATAAGTGCTCGGGGTGAAAGTGGTAAAGTTGTAATCCTTAATCCTAGTGCAAACCAACCTGCAGTTGGCATTGGGATGATTATAGGAGTATACAACAGTAAATTAAAAACTGAGTATGGCACCATCGTGAAACGAGGGGCCACTTTACTGGCTCCTTTACATCACTCCATTACCAGATTGGAAATGCAGCCCTACTGCGGTGGCAAGAAACTCAGCTTAGTGCCCCCGTTCATCTACAGACCTCCTTCGCTGGATATGAATACAAATCCTCATGATGCTTCACCTATTTCTGGCTCTCATCTGGGATTGTCACATGTGAATCGACACAATGATTCTGGTCTGGGGCCGACTCCCAAGGCAAGCAAAGGTTTTGTGGAACATAATAAAAGATAACAATATTGTTATTGATCTACTGACAAAATGGTTAGAACAAACACATAAAATATGTACTTGTGCTTAAGAACTGCTTCATTCATCCAGCTGATCCAGCATTTGTCCTCTAGAACATTCTAAACTAAATTGCAATTTCTTTCTTTCTTGAATAAAACATCGAGTTCTGGGCAATGAAATTTTCTTTGCTATGTGGCTTTGTTGGGAATTTGTTAGAATTGGAACAGTAATTACAGCATGCTGCAGCAATATATTTTTGATATACTGGTATATATTTGTCGTATGTTGTTTCCATTTTCATCTCTGAGTGATGTGTTCAGCAGTGATGGTAGATAATTGATGTGGTTGAATTGCAAGTCAACTGTTGTACACAACTTTTGATCATTCTAGTCATGTCACGGTAAGCAGGAGAAACATTATGGATTAATTGAACCCTTAACTAAACAGGAATATCACTATATAATTGATCAAATCAGTGGCCAGAAAATAATGTAAGTTAAACCCCACAATTTAAAAAAAAATTTGGTTGAAAGCATCCCTGTTTTGAACTTTCATTTTAAAATGTCTCCTCCAATGCTTGAAGTAGTGTTTTTGTTTATTCAACCTGTATTTTAAGGTCCATTCTATTCTAGAATATGACATTGTATAACTGAGATGTGAAAATGTTGATCTGGTTATTCATCGAGATAGATGTTGCATAAATAAATGCATAAGTGTAATGTGCTTACATAACCCGCTTGCGAATAAACTGACTTGTTTTGATTTCGTGAATTTCGCCTTCACATTCTCTAGTGCATGCATGTAACATGTGTATGTATGTGTGCATGTGTGTGAAAACCTGTGTCTGTTTATTTTCTTTCTGTGAAGGCAAAACAAATTGCTTCTGACAGCATCCATGTATTTATTGTTCACAGTCTTTCATGTTGGGACGTGTCATGTTATTTGGGCGAGATGCCATTCCTTCATCTGTGTGTCTGTTTCCGTCAGTCACTCGGTCCTTATTTGTTTGAGCCAGTTCCCATGGCGTAGTTGTCAACTGCATCGCCTTTCGACGCACAGGTTGTTGGTGTTTCGATACCAAGGTGTGAAAACCTGACTGGCTCACTGTGACTCGGATGATCATGTCAAAAGGGGATGCACCCGACCCGGTAGCTCAATAGTACCTTGCTGGACCTTTCAACCGGCGTGGGTTTTGCAGGCCAGTCTGGGCAAAGGATTTGTGCCAAGTGGGCGCTGGCACTTAAGAGGAGCTGTCAAAGCATCACAATCATCCTCTTCCATCACCATTGCGATATCACCTTGTTGTTGAAAGTGATGATAAACCCCAATATTATCATTATCTCATTTGTTTGACTAAGGTAATGATGACAGCCTAAAGGTTAATAACAAGTTCGTTTTTGGAAAGCTTATGACCCTGTAGCTAAAGGACCCCTTACTGTAAAGTACTGCTGCTGGACATATTATGTACAACTGAAACTTGTGATTGGCTCGTTCTTATTTACTGTAGGTGTCAGTGGTTTTTTTTATTTAGGGCATATATATATTCAAACCAGACACAAAATCAAATCATGGTTTATCATAACCCGTCCACAGACGTCTAATGTGAATTTTTAGAGTTTGTTTATGTGCACTGACTGACCCACAGCATGATGGGGCAACATCGTGACCAGTTACTTAGAGAAGAAAACTAGTCTACGAATCTGGCTACAGGGGTTCCACTGCGCTGCTCGCCTGTGTACGTGTCCCGCGGCCAGGGGCTGGGGTGCTAGACCAGAAGAAAATCATCATGCTGACGACCGATCATAACGCTCAAGCGACCAATTTCGGGTGCTGTACGTCCGGATGAACTATAACTAAGCTTGTTAAAGTCACTCCAACAGTCCTAGTCTCCCAGAGAGCTCTCCCAGAAGAGTGGAACGCACACATTTGAAGCTACATATTTATGCATTTGTCACCATCACCAACACTGTCTAAGGTGTTTATGTTGAATTTAGGTATTATATATTCTCATGACTTTCTACCAATAGTATTTCATTTTTCACCGGTCGATATTGAGGAATTTTAAATGTTTTATTGCCTCTGGCTGCACATCAAGTTCCTAGCCCGGTAACCAGACCTAACTATCATTCACTTTCTGTACGGTCAGGTGATAAACCAAGAACAAATGTGTTTGATAACCAAAGATTAACCTCATTGACTTTTATAGTGAAACAAAATCAAAAATGAACCAGGGAAATCATCGCCCGTCATCAGGGCAGGTGACTGGACAAAGTTACCAGCACAAATATATTTTATCCGCCCAGAAAAAAATGCAATTATGCACAGAGTAAAAGTTCAGACAGTGGAGCTCTCTTGGCCACAGCAACATGTGCTCATTGCTTGTGACTCGGCCAAGACTTGTGATCATTTATGCTCTCAACTCTGAACATGGTTCTCCCTAGGCAAGGCAACTCGCCCCTGGTGTTTAGATAATCTGATGACACCTTAGGGGCGAGGGTCTGTATGGCAGAATCTGAGCGTTATAAGCAAATTTGCTCCTTCTTGCAATGCAGACAAGGGACAGTTTAAAAAACATAGATTTTCATCAATAATATCTTATCAATCTTGCATAGAATGCAATAACAGTCATAGTCCTTAATCCACAGAATCAAGGAAATCCAACACAATTTTAAAATTGTTGTCCAACATGGCTACCGTGTGAATCAAAAACATGAGAAAAACCATAGCGTATTAACGAGTATTAACTCCATTATGTTGCATTGTGGGAGTCAGCCATGTTGAGTTTTTGAACAAAGTTTCATGATGTGCCGTATTTTAGTGCTCAAACAGAATAATTAGACAAAACTGTAGTAATAGAAACAGTCCTCGTGTCATTTTGTGATATAATCTTGCATTTTGTCACAAATTTTTTTTTCTTGGAGGGCTTTGGTAAGTTTTTAGCGAGTTCATCGGTCGTTTTGACTTTGGAAGCTCCGAAATCTCGCAGGAGGCGCTTCGCCTCTACAGCTCGGATGTGAAAGTAGTAAACAGTGCGGAGCTGTCAGAGGCGGAGTTTCTTTGCCTAGGTTCTCCCTCTCACAAATGACCAGTTCCTTAACGCTTCTTTAGTGCCTTACTGCCTGCATACACTACAGTCTATGCTGTTTTGGCTCTTGTCGTTTCCTTTGAACGCTACATGGTCAGCAAGTGCACTATAACTGTTATGCTCGTTACTTGCATTTCTCTGATTACATCAGCTTTGTTAAATTGGATTATGTTCAGTACTGAATGGAATAACCTCATTTTTCAGAACACAAAGAGGAGAAATTTTATGTCAAAACAATCTTTGAAGGTGGGTTACACAAAATGCAGCTTTCTACTGTGCTCATTATAATTAAATTAGAAAGCATGCAGCCTGCCAGATTTAAGTTGTGGAGCAATGTTTAAGTTTCCAGGGCCTATTGCCGCATATATCAATTAAAGTGCAGTGTCTGCAGCAATGACGCTTCTGCCACGCGTTAAACTGCCCCCAGAATGAAAGCCATAGTACACAGGTACCCAAGTCAATTCATTCAACGAGCGTGTTTGGCAGTGTTCTGTTTCGACTGGCTGATGTCTCTGTCACTCGGGGAATGAGGTCAATGAATGAATTAACTTGGGTGCCTGTCCTCAAGTTAATACATTTGTCGCCAAGTGTTTTCAAGCCTTCTATGACTTCCAGCTTGTTGCTTTCACGCCTGTGCCAGACAAGCACACATTGAGAGCAGTGTGATCTCTTTGATAAGGCTCACTCCGTATCAATCATTAGTCTAAATGGACACCAACTGCTTGTGTAAATGACCCGCCAGCCGGACATGCAGTTAGTCTAAAACTGACTGCCCGACGTTAAAATTACCCATCATTGGCAGGTGGGCGGGTGCTAATTTCCATCGCTGATATCTGGTTATTCTTAAACATCTTACCGTGTTCACTGAAAAATAAAGATCTTCATCGAGCTTCATTATATGCACAAATCAACCAAAAACATATCACAAACATATACGCTGCTTCTTCTATCGTCTAAGTGCTATGAATTACAGCGAAAAAGGGGAGCAACAATTGAGTCAAACAAAATGACAATGGTATGGCAATTCCATATGGATAAAGAACTGGGAGAAGAAATATTTGTCGATTGACCAGTCCACAACATTTGGCTTGCCATGGGGTAGGCCTCTACTGCAGACATAGAGGTCTACTGTAGGTCTATTACGTTCTCAGAAACATGTCAGTAAACCAGCAAAGCCACATGGAAACATATAATGTACTTGGTAAGCTGTTTTTAGGATGCTCTAAGAGGACTTTTGTTATCAATGACAGTGCGTTACTCTATGTTGGGGTGGGTAAACGGCACGCCAGTCTTGGTTGGCCATTTTTTGTCATTTTCTAGTCTGATGTGGAAATGACCATTGACACAACGGTGTTGTAATACCCTCTGTACTTTGTATACATTGCAGAAAAGTATCTCTTCCTTTTATACTATTTTGTTATCTAGGCTATAGTAAACTGGTTTTTATTACTAACAAAAAAGCAATAATTATAGTAGACCTACCGTCTGTGCTGTCCGCAGTAGCGGCCTATGCCAAGCCATATTTGGTGGAGTGGTCAATAGAGATATAAATGTGCTAACGCTTTATCGCACATAAATATCCATACGAAATAATTCAAAGCGAATTTCTCGGCAACAATTTCGAAAAATGTTTCCTTCACATGGTATCTTGTGGCAGAAAGTTCGGCATATTCAGCCACACAAACAATTTTATTCTTGTATGCTAACCTGAATGATTCTTTCACTTATATTCTGTTCTGATGTTGTTACCTTGGTCCAGGGTAATGAATATACATTCACGACTTGAGTGCTAACCTGGTCAAAGCTGCAATTCCTAAATAGTGGGCATAATTGTGATAGCTCAAATGGTGGAGTAGCGGTGAAAGTAATGATGGACTTTTTTTTACATGTTACGTTGTGATCTCAATACATAATTGAGCTCGGGAAGGCATTCAAGAATAGTCAAGGATGGTTCATATTTGATGTTATTCGCTTTAAAAGTCAGTGAGGTGCATACTCCCAGTCTCAGGGATGAAAGTCCTTCGGGTATACCCGGAATTCCGGGTTTTGCGCCCATGGAAAAATAAATAATTTTCAAAGTATAGTTTTCCGGGTTTTGTCATTTTTCTTCGTTCCGGTTTGGAGACTTAACTTTTACCATCCTAGATGCCAGGAAATCCTGACCCCCCGTTGTGACTTCGCGCCTTCGGCGCTTGTTGCTGCGTGCCTTTCGGCACTTGCCGCTCTGTGATCGGTAATGTCCGCCGTTATCCTTGTATTCCCATTGATGTAGTGTGGGGAAAATGTTCAGGTTTTTTTTAAACAGGCCACTTTCATCCCTGAGTCTTAACGAAGACAACAGTAGTTAGACTTGGTACCAAACTATAATTATACCTAAATGGTTCCATTTAATTCTCCATAAAAAAGATTAAGGAATTTTAGATATTAAAATTATTTTGTAGGTATGAAGCATTTGATCTACAGCCATATTAAATAGTGCTTATATTATTCACCATGCTGCATCCTAACTTGCATGATCCAACTCATATATTCATATGTCACAAATAATCATGATAATTTAGGAATTCTTTAAGGGAGTCTGCAAATCATCTATGCTGTGTTCTCGCACATTTCAATACAGACATTTTCCAAGGCAGTCCCACCTGGAGCTATGATAAGTAAACACAGGATCTACTGGATAATTTAAAATTTCCAATTAAAAATATTTTGTTTCAGTTACTGTAGAAATGCTGATGCAAACATGCATCCCTTCAGGCATACAACACCCTACCCTGCTCAGTTCAGCTCCTCACAGCTGCCCCAGATGATGGTGCCTCCTGTGCCTCTTACCGTTCCTGGCATCCACAATCAGTTGCCTCATCAGCAATATCACGGGCAGCCCGTTATGTTGCAGCATCCTCCATCTCCTCACTCACAAGCCCCTCCTCCCCAACAGCCGCTGTTACAGCCTACGTCCCAAATGCCACCCATGCATCCGCCACCTGTACAGCCACCATATCTTCTGCAGCAGCAGCAGCATCAGCAGCAGCAGCATTATGTTCAGCATCCTATGAACACTGTGACAGGTGCCGTTTCCCCACACCAAAGCATCAATTACACAGTCAGCACAGTGACATATTCTGCCAACAATGGAGATGAAACTGCGCAGGCTTTCAAAAAACAGGTTTATGCTGCTCTAAATGCTGACAAAACCACTCCCAATGTGGCATCCCATAATTTCTCAGATTCTCCCCGCCAAGATTCGATCATTCAAACTGCCTCTCCAGACGTCAAAATCAGACAAGTTTTTGCGGCCAAGGTGAGAGAGACGATGATGTGTGCCTCCCAGCAGCAGCAGCAGCCACTGCAGCATGAGGCACATATAGAACAAGGGTCAAGAGATCATCTCAACTATTTCTCCATCAACAACACACCCAACCAAGAAAGAGTTCATCAGTCGGTGATGCAAGACCAATTAGTTTCATCTGTCCGTCCGGGGGGAACAAGTGGGTTGCATGAAGATACCACATCATCCTATCAGAATCCAAGTTCACGTAAGAGAAGACTAGAAGAAGAAAAGTCAGGTATTATTAAATATCAAAGAGTTTAAGAAACTCATGATATGATAATTGCCAAAAAGTGTTATCGAGTTGACACTCATGAGCTGTATTTGAATGACATTGTGTATATGATATCAGGCCAGTGGACACCAGCATCAGCTTCTCTGTCTGCTGGACTCGCCCAACCTGACTGGAGCTGCCAAGTGTAAGTGTCTGGCTGGATGTAGGGGGGATTCTCAGCACTCATATATTGGAGAGTGTCTACTGAAAAGTAGTTGAATAGAATACCATCTGCATTTGAGTTCATTGTAATTTATCCTGGTTTTCAATCAAAGGAAGACACTTTCAAGATCTTCTGATAAATTTTGTGATTGTACATTGTAGTATATTTTTTTATGTTGTTCATTCTTGCTCATGTATTTGATCATATGTTTTGATTTTCATGTATATTAGGTGCTGTAATATGAACATGGATTCAACAAAGAATTGCAGTAATTGTTATGCACCAAAAGATGGCAACCCGAGCTCTAGGGGTACAACTAGAGAGGACCCTTCTCCTTCTCCTTTAATTTCAAACTTAATCATTCATTTTAATTACTGTACAGCTGTACAACTGAGCATATGCTGCTGTTGAAAGTATGTGTTGGCTATTGGCTGCGACTCGTCTTGTGACTTTCCTTGGATAAAGTTAACAGAACCATTGCAGCCTAGAAGCTTATTTAGTTAACAAGCAAATGTATGTTATGAAAGTTGTCTGATTTAACTAATACTACTTAAGGTACAGTTATTATCACGACCAGTAGTAATGTAAAATGCCTCTTGGCTGTCCAGGGCATTTGGTGGTGAATTCTCCTGATGTTGAAGAAGCAGTTTTTCCCCAGCTGATATGAGACTGAATCTGATTAAGTAATGATTGCATTGATTTGATCTTTAACAGTGACCATCTCACTTTCTTGCTTACCACTCCTGTGGTTTAGTGCATGCCATTATTAACAGTTAAAAATTGTTTTTGTTGATCTTTAATTTTGAAGTGTTAGTAATCAGCAGCTTTTACCCCATCTCCCTGCCATGTACTACATGGAAGTACAGTTGGATGTTTGTCCTTGTGCGTTGTAGGAGGTTTGCCTCTGTGCTGCGTGAACACGGAGCGTTAAAGCCGACAGACTCACTCATCCTCAACCTCTTCATGCAGCTCACAGCTGCTGAGAGGAAGCTGGTGATGGATGCCGGCAGCATCCGAGAGTTCCTCGTCGCTTCAACGTTAGTCAGGATGAAGGGACAGATGTTAGAGTATATCAGCCCTGCCCAGCCTCCTGCATCCGTGTACGTATTTTAAATTTGAGAATGAAGGTGTATGAAGAATACTTTATCACATGTCCATTTAAGACAGGTGTCCACTAAAATTTTCCTCACTTTTTGCTGTTCTAAGCTGTTCAAGATGTCATCATGGTTTAGTGTTTATGATGTCAGTGATAAAAGCCTCATAATGACAACTGTTGTTGTTGACAAAGAATTTTTTTTGATTTTCAGAGAAGCGTTGAAGGAAAATTTTGGTAAGCGTCAAGTAAAACACATTTTGAATAAGACCTAGCTGACTGTCAAGTACCATGCTGCCAAGTACATTTCTTTTGTAGGATGTTGATCCTTATCAACACAAAATGTGTACACTTATCGTCAACATAAATGGTGTATAAATGCATTTGAGTATGTTACGGGGTGGGGAGGGGTTCTTTTTTTAATGCAATGACAAATTACCTCACCATTCTTGTGCAGATAACTCACAGAGCCAATCAGCAGACTGCATGCCACCTGTAGTTGATGGTACGGATCGTCTGACTTTAGCCGATGAAATAGGAACTAAACCTGAGGAATCAGAAAAAACTGAGGTCAAGGGTGGGTTTTCTGAGAAGGAAACTACAGCAGACTCTTCACTGAATATCCACCTGAACAATGAAGATGGTCGATTTCCCACCAGAACCAAGAATAGTCCTGATGGTTCAGCTGAATCTGCACTCAACGGACCAGTTGGGAATTTAAACAGCATTTCAGTGGTTCATCCAGGCAAACATGGATTATCAGCTACTTCCCTTGAGTTCAAACCATCACTTACAAGCAGCCTGCCAGCGCAACTGCCACGCACAAGCACTCTAAATCCAGCCTCCACAGAATTCTACCCCCAGTCACAAGTAGTTACTGGAACAGCCAACAGAAACATGATTGATGCTTGGACAAACACGGTAGAAGTCTCCCGCCTGGATTCCCAGGAAAAGACCCAGCTGGTGGTGATGCAAGATGCTGCTATGAATACCACTCCATTGAAAACCAAAAATAGAGGGACTGTGACAGAGCGTGTTGGCGTGAACACAGTAGCTTGCCAAGCTGAGTGTCATGGGGTGCATGTGGGTGTGATGACTGACACTGTGACCCATTACGAGTCTCGAGATGCATCACCGCCAAGGCTGCAATGTAAGGTATGTATCACTGACAATACTCCTGTATCATTGTTGCTCTTTGTTTGTATTAATCTCGGTGCCATTGTACCTTTCTAGCAAGGATTCCCAAACTGCCCCCCCCCCTCCCAGCCCGTCCTGCCCCCTCCCCTATCATCCCGTCCTGCCCCCTCCCCCTCCCCCTCCCAGCCCGTCCTGCCCCTCCCCCTACCATCCCGTCCTGCCCCTCCCCCTCCCAGCCCGTCCTGCCCCCTCCCCCTCCCAGCCTGTCCTGCCCCTCCCCCCCCTCCCAGCCTGTCCTGCCCCTCCCAGTCGTCCTGCCCCTCCCCCTCCCAGCCCATCCTGCCCCTCCCCCTCCCCTCCCCCTCCCAGCCCATCCTGCCCCTCCCCCTCCCCCCAGCCCATCCTGCCCCCTCCCAGCCCATCCTGTCCCTCCCCCTACCATCCCGTCCTGCCCCCTCCCTCTCCCCCTCCCAGCCCATCCTGCCCCTCCCCCAACCTCATCAAACCGGTCATCAACTTCACATTGCCACAGCGTGAATGCAGCTTCACACGGGGCGCTCACTAATCTAAAACGCAACAGCAAATATTGTTTGTCAACCGACATGAATTGTAAAATGATTTGACTGTCTGTCATGCTATCATGACCAGGTATGGCAGTGTGCATGTGCATGAAGGACCATGTTTGGACACTTCACTACGCAGCAATAATATACACTGCAGTGCTTTAAAAAAAAGTGCTTATAGGATGTTTCCCGGTTGTTTTCACGAGCTGATGGGGGGATCGCAACAAGATGTGTTGGCACGATCTGTGAGATAGAATAAGACCAAAGCTCTTGTGTAGTGTTGTAAGAAATGTAACTAAATGTACGAGCCATCAGTGCAGGTTGCAGTCTGGTCCACCCATGATAAAACCGATACCACACCTTACACGAGTTGAAGAAGCGCTGCATGGTATACATTTCCAAACGATGCTCAAATCGGGGAAACTTTATTGGGGGGAAAGAAAAGGACTCCAGCTTTCTCATTTTGAGAAATGTGAGAAGATCAACATGATATTGGGACGTGATGAAGCTGCCACGTATCTGGTGGCCATTTCATCCACCATTAATACAGTTTTAAGAAGCAGATAAAACCCCATGCGCCATAAAAAGCTTTATCCAACATACCAATATTTGTCTTGGCCGTAGTTGAGTGACCAGCATATTGTGTCGCTGTTTGTCTTTAAATGAGTTGTTTATACAGCTACAAAGTGACAGTCGTCACAATCACATCAACCCCATGTTGCGCCCACAAAAAAGGTGCAAATACAGCCAGAATGGCTCTAACAACAGGGGGTCCCTATAGCATTGCTACACAAGATAAGGACTTTTATCCCTCCTTACAATTGTTTCTATTTGGTGAATCATCCATATGTTATAGCCCCAGTGATTCTCTTACTAACCATGTCAGTTTGATATCGATCCTATAAGAGGTCACCGAGATAATGCCTCCCAGAGAAAAGATGTCAAGGAGCCAGTTGGGACCATTATCAGCTATGTGATGTCACACTGTAGCTGTGGAATGGGAGGCGTGGACTGTTTGAAGGTCTTGTTGGGATATTCCTGCCCGCCCAATTTTAAAATCTAGATGGGTCCCTGGCTAACACTGTGCAACATCATCATCATCATCATCATCATCATCATCATCACCATCATCATCATCATCTAGCAATTGCTATATATGCATCATATCCCAGTCATCTTTGTCTTTGGTGTCTTAACCCAGCCGTAGGTTGTATGTGGTGTTTGGTGTGTAACAGAACCAGCTGCTGGAGACTGTCCTGTCTAGACTCCTGCAGTCTGACAGCAGGTAGGCTTACACACACCCATACAAATGGGAATACAACGTACATACACACATCTAACATCCTAAAATTATTCTGCATTACAATCTTCAAAGTCTCCTTTCAGAACCTGGACAGCCTTACAATTTGGCATCTTAACAAACACATGTAGTTTATATTATAAATTGTTTTGTTGTTTATAGTTGTGAAGAAGAATATGTGGGCAGTTTGGTAGCAGGGCTTGAGAGTGCACTTGCTGACCTGAATTTCCTTCGAGCCAGTTCTGCCACTGATGGCAACAATAGACAGGTTGACAAACTTACTGTCCCACTACAAGTACCTTCACAATATCAGTGATATTCTCTGTATGATGATTGTGCTCATAGTTAAATGGTTGCCTGATTTGTGGTCTCGAATAAGTCTGCTGTTTGTCTGGTCATTGTTGTCACATTATAGTTTAATATACCAGTCAAGGGTCTGTGGACTGTTGTATGTTACTTGGTTTAAATTTGAATATTCTTGTTTGTTAAGCAGTAAGTTTCAATGCTTGTAGGGTTTGCATTATAGAATGCCTTCACAATCCTGCTGTAAAATCAATGGTGTTTCCCTTTAAAGTAAGTACCAATCTAGCATATGGATGTTATGTTGCTACAGGTGGAAGATGACACCAGCTCTGAGCAGACCTGCATCAGGGGCACCTCCCAAGGGAAGCGAGCGGCAGGCTCTTCTAGCGCTCCACCTACTCCATCCAATGAATCTCAGGTCAAATCTCATGTAGTATCATATCATAGGTGGACAAAACAGCACATGGTAATATTGTAATTTTGGGTAAGGGGTTTTAGCCATCATTCCTTTTTGTATAACTCCATATTAATCTTATTTTACAGATGTATTTATATACTATAGCGTCTGGCTTCATATCAGCCCCAGATAACCCAACTACTAAGATTTGCAACCCATTGAAGGGAATAAGTTTATTAAGTGATTGTTCTAAAGGGACCCTGTCCGACAATTATATATTTTCTACTTATCATGTGCCTGTTGTCTATATCACAGAGAGTCCCATCCATTAAGCAGCTTAACATGCACACAGCCGTTCTCAGAGAACCGCGTGGTCCTCCATCCTGCTCCACACGGGGGCAAAGAGCACCTTTTGGTTCCAGAGAATTAAGGCAAAGGTCAATGGAAGTTCTAACTGAACCTCAGAAAATTACATGTAAGTCTGCATCAACTGAAAAAGATATTTTTGTCAATTAACATCGGCACATCATATGTAAAGATCAAACATATCAGCCCATGGGGAGATAACTCATCACTGACTAGCTTGGCATTTGGAATATTTTAGGGTTCATTGCATGATTTCAATTGATTTCCATTTTGCTCAGATTTACACTTTGCTATTTAGGGAATGTTTGTTTTATGAATTACCGTTATATACTGGTGTGTTTCAGCCAAGAGGAAGTATGACTGCTCTGGATGTGGTGCTGTGTACTGGCGCGCAGAGATGCTGAAGGAACACATTGAGTCTCAGCATCCTGCTGATTCTGTAGAGGAAGTCGACCAGGATACGGAGGCTGGTCAAGGTGAGGTTATGGATAACTAAGCAAATCAATCAGTGCGAAAGAATAATGTGTACATTTTTATATTTTTGTTATATTATTTAATGGATTCACAGATTGATACTTGGTAATTGTAAAGATTCAAGACAAGGCTTCATTTATGATTAGGACATTCTGAATATTTTCTAAACATAAACGTGACAACACAGCAAGAAAAGCAAAATTTTGTTTTGTTTTGTGTCATGTGCAGTAGAAGTGCCAAGTGAGAGCAATCCATGTGAATCTAAAGAGGAGGTTTCCTCAGAAGGAGATGATGATTTTATACCAAAGTCTTCTCATTCTAGACCCCCTGGTCTGGTGTCCCCTGCCAAAGTACTACATTTTGTGTTTTCATGCATCACCAATGGTTCATTTTATTGATTTTGTCTCTGTTTGAAATAATAAGACCAAAAATGAATGATTTAATGCATCATTTTGATTAACTGAATTGATTTGTCTGTCATGTCTTAATCAATGGTCATGCTACGTTCTCACTGTAACCAGTGCTTTATGGTTTTTCCCCTCCAAAGAATATTAGAAACAGATTAAAGCAGTCGTCAGGACCTGGTGTTCACCAACCAGCCACTGTATGTCACCAAGGCAAGTCCATATCAAAGTCAGCCAAAGCTCTGCCCACTGTAGTGCAACAACAAATGATGTCCCAGCCAACCCTGGCTCCATCTACGGCAGTACAACAACAACAACCAATCATGTCACAGTCAGCCCAGGCTCCATCTACTGCAGTGCGACAACAACAACCAATCATGTCACAGTCAGCCCAAGCTCCATCTACTGCAGTGCGACAACAACAACCAATCATGTCACAGTCAGCCCAAGCTCCATCTACTGCAGGGCTACAACAACAACCAATCATGTCACAGTCAGCCCAAGCTCCATCTACTGCAGTGCGACAACAACAACCAATCATGTCACAGTCAGCCCAAGCTCCATCTACTGCAGGGCTACAACAACAACCAATCATGTCACAGTCAGCCCAAGATCAGACCAGTAGCACACAGTGTCAGCCTAATGGTCCTGTCAACCCGACCAGTGACACTACACACACTCTTATCTCACAGAATGTGGGTCTTCTACAACATATCATCCTGATGTTAGCTCAAGCTAATCCTGCATTAGCAAGCAACCCAGTGTTGCTTCAGTTCACTGCTCAACAGCACATGCTTGCCTTGTTGACTGGGAACGGACCACAGGAAAGTGGTTCCTTTGTACCGAAATCAGGCCCTGACACCCAGTCGCAAATCTCTGAACCTAGTAAGGCATCAGCATCAACTGGCGCCCAGAGCTCTGCCTCATCTTTGAGAAGTTCACCAGGTTTAGTGCCATCTCCTAACACTGAGGAAATACCAAGTAATCTTGATTATGTCGCAGACAATAGCATCACCAAGAAACCAAAGGTTGGCAGTAAATTTGGTCCTAAAAAATCAAAGATGCAATCCACTATGGTCAGTCGTCCTTCAGTTGATGCTGCTGGAGATGCAGTGCCCGTAACTAAGTCTACCGCACTTAATGACCCCGCGGTAATTACCTACCGTGGGCCACCTGTAGCCAAACAAACTTCAAGGCCGGAAAGTGGAAAACTTGCTTCAGATGCCCAGCCAGTGAGAAGTTTTGCTGTGAAGAGAAAGGACAGAGATTCCTTGCTGCCTGTTAGTATGAAGGGTTCATGTGAGGTGGATTGGTTGGAGGAGGATGAAGGTAGTGAGGAGCAGCCTTCCTGGCAGCTTACTGCCTTCTCCAGTGCCACAGAGCCACGTTCAGGGTCACAACCCTCTGACAGAACTGTTAAAACATCCGAGTACAAGCACAGTATACAAAAGGTAAAGCATAGAATGTAACATCTGTCTCAATATATTAGTCTGATCTGGAGTTCATCGTGATGACAGGACGATGATGAGGAGTAAATAATGTAGTCGATGATGATTGAGTTAACAATGATGATGATGATGATTAAAATCATAGATTGTCACTGTTTTAAATGTCCTATCAACCAACATACAGAACACATCAAGTTCCAAACCTGAACTTGATCCTCCTGTAACCAGCAGTACCCCTACAGTATTGCCCAATCCTTCTGAGGCTCCACAACCAAAAAGCTCCGTTCATGGAGTAACACCTCCACAGCCGAGGAAGGCAGGCAGCTCAAACAGGAAGTCGACGAGCTCCCTATTTACGTCTGCTGTGTCTGATCTCAAATCTTTGATGGGTGAGGGAAAAGCTGTCGACCAACAAACCAGCAGCCGTACTGTTGCTGCCAAACGAGGTGGGATGCTGTCTGAGTTGTGAGTCGTTTGGCCGTGGATGCCTGTATATATATTTATATATATACGTATCTTCTAATGGTTGAGCTTATGTTGCAGGTAAGAAAGTGGCATTGCCCTCGGCCAGTATGGCGGCAGAGATAGATGACTTCTGTGATATGGCAGTCCCACTAGAGCCCGCTGAGCTGAATTCAGACTTCCTGAAGCCGTCCAACTCAGGACCTGATTCTGCTGAATGGTGTCAGGTGTGGACTTAGATATTTGTTTAAGGGATCAAAGTAAAGGGGATTCTCTTTTAAGCATCAACAGCAGGTGCATTTTGGGTTTACAGACACAATGTATGCAGATGCCTGGTGTTGTGTACCATTGCACAGCAGCCTGACGTAACACAGATTAGCTCAGCCATTGTTCATATGTATTATGCTAAATAGGTTGGTGGTAAAAAGAAAGGGAAAGAGTTGAAGGAAACAGTTGCTACGGACAATTTTCTCATCACCAGTGGTTACCAGCAGCTGGTGGCTCACCTTGGGAAGCAGTTTCCGAACCTGACCAGGTCTCTATCTGTGAACATACAATCAATCCACAATGACCATTGTTCACGAGTATCTGATACTCAAATGCATATTTGTTTCAACCCAATGAAGATACAATTATGATGTCATTGTTTAAATGTATAATCATTTGCCGTGTAAATGAGGGGATGTATGCACTTTTGACCTTGCTACAGAGTGGAGGTAGATGCAGTCATCAAAGAGGTGCGGTTACAAAAAGGGGCGCTGAAGGGACTGACACAGATCACGACAGAAGCTGAGAAAATTCTGAGGAAGTGGCATACCAGGAAGGTGATCATACACTGTGGCAATGTCTGTCTTGTTTTCCTTGCTTTTGCATCCAGTAATGGCTTGTAGCTCTACTAAGCTGTTAACCAACTATATCTTAGGGTAATACAAATCTATTGTATGATATAACACTGACCCATATACACACATGAATGCAGTTCAAATATCTCCTTCCTGTCTTTTTAAAGCATGCATGTATTGATTATGTATATTACTTTCATATTTGTATTCAATATAGTACACCAAGCTTGGGGCTAAGGGCGCGCCCCAGATATTGGAGCCATTGGCAGCACCTAGATCCCAGCAGAAAACCACCCCTGCATGGTCCCCGTCTATTGTACAAACACCTTCGTCCTTCGACTTTAATAAGCAGGTAGAAGAAGGCATTCTGCTGTGTTTGGCTAATGTTGTTTGGAGGTTGTATTTGATGTAGTGAGGTGAAGCGGCAATTATCAGATCGCTATGTTATGAATCTATTTAATGCGAATATGTATGAATCTATTTTGAAATGTCTCGTATATATAAATAATATACTAAGAAAAATGTTGAGATTATAGTTTGATTAAGTTTATATTTATATGTAGGTAATGATAATGTCACTACCGTTTGTTGTGTCAATTCCTTTTGGACTCTGCAATGATCTGCAATGTTGTAAATCACTTGACCTGGCTCTGTTTTATGCTATTTAGTCAGCATTGTTGGTCCTCTTGATCCAAAACATGTTATCCTTATTTCCTGTAAATATATGATTTTTTTGATCAAGGAACACTTCATCACCTTGATCCAGCATTGTATGATCATTATGATTTCGTACCATGTAATAGTAGTGTTGATCCAGCATTGTTTTAATGATAGCCAGGCTAAGTTTGATTCTATTCATCCAGCAATGTTTGGTCCTATTGATATAACATTATTTGATCATTCTGATCCTAGTGATCCTGCATCAATTTTTAATCCAAGATTGGTTTGTTGCTTGCAGGATAAGGGCACTCATCCCCGTTGTGTTATCTGTATGGATGCCATCATGCCCCAACGTCAAGATGCTAAAGCTCTGGAATGTGGACATGTCTTCCATTCAAAGGTAAATAAAAAGGTCATATGATTACACTAAGATACATACACGAGTCAGAGTTGGAGGTTTTATTTAAGTACCAAATTCAAATGCTGATTATAATGACCAACAGAGTTGTTTCCAACATGTCTGTATTCTACAAATAATGGGACATTGTTGGACTCTACATTGACAAGATCAGTCTCCAATGTGCTCTTTGGCAATGAAATGGGTAAGTAAATGCTTTCACCATTAGTTAGTGATTTGTCTGTCTATGTGTGTGGCCAGTGTGTTGACGCATGGTTCTCCAAGCAGGAGAGAACATGTCCTTCTTGTCGCACCCATGCTCTCACTCACGAGGAATTCCCTCCCCTCGGCAGTTAAATACGGGCCAGTACAATCCACAGATAAGAGCAACTCCCACAGCCTGGGATGTTTACTGCACAGACAGGATAAGGTCTAGTCAGACAGTTGTATTTTCCATTTATGTAACTTACTGAATATAAGTTGTTTTTTGGTGGTATTGTAAAACAAAATTATGTATATGTATGTGACGGTGTAAGCTTTTTGTATTGAGTGTGGTGCTTGGGAAACATATGTTCGTAGTATGGTTATCTTCATTAGTATTTGAAGCTGCTTTGTGTACCTTAAAATATTGTTCAAGACATCTCGTGTTAATGTATACTGCCTCTCAAATTTGACTGTGCTGTAGCTGGGTTCAGAAAACCTTTACTCAGCAATCATATCTATGTTTTTTTAACATGTATGGTTGTTTAGCAATTAAAGCATTCCTCATCATTCGCAGCTGAATTGAAGATCGAATTCTTATTGCTGTTCGTAGATATCGTTTGCATGGAGTACCTGCTTTTTGTTTGTTTTTGCATTTGTGAGTTGTCTGGTGAACTACCTGTTGTTATTTTGCACTGATTTGAATGCTTTTGTTGAATGAGACGATGGCATCATCATGGGGACATAATGATGTGGTGCTGGAATCATATCCTAAGTTTTCTATTTTCCATTAGACAATTTTGTATTATTACCATAGCAGTATTGTAACCATATCAGTCCAATTATGATTAAGTTTTTATAAATGTCTGATCTGCTATGTAGTTAATGAAACTGGCCATGTCTGGAATTTTTCTTTGGTGTACAATGCCACATTAAGCCTCTCTGTTGGATAAAAGATATAACACTTTGTCTGATGGTAAAAAGTTGTACATACTAACCTTAATGAGCAGGGGTTGGCCTGATGCCTTTGTGTATTCTCTTAATCAGCCAATGAGTCCATATCCTATCTACATCTTAACCAGCTGTGATTCCAAACCACCTCATCACAGTTAATTGTTTGTGTTAAATGAGGAATCAAATAAAAAAATATTTTCTCATGCTTCTTAGCAGGTTTGTTTTGTTATTAGTGTAATGAAGTATGGAACAAGATAGTGTTGGTTATCCCACATTGATTTCATCAATCACTGATCAAGAAAGAAAATTTACAAAGATTTTTGGGAAAATAACTGATCATATGGTTTTCTGGATTTTATCTTTAAAAATGAATTACAATGAAGCATTCACATTAAGAAATATTCTGGTCCATGAAGAACTTCTATCAGTTTGCCTTAAGAGGATCACCATCCCAAAATATTTGAAAAGAATATTGTACCTATATTTCAAATGAGTCGCTTACAATAAGTTACAATATAAATCCACACGTATCGAAAAAAGCCACATAGTAACCCTAGATGAGATTATCTTTATTTGTCTGATTAACATATGCTTCACAGACACCATGATTCTCTCCAAAATAAGAATATACACGTTTAATAAAGTGACGGAGCTCAAGACCCAGCAGACAAGCGCGATGCAGAACGAGTTGAAGACAGGCAGTGATTAACGTGTCACAGCCTGTAGACTGGCCAGGACCTGGTTCAACTGTGCCTGCCAGCCTCCCATAGCATCTCGTAAGTGTTGCCACTGTTGTCGGCCGAAGGTGCGGTGCGTGGTGGATGTAACATGGACGCAGCCGGCGAGTTGGTCGATCTTACACCGCACTGTCTGCGTCCTTACCACTGATACAGTAGAAAACACATACACATGAAAAAAGGGAATACCAATTCAGGGAATTATCAATACCTTATGATTCAAACATGATCAAAACAAGCAGATGCGACTAACATGACACTCAAATATGCATAAGTCATCATCTGTATATCCAACAACATATTTCTCAAAGTTTCATTTCTTGGGATCAGCAATATATGCACCAGCAACTGTTGAACTTGAGCATATGATATTTGTGATGAGGAGACCAGGCATGAAGTGTCAAAAGAAATAAAGTGCTACATGTAATGGGGCACTCTGCTAGGAACAGAATCACTCATGCTGTGTTTCCCTACAACTCACACAAAGTACTCCGTGGTTGATATCATGATTTGCACTGAACTAACCCTACCATCAATGATAAAGGCCTCGATCTGATCTTGTGGTAGCTGGAGTTCCTGTTGTATGGTGTCAAAGCTGATTTCCTGAGCACCCTCGGCCATCTGCATGAACGTCAAGAGACGCATCTTGTGTGTGTTGTCATCGTGGTTCAGACCTATACAAGCAGACACACAAAATGGTCAGAGATAAGCAGGGGATTTTATATACATTTCATCATTTATGTGAAAGTTGAGAAATGAAAACAAGTTGGGGAGTTTAGTTTTAAAGTGATGTCTTGCACACGAGAAGCCAGATATAGTTAAATGGAAACTCATTCAAGATTAAAGATGATATTTCAATGAAGGCTGTAATAGGTACATAGCAACTCGCATGAGTTTATACATTGTATTACAACTGTTTGATAGCAAAAATATTTCCTCAGGAGTTTCATCCAGCTGCCAGCTGTGTAGAAACCACTCACCAATGGATGTGACAAAGTCTTTGTGTGTCTGGTAGAACTGTACATACTGCAGGAGCTTGCCGGATACAAAGAGTGTCAGCAACTGTAACACACATAAGTCGTCTCAATGCAACTGCAACACACATCAGTCGTCTCAATGCAACAGTAACACACATCAGTCGTCTCAATGCAACAGTAACACACATAAGTCGTCTCAATGCAACAGTAATACACAACAGTCATCTCAATGCAACAGTAACACACATCAGTTGTCTCAATGCAACAGTAACACACATAAGTCGTCTCAATGCAACAGTAACACACATCAGTCGTCTCAATGCATCTGTAACACACATCAGTCGTCTCAATGCAACAGTAATACACATAAGTCGTCTCAATGCAACAGTAACACACATCAGTCGTCTCAATGCAACTGTAATACACAACAGTCATCTCAATGCAACAGTAACACACATCAGTTGTCTCAATGCAACAGTAACACACATAAGTCGTCTCAATGCAACAGTAACACACATCAGTCGTCTCAATGCATCTGTAACACACATCAGTCGTCTCAATGCAACAGTAATACACATAAGTCGTCTCAATGCAACAGTAACACACATCAGTCGTCTCAATGCAACAGTAATACACAACAGTCATCTCAATGCAACAGTAACACACATCAGTTGTCTCAATGCAACAGTAACACACATAAGTCGTCTCAATGCAACAGTAATACACAACAGTCATCTCAATGCAACAGTAACACACATCAGTTGTCTCAATGCAACAGTAACACACATAAGTCGTCTCAATGCAACAGTAACACACATCAGTCGTCTCAATGCATCTGTAACACACATCAGTCGTCTCAATGCAACAGTAATACACATAAGTCGTCTCAATGCAACAGTAACACACATCAGTCGTCTCAATGCAACTGTAATACACAACAGTCATCTCAATGCAACAGTAACACACATCAGTTGTCTCAATGCAACAGTAACACACATAAGTCGTCTCAATGCAACAGTAACACACATCAGTCGTCTCAATGCATCTGTAACACACATCAGTCGTCTCAATGCAACAGTAACACACATCAGTCGTCTCAATGCATCTGTAACACACATCAGTCGTCTCAATGCAACAGTAACATACATCAGTCGTCTCAATGCAACAGTAACATACATCAGTCGTCTCAATGCAACAGTAACACACATCAGTCGTCTCAATGCAACTGAAACACACATCGTCTCAATGTAACATTTATCATACATCAACCACTTCAATACAACAGAAACACAATTTAACTGTAACATACATTGAACATCTCAACATGTCTGTAACATTCATCATCTAAACATAACTGATACCTATACATACTATATATATATATCTTCCTTTTTACTTGAAACACCTATTGATATCTTATGATAAGTGGCCCGATTCTTCAGGCTATCAACATCTCAGTTGCCTTTCTGGCTGAGAACTATAGGCTAAAGTTGCCATGAGTCACCTAACCAATGAGTCTCTTGAACCCTGATATTTTTAACGGGGAACATTATTATATGCTTGATATATAATATAGAACTTGAATTATAGACAAGTTATGAAAACATGAATGACTTAGTGAATACTTGATGAACATTGAGTATGATATATCAGACTTTTGACATGAAAAAAATCAAATACCAAATGATTATCTTTTATTTGAAAGCGGAAAAACCCCTCAGTTATTGTTGAGCTTAAATATTTACAATAATTATTTTTCATTGATGAAGTTCAAAATCACTGGATTTACAATCAAACAACAGAGAAAACAAGATATAGACATATTCCTTACTCGGCATCAATGGTATGAACTCATTCTAGAATCAGGTATCAATTGGTTTACAGCTGTTAGTAACAGATCAAGACTCACCTCATGGATAAGTTCACCCTCTAGGAACTTGACAGGTTTCAGGACAAGGAGGTGATCCAACAGGAATGTGTTAGGGTCTGAGAGGCAGGTTACAATACACCTACACGATAACAGACGCAGTGCTTACAGTATGCTCTGGCTAGAGTCAAACAACGTGTCGCTTCAACCTGGGTTTTAGCTGTATCTCTGAAACAATACAAGTGTTACTGCAGGATTAAGCAGTGTCTACCTGAGTGCGTCATCCCTGGCCTGGGGGGCATTCTCTGTCGTGTAAGTACTCAGCAGCTCAATCATCACTTTAGTGGCCAACTCACTGAAAACAGCAAAGTCAGGCAAGCTTAGTGTCAAAACAGTTTTCTCTTTTTATGAAGAGGAGTGACATCTCGTGTGATATGGAGATTACTCTGATGAGATTGGTGATAGTATGCCCTTGCAGACTCACCTGCTTTTTGATGCTATCAGAGCTTCATGGAGAGTTCTCAGAAGCAGCTGGGTCCGAGCAGCACTCACATTCCACGTGGCCAACCACTTCTTGATCTGTTGAACGCACGAATAATGATTATAATACAGAATATATGATCCATTAATGCTTCACTTACCCTGTTCATTCTATTAGACGCGCACCCCACTTTCCAAGCCTGTTATACGTCAGGCGCTGCGCTGTCTACTGTTTCTTTACTGGAATTCAGTCAGCGTCTCAGCGTGCACACCATCAATTGATTATGTGTCGGTTGTTTCAAACATGTCACCTTACAAATGACAAATTCACCAAAGCCCAAAATTCATCCCCAATAGACTTACACCCCTTTTCTTTGCACTTGCACAGTGCACGTCTAATAGGATGAACACAGTATATTCAGTAAAACATGCACACATGAAAAAAATATGCCATTGACCTGATCTAGTTTGGGGTTGACAAGCTGCAAGAGATCTGAATTCCGTGCGATTTTGAGAATAGAGAGAAACACATTGTATCTGTGGACAGAAAACTTGTCCAATCCATGGAACAGATTCCACAACCTAAGCACACCAAAGGAATAAATTGATTACACATAAATAACCATTTGCATATGAACAATTTTTAACTTTCCAGTGAATGAGTGGTAATCTCCTCCGATTCATAATGAGATGAAAACAATAACTTAACTTTCCTCACCCAAGTGATTCACAAATGACAACGTGAAAAATCGTCAGTTGAATAATTTTATTAAAGGCATTTGGACAGCTTTATCTATAAATTAAACCACTTTGATTTAAATTTATGTTATGACCGGTTACCAAAAATTGTTCAATGAATGTGTAGACTTACAGTCTGATTCTGGCAGCAGCATGTCTGTCTGCAGTGGACTGTATTGAGAGCTGTTCACTTAGAGCTGCAATGAGACCATCATTCTTGTCCGCAGGTACAATAAGCACTAAAGAGATGATGCTGTTGAACACAGACTCCAATTCTGAAATAAGTCACCAAAAAAAAGCTACATGAGTTATTACACGGTCACACAACAACATAAATTTCCTGAATGAAATTTCCTGCTATGGTGCACATAAGCAATACCTTGATCTGTAACTCCCTCTTTCCACAAAACAACTGTGGCATGTATGACTTGTTGCAGGTCAGCTATTAGACCAGCTTCTGCATTGCTTTCTGATATGGCTCCTCCCTTTGATTTCAGGTATCCACGCAACTCCAATATCTGTTGACAAAGAAGAAACCATAAGTATTTAATTCCTCGATAACCAGTGCACACTTTCTCTTTGAAGAGACAGATTGCCATTGCTGTCCACTCAAAATGTGAGAAGTGTTAAAACATCACTTTTCTTAGACATAGAAATCACTTTCCTTAGACATAGACACTTTGCATCTGACACAGCAGAAATAAATATATACAGGGCTTATTCATATGGCAGAAATATTCTTGGGCTTATCAGAAATACACAGGAATATTTCTGCCATACAAATAAAGCCCTGCTCTATATTTCAGCCGTACAAATAAAGGCATTTTTTCTGCAGTGGATATAACAGATCCGTCCTTGGTGTCAAACAATATATACCAAGGGGGTGTGGGATATATAATTTTGTAAATATATCTGTACTAGAATGAAGGAATATCTATGTTTTGTACATATATGTTAATAAATTACTCAACTTTCAAACAGCGAGTATTTGAATGGATTAATGGAATTTATTTTAGAGCACTATTTTGTTAACAATCAGTGTGCCATTTCCTGTCCCAACTGTAATCAAAATTTGTTACCAGGTATAGGAAAGGTAATGTTCAGTGACATTTTCACAGTGGAATGGATCATCCATAAATGAGAATTGACAAGTAAAAAAAGGAAAGTCTACGACGATTGTGGTATATTTGGGCTTTTTTGTGTACGGCTAACAAGAATAAGCAGCAGATATGTCAACCATGCAAACATTATATGTCCACAACCATCTGTCCACAACTAACAGACGCTTAAATGTCTTACTAAGAGATCAGCTGTACAAACAACCTAACACTATCCTTGTTCGTACGACAGTCGTACCAATAGCATATATCTATCTTGTTCGTACGGCTGCCGTTCATATATCCTCGGCTATTTGAGTTTGACAACCGAATCAGCAGATTCGACGAAAACATGTCGGCCGTCTCTCCAGTCCAGACTCAGTCACAACAGCTCAATACGGTTAGTTTGTAGTTCTGATATGAACACTCTGTCCGGTAAACCAATTGTAAAATGAGCTTTAAAGGAATTCATATATTGTTGGAAATGTATAACTTAAGCTCAAACCTGCTCATTTTCGCTTAAATCTATAAAAGCCGGGATAGAACTAGGAACACTCATGCTTGCTGTCGCGGAGGGTCAAGGCCGTCAGACAAAAGGATGTAAATGAATATTCTCTAAAAAATATTATATTTGTTGAAATAAAACAAAATTTATCGATACTAATATATTTGATTCCAAATATCAAATTCATGTTTAGTTAATATATATATCGATATATATTTTTGAAATCCATTGATATAAGTTTATGTGTTAGAGAGTATTGACTATTTCGTCAGCTTGGTGACAACATGTCAGGTAATCAGATATATATCCTGTCCTCTGTAGGTCGTAATCACTAACTTTTAAGGCAATAAAGCGTTTCATTAGCTACAACGCAATATTAATAAAGTATTCTTAGTCTTATTATTAAACGTTATGCACTTCGTTGTATGCAAATGTATTATATATACATTGTTACATGTATTATCGCTCACGCCCATCTGTTGCAACGCCAAGCCCAAGGTAGCACTAGCAGCTAGCTCTTTTGAACCAAGTGGAGCTTACGCTCCCTCTTGGTTCTCGAAGATGGCATTTCTAAAGTAGAAAATTGTATGATAAAACTTACCTTCACGATGTCAACTTGATTTAACTAGTCCAATTTAATAAGCAATCAGTATTATGCATCGCATTAGAGTCTCAGGTATCATAACAACTTGTAAATCACTGTAAATATGCATAATCGCCTTAAATGTGTGAGGCGATTAACTTTTCCGACTAAATTACAATATGGCGGCGAGATTGCGCAACGTAAGTCAGATGGAAACGGACTTGTTATAATGATGAGTAAAGGAGAGGAAAAGGCAACAAGGTCGGAAAGTTATGAGGTATAAATCTAGTATAAACTGACTCACCTGTGAAATGTATTATCAAGCAGATGATGGTATGATAAAAACTTAGCAAATTCCACGCGGTCGTTTACGACAACGTCATGCAAGAGACCGTTTGTTGACAACCACCAGAATTCGGAGTGGAATTTCGCCAAAAATTTAGAAATTAATCGAATATCAAGTGTTCCCCCAGATATTGGTAAAAAAACATACCATAGAAATTAAATTCAGTTAATAATCTGACTGTTGGTGGCTTTAAATTCTCCACAGTACGTATTTTTAACTTGATAGAGTAAGCATGTTTGTCAATCTACCGATAAACGGAGGGTTTTCCTGTTAGACCAACAAGGGAGTACCCGATCGACTGTTGGTCTGTTGGGCTACTAGCAGCCCACTGCGTCCCCTGCCCGCTTCATTCCTTGTCCCATACATCCCCCTGTAAAAATTACGATGTCCGGTACGGCACGTATTGTGAACTAGCCCTAGCCAAAAAGGTTTAACTTAATGTTTCTTTAAAATTTTATAGTCATTTCAGTCTAGGATCGATTATCTGCCGTCCCCTCGACATATTATTATAATAAAATTGCATGTTTTAAGCATAAAATCGTAGGTCTGTCAGGCGAAAATAGAACCTGACTCGTCTGTATGAGTTGCTTGGCAAACGATAGTGGATACCAGGTCGGATTTCATTATCAACACTGAAAACTTGTATCGCTTATATGTTTATTTTATATTGCATGATATAAAATGTTAAATGTTGTTTTTGCTCATGTGAGTGAAATGCTACTGTTATACTCCTTGTATGTGTATACTTCTGAAGGTGAAGTATGCATATATCCCCAGGTAAATTGATAGATTTTCTTTACTATAAAAATTGAACTCACAGATACTTATTTCTCAATGTTTATTAGAGCAGGTTAAATATGATGTATAACATAGTACATATACACAAAAAATTATTCCTACATACATAAACACACACATAATCTACTACACACAACACATATATGCACCTACACAAGCAAGAAATACAATCAAATCATACATACTTACACAGGTTTATGTACTTGCAGTCAAGTTCGAGCTCTTGCATAGCCATGCGATAGTCTGAGAGATGCCTGTATTGCAGATACAGTGCTGCCATCTGTTGCAAGATACACAACAGTGCTTGCTGACACTGAGTGACAACTCTCTGGCAAACGATACAACTTTCCATATTCACTGCTAGATTCTCAACTGAGATTCTGATCTTACAACTGATTAAGGCTCATATTTATACGGTTTTAAAATTTGGAAGTGCAATCAGCTCATACTTTCATATCAAGGTGTTAATACTTGAAAGAATTATAGTGTGAAAAATTTCTCAGATAAAAGAGGTGCAAAGTCAAGTCATGACATGACGTACGCTGTTCTCACCAACACAGCGTTTGAACGTCAAGTAATATAAATGACAGTTAATGTTGCTCACTTCAAATTATAAGTAATCCGTGCAGTAACTGCTTTGACCCCTACATAGTACCCGTAACGGTAAGGGGACGTAACAGTGAGGGGCCGTAGCAGGTGGATTTCAACGCCAACACCGGTAAAGTCGATTGAGGACTGATATGACATATGACGTATACATATCTTTGACCCAGTCCATTGCTTCGATTTCTCAATACAAAAACACCATGCATGCTACTTTCCAATTGACTATTATTGGCCCATCATTCGTTGGCTTTCTTCAGTGAACCACAGACGAATTTCCTTGAGAGTAGCCCTGCGCGGACGTTTCATTCCATTATCTCATCCTGGATTGTCACTTTCTGCGATCGTGGGCATATTTGCCATACAGTTTTTGAATGCATCTAGAAAACAACATTCATCAAGAGCCTGTAATCTTATTTCCTTAACCGCTACAAAAGCTTACTTCCGATTTATGCGGTTCTTTGAAAAGTGCCATCTATATATCGATTCTCTAACAAATCATGATGCAATGACTACCGTTTTGGTAAATATAAAGTCACATGGTATTTGTTTACCCTCCCTTCGCTATGTGCTCATGGAGTGGGTTCTACTCAGCGTCTCAGGGTGCCATGACGCAGGAGCTGCGTTGCAGTGCATACATTTCAGTTTCTGACGTTGAAGTTCGGATTCAAACTATATAAGCCCTAATTCTTTGTTTTTCATGACTGCATCATAGTAAAAAAAAAAGTGGGTATCCTATATTATCTTACCTTGCTCATAGCTATATAAAGTTAGTCATGCTTTCACTTTATGTGCACTATATGTGGTAATCACTGGTTTATTATCTGGTCCATGTTTTCATCTCTATCGTAGCAGAAGTGGGGGGTGGGATCGTTCAAATAATCAAACAAGCAGCAAATGTTTCTTGTATGACAATTTAATCATTTATTCTGATATTAGCATTTATCTGCCCCGCCATTCCAGCCATTCCACGTTAAGGAAGCAGTTTGTTTAGTACTAGTTATAGTACTTATCTTGCCACTTACTACATACTTCAGATATCTACCATCACTTGGTGCCTGACAGCTGTACATGCTAGGTAAGTCTAAAAATGAAAAATGAACAATACACTGTAGGAAATAGGTCATGCCATTAATACTAAATACCGGGTGTTTTATTATATAACATATTAAAACTTTAATTATGTTACTAACATATAGTATACAAGCCTGCTTAACTGTCTAAACTTTGTGACCAAAGTATTTTCATTGTTTTGCCAGATAAAAACTTAAAATAGGCCTTCACAGTATGCTCAGCATCATACCATTTCCAATTCCATTTTAAGCAGCAGTGTTTATTTATAATTTAAGGTTTAAGTGTTTTGACTGAGAGCCCAGGTTGTGTGAGGATACAATTGATTTTAACATGATATTCAGTGGCATTTCTTTTGGAGGCCCCCATTCTTCTGTTTATTAGGTATATATATCAACATAAACTACCATTTTTCTTAGGCTAAAACTGTCATATTACAGGTGTACGTCTAGTTTTAATGTCCAAATGTGAATATGATCGCAGGCTGTTTGGAACAGTATTCAGAACAGCTTTTCCGAGTGACAAGTTTAGGGCATGCGTTGGTCATAAAGTATCCATTTAGGGCCTCTCAGTAAATAATGCCTCTTTCAACAGAACTAGAAGTTAACAATGCAAACTGTCAATCCAACAAACAGTCGAGTATAATATATTTACATGAATGTATAAAGAAGTGGTGATATTTGGCCTCATAGTTCATAGTCTCAAAGAAAGAGTACTGTAAGCTGACCTTTCTTCGTGGAAATATCCAAATTTTCCGTAATGCAATCAATGTTAACACCATTGTGGCAGAAGTGGGACTCCATTTTGTTCATTTTGAGAACCGTTCTGTTATCCTGAATGATTACTGACATTGACGACTGATATGTGGTCTTTGAAAAAAATACGAACTGATGAATCATCCACATTTTATAGCCCCAGTCATTCTCTGAATAAACCTTGATAATTTTATGCATATTCCACCTGTGGTCACTGAGATATTGCCTCAAAGATAAGACTAGAATGCTGCAGAAAAAAAGTTTGAGAAACATTGATGACAGTTATTAGTGATGCGGAGTCACAACTTTGTAGTTCTATTGGAAACAAAATATTTTGCGTCTACACAGACCTTGGGCAAGGTTGGTCACTTAGCCAATGATGTAAGGCCGATTGCATGAGTATAAATCACTGTTCACTGCATCATGTTTACCCATTATGCATCATATTTATGCACACCGTGTTTCATATGGATCTTTAGTAATTGTCAACTACATTGATAGTTATTATTTAAAGCATTTACTGCATCTTCTTTATTTTATAGAGAATATCAAAAGAGTGCAGCCAGCATGGCAACCACCCAAGGGCTCACAGCGGCCTGTACTCCGTCTCTACAACAGCCTCACTCGGAAAAAGGTAGGATGCATTCTTTTCTGTTTTGTTAAATTTGCTGGGGTGATTCAAGTTAGAAAATTAACCATTTATGTTTAGCTGTTTTTTTTGTACCTGATTACCATTATGAAGCCCGAATGAAAGCTACAGCACTTTGACCATTGAATATATATTTCTTCTTAAATTCCTTAACGGTAACCCAACAGGGAATTGAATCTGGCCAAATTTCTTTGGCCAAAATAAAAATGTTTGGTGGATCCTTTAAATGTATATCAAGGTTATCAATGACATTGACCTTATTTTCAAGGTCACAGCCACAAATAAGGAATCTTTGAATCTGAAACATTTTGTCAATATGCATATAAATTCATGAATACACTTGCTAGCACTTTTTAGTATTGAAAGTGTGGTCGGACCTTATATTGAAGAGGTTATCAGTTTCTTTGTCTGTTATTGATGGCACATTTCTCATTAGCAAGCTAGCAGCCCACAATTACACATGGATCCCTTTTATGTTGATGGCTCTTTTATAAAATAAAAAATCAGCTCTTTATGACCTTTAACCCCTAGGTTGTTATTACAAAATCCAAATCCAATGGGGAATATGAACTACTGTAATTAAGCAATCAGAAGACTTTTGTAATTTCCTTCAAGCCAAAATACAGTATGTAGGGATCTTAGATTTTGAGAGGTCATCTGTGACCTTGACATCATTTGCAAGGTCACACCATAAAAAAGGGAATTCCCGGTACATTTTGCTGGCAAATTTTGTAAATTTAGTTTGTAGAATGTTATAAATGTGCTTACTAACACATCTCTTGTGTAGTTCAATTTCTAGGCTAATGTGACAAAATTGGAGGGCTCTGTGGCCTGTTAATGTGTGGCATTGAAAATATATAAACGTTATGTTCAAGTCTTGTCATAACGTTCAATTGAAAACATTGTCAAAAACAGCAGAGCTTCCAGGCCTATTTGCCTCAAGTGAGTTTGTTGAAATGGTCTGCTGAAAGATATTTGAAACACATTACTCAGTTCCTCTATGATATCCCTAAACAGAGCAACTGACTTCCAATCAGATATGTTAACAGTTTACATTTTTTATCCTGAATTAATAGGCAATGATCCAGTCATTGTAGAGTGTCTTTCTTGTTTGTGCTGGGATGCCCTTGGTTTTGGCAAGGTACATGATATACAATATGACTATTGGATGAGTCTAATTATCAAGTACATGTACATGTACACAGGTGAAAGAGTCTGCTGGGATTCCAACCCAGGACCCTCTGCAGACTGTGCAGACTGCTCTACTAACTGAGCTACTGGGTTTGAATACCAGCTAAAACATTTTTCATCCATTCGTGAAGGGGCATGCATCATTTGTCTGAATTGAAATTGATGAAAGTATCTGGATAGGACTCAACTGACATTTCCCATTCATGTTTGGTTGTGTCTTGATATACCCACCACAGCTCCTTTGTAGGCATCAATGTTGGTAGGAATTTGAAATATGTTGCATTTCACAATTCATTTCAAATGGTACATGTGATTTTGCGGCTTGATAATGAGCTTGTGGTTTATAACTGATTCAGATATGTGGTAGTTCTTTTATATGTTGTAGTGAATCTAACTCTGAAGGTCAGATTACTGTAAATCATTTTATTTGCTCATTAATGTAGCTTGAATGTAGAATTGTTTTCGATGTTGTCCACTGAAAAATGCCTGTTTTGCAACCGTCATTGCTCATTATGACGACAAATTTTTTGGTCTACTCCCATAATAATGTGAAGATGTTGACTTTATGGGGAAATCTGATCTTGTACGCTGTTTCTTAATCATAACGTCACTCACACATTATTGAGTGACAGAGAGATATAAACATTTGAATCATTTGTTGGGTAAGGTTAATGGCACACCTACACAAGTGTGTTATATGGTGCCTATGAATTGCATGAAGCAATCCTATATCATGTGATGATTGGGTGATTCAACCCAAACACACAAATAACTAACACAATTCATGCATCAAACTTTTTACTCAACATAATTTCACAACTATTCACAAAAACAAAAATTCAATCACTGTTTACAATGTCTTGGTCTGTGCCATCATTATTCATGTCATATTTTTCATTCACCAAATATTTGAAATAAATGAAACAGCTGGTAATTTAAAATGTTACTTATAATATTTCTTTCAAGATAACTATGTAATGACTTATTATAATGCAATTTCTCTACATTGACCCATGATATATTCTAAGGTGATAGTAATGGAATCAAGTTTTGTTCCACATGTAGGAGAATTAATATAGAACTACCGCTCGGATATAACGGAGATTAAATACATAAAAAGGTGCTTGTATAAGTTAAATTGCTAAGTTACAGACTTGAATTACACAATAAATATATATATGGTTCAATTTACCAAAATATACATAAATGAGCATCTTTTGTGTAAGCACAACACTTGCTGTATCAGCACTGAATGCCAGGTATATACTGGTAATCATACCTGCATTTATTAATCAGTGCAAAACATTCACTTGCGTCTCACATTAATCATTTTTCATCCACTCGATAAAAACAACATGCACATAGTTGCATTTTAATGCACGGACAGCATGGAGTCAACGTTTGATTTGGCACACAATATTACGATAAATTGCATAAGCGATATATGCCCTGTATGTTGCATTGCTTGTCAAGAGAATGAGATGCACTAATTTACAACTTGGCATCAATAAAAACACATAACTTTGTAATATTTCATCTATAGTACAACCACACAATCTGTATAGCCTTTTCTGTGAGTTGCAACAACAACATGGGAAACATTCTACTTAGAGCACCAGAAACAGCTAATTCAGCCATATCAATGCTTAGCTCTAATCACAAAACAATATTATTAATAAGGAAGAGTGATAAAGTCAGGTGCTTGTAGTGCCAGGCAAGGGTACCAATATTCACAAGTACCATTGTGTAATGTTGGTTTTATGTATTACAAGAGACAGCTTTTTGTGTGCACATTCAACAATTCCTCTTGCAGAACGTTTTTGATCCAATCTGAGTCCCTCGGATGTGTATCTCAAATCCTATGTCCCTGGTAGGTTTTATATCCACTCCTTTCTCGATCCCTCCTTGATTTCCTGCACACCTGGCAGGACCCTGCTCATGTATCTATCAGCCTATTTCAATCCACTTGGCTGGCTCCATTTTGATTTATCTGTACACCTGACTTGATCGTTTATAGGGGGTCAAATCGTCTTCCATCTCTTCGTAATCATCGTCATCCTTGTCGAGACTATGACATAGTGGACATTGCCTGTTGAGGTCGTCATAACACTGACTGCAGTAGACCCCACCACACTGATCACCGCTACAGAAGTACGTCGGATGTCTGATCGAGGAACAGAGCAAACAGTACCGTGACGGCTTTAGCTTGAACGGCAGGCCCAAAGAACAGATGGAGGCCAACTGCTTGCAGAAGGACATACGCTCTTCCAGTTCCAGCTCACGCCGATGGATTTTCACCTTTTGATGGAGAAGCGCGGGCATCCGGGCTCTTTGGTTCAGGATGACGTTGTACAGGTGTACCGTTCTCGTTTTGTGGCGCTCAGGATAGAAGTAGCCTGTGAGCATGTTGCGCACGCGCAGGATGTAGGCCTTAAGGATGATAGTGAAGAGGAGGAAGTGGTACATGACGGCGAGGATGATGAGCGGAGCGAGTGCGGGTTTGACCGGGACAGGCAGACAATCACGCGCGTCGGGTAGGTAACTCCAGTGTGACGGATGGAAAGTCTTGAGAAAGATATTTAGCAGGTCCGGGATGAAACCCTCGCCGGGCACCACCAAGTCGAGAATGTCATAGCCGGTCACGTCGAGCTCCGTACGAGCGTGCTTCTCAATCAGAGCCAGGAGCCAATAGAGGATATAATCGAACATATAGCAGGCGAGCGTGATGAGGAAGTGAAGGAAGAAGACACACAGACCGATCGTACAGATGCCCCTCTCCGGCCGACTCAGCTGCGCCGTACTTGTATCTACCAAGTAGTTTTTCTCGATGGGTTTCAGCGGCAGAAGCGTCTCCCCGGCAACCGTGGCGCGACGCTCATCCAAGTCACGGAAGCTATGCGTGACGTAGATATTGTCATAGGTGTCTCTGCTCATGTATTTCTTAATATGGATATAGGAGACATAGATGAGAATCAAGATGGCGGAGGGGAAGATAATCCGCGCTAATATTAGCGTGACCCATCGAAAATATTCCGTCTTTTGTTCTATTTCCGCCTGGACTTTCTTTTGGATCTGACCCAGGTTGATGGTGGCTCCTGCTCGGCTTCGGAAGTAGGGTTCCGAGTCGAAGGTAAACTCGAGCATGCCTTGGAGGCCTTTCATGGCGTCTCGGGTGTGGTTGATGGCCTCTTGAATTGCCTCGCCGGCCCAAGCTGATGGTTGGCAGGTGTTGAGGGAGTTATTGAGGCCGTTACAGACGGAGAGAGTAGCCAGAGGATGGCAGATATCCGTGATACCTTCTTTGCTGCAAACACATTAGCATAATTGGAATCAGGGATTAGATGAAATAGCAGCTTGAGAAGTGTTGGCACCGCGATCTTGGCTACCGATATCAATTTACCATCAATATTTAATTTCTAGAAAAGTTTTGTTTCATGGCATTGGCTAGACTTAAGCAAATCCGCTGTCAATTTTGAATTCCAAGTGTGAAGTCGATTTCTGTTTGATATGTTCATTCTATTTTGGTATATGTATCGTGCATTGAACCCATCTTGCGTTGTACTTTCCGTTACTGAAAGTCAACCCAGTAAGACTAGTGAGTGCCATAATTACCTTATAACTTTACACTACCCCCAGTATAACTTTACACTACCCCCAGTTGTCTGACTCAGTGGACAAATGGTTAATGGAACTCAAGTGGTCGTGTATAAGTACATAGAGAGGATACGATAGCTTTGCATATGGATCGAGAGGAACGTAAGACAGTTGGTTGCTAGCAATGCATTTATCACCTACCCATCCCCGCTTAAGCGGCTTAACTCTTTCGAGGTCATTTCCCTGAGGAAATGTTTCAATTTGGGCCACTGACTCTCGAATCCTGGTGTCAGGTATCCGAGCGCCGGTGTCTTGACGTGGTATGACCTACCTGACGGTGGGACGTGACTGGGCCTGGCGTTTCTGTAGCACGAGGTGGTCCTCTGGCGGACCGAGTCGGTCTGGGTTGATGGTCTGTAGCACGGTGTAGGCGTTGTGGTAGGCCTGGCGTAGCGCCTGGCGCATCATCTCACACTGCTGATGGGCGCTCATGATGCCCGTCGTACAGGCGTTGTACGCCCGGTCCACCATCTCACGACACGTCTGCAACAGGCGTAATCATCACTGAGTTAAAGACAGTATATGGTGAGGGATAAGGTCGTCCCCTGATCTGCTAATTGTTAGCAGATCAGGGGACGACCTTATCCCACACCTTATAATGTCTTACATCTCAATTAGCAGATCAGGGGACGACCTTATCCCATACCGTATAATGTCTTACACCTCAATTAGCAGATCAGGGGACGACCTTATCCCACACCGTATACTGTCTTACACCTCAATTGGCAGTTCAGGGGACGACCTTATCCCACACCGTATACTGTCTTACACCTCAATTAGCAGTTCAGGGGACGACCTTATCCCACGCCGTATACTGTCTTACACCTCAATTAGCAGTTCGTCAAGTACTCTGTATGATCTGTGATGTTACAAGAGACATGTCATTATTTACTTCACTGTCTTCCAGTAGAAACCATGGGTGAGGTGTAATATTGATGGCGGTGTGTTGTCAGACATAGAACGGCATAGATGGGGGCGCATTCTACTATTTCTAGCTTTTTCTGCAAGGCCTTCAACAATAACTTGGCTTCGTTGACCCCCGCCCCCCACCCACTGTATCCTCCTGTATGTCGTAAGAGGGGACTAATAGGGGGCCACCTGTTGGCCGTGGGTTGCGACTCGTGTCAGTGGGCACAAGGGTCACATCCAACACACCTCTTTGGTCCGGATTTCACCTAGACGAGAGGCTGGAATGGCCTGGGCCAGTCAATTGGCAGGTGGTGACATGCACTTGGATAATTTTTTACAATTGTTTCTTTTTCACCTTATTGACCCAGTTTGGTATTCATCCATGTGTATTTCCCTTTTATCCATTTACCTTAGAAGTTGGCTGCTCAATCAGGTCAATCTTATCTCTTTATATTCTTCCACGCCATGTAGCACATTATTGTTGGTGTGCCATTAAGCCCTATACTTACTTGCTTCGTTGATCGCTTTTGATAAAGACGCGGACGCATGTCACGTTAGAGGTTATGATAGGGAAACGATGGATTTCAACTCTGGAATCATCACAATTCATCTCTTTCACTACGCAGATGTACCTCACTGCCATCAACTTGGTGCTAATCAAATGTCAAGTATCCCTCTTTTGCTTGATCAAGGCGACTAAAATAGACCCCAGCTCTCGCTGATGGAATGTACCTTGCCTTCGGTTTCACAAACAAATCTGAAACACATCGCCATTTACGAGTGCGGTTTGACCTAAGATGCTGTCGAGTCATGAGTCTGATGGTGTAATCATGACCGTGCTATTGTGTAGCCTTGAGGAACGGTATTTCGACTTTGGGAAGGGCTGCTTGTTTGCTGGGGTGAAAGCTTACGAGGTATCTGGAAGCTGCGCTGTTTATGTGATGGGATGCTAGGCTTCATCAGAGCAGGTGGGTGGATGTCATATGTTACCATGGCTGTTTGAGTTTGATATAGAGATGGTTGAGGTTGTATTTCACTATTCTCATGAAGGTTAGTTATGGGGTTTCATGGCTCTTTCAACTTCGTCCTTAAAAACGAGTGATTTGATTTGGGTTCCTTCTGTAACTAGTTAAGTTTTAGCAAAGGGGTGCAGTATAAAGAAACCCGTCCACAACGGACACACAAGTTGTGACAAGGAACAAGGCTGAGGTGCGCGTTATACATTCGCATGTGACCGACAACGGCAATTGTTCCATTTGGTCTGCTCTGAATACCCGATAACCTGGTGTCCTTTATACACAGGTGTTCGCTTAGGCGAGTTCAATCATATGAATTATCAACCCACCTTTTTGGTGCCCCTGAGTTGTATGCGTCCGTTCTCGATGTTGCTCTCGACGCGACTAAGCCTGTTGGTAAGAGGTTCCAGTCGGTAGACGACGTCACTGGACGCCTGCTGTAGCTTGGACACCGTGCTATCCAGCTGCGACACCATGGAGTCAAACGGCTTGAGGATCATCATTGCCTGACTGTACGTCTGCTCGGCACTGCACGTCATCGACTCGGAGACGATGTTGATGTTGCTGTGTACTGTCGTCACCGGTCCGCCCAGGAGCACGCCCGTCATGACGACGAGGAACGCGATGCGACCACGTGTGGTGCACACGGAGGGAAGTAGTATGGCGGCACACGTACGCGCCTGCCGCCAGAGGGCGAATGTAATGCACATGATGAGCGCTGTAATACCGCTGGCGATGGCAGAGACCAGCCAACTGTAGAGCATGACGTAGTACATCCACAGATATAACAGGCCCCCGTAAAAGAGACCCCCTATGATAGCCAAGACCAAGAGGGAGGTTTTAGACGGGCTTTGTTTCTGTTCCCGCGTGTGGACGTGGTGCGTTTTACTGTCCCCTACTTTCTGGTGTCTGTTCTTCAAGATCGACTTGAACTGCGGCTGAGGGTGCGTAGCGTATCCAGACACAGGGGCCTCGGGCACAGTTGTTTGTGGACTGTCCATCGTACGGTAGTCCCTGTAATATGTTCTCTTAATATCAGCAAAGTGCTCCCTGTGTTCAGAGGGACATTGCATGATTTCGTTCTCCTCATTGTGTCTTTCGGCACCCTGGCACATGTCGTCTGCTACTGACGCCGCGCAGCTGGCGGAGCGTGCACTGGGCGCCCTCTGGTGACTACACGATGCGATACTCTCCCCGGACTGGGCGGCGGATACGGACGCCACGTTCCCGTACTCCGGTTCGTTCGCCACTCGTCTCCGATGCATGATGGGTGGAGCGGACTTCTTGGGAGCTGGAGGTGGTCTGCGACTTCCGGTACAGCTCGCCGTCAAATCCTCCTCGGAGTTGTTTCGCTCCATACTCGTGCTTCGGTGAGGGAAAGTGTTACACGTGCCTTGGTTGGGTTTCCACCATGTGCGGCTTGCTTCGGTTAGTAGGGAGAGAACTTTGGTCCATATCACTGACGGCGCAGTCGTTTTCTGATTCTGACACGCCCGGACCATGAGCCAGTGTGTTGGTGAGTGGTGGCGGCGGTGGTGGGAGCGGAAGTCCGTCTGAATCCGGTGTACCAGGACTTTGATCTGGCGTCGAGGACATGTATCCGAGACACAGGGGCGAGGTGTGCGGACATTCCGGGGGCGGCTGGCTGGCAGATCGCGGATGCTGCTGCTGATGGTGATGATGATGGTGATGTTGGAAGTTGGGACAGCCCGGGTCGTGCTCTGTGGGCACAGCTTCCAGCTGTCTCTCTAAGCTGCTGCTCGATCGGGGTCGACTCCTCGTCGGGGTGGGTCGCTGACTTGTCCCCGTGTTCGTCGTTCCTGGTGGGGGCGGAGGGGCGGCGCGACTTGGACTAACAGGGTTTGGTGTGGGGCTGGTCACGGCAGTGACCGTCGTCACAGGCATGGCTATACTAGAAGGGAATATACCCAGAGTGTCCCTCGTTACGTTCTTGCCCAGTGACCATCCATTGCCGAGGTCTTTGACGTTGATGAGGATGTCTCCAGTGTGTATTCGGATCTCTCCGTCGTGTCGGGGCGAGTAGGATTCACTGGCCCGATGTAGGCCGCAGTCGCTGGGGGAAGTAGGCGATAATGGCGGTGAGTTAGGGGATACCCCGGCTGGCATCTTCCCTCCCTGATCACACATAGCAACGAATCATGTGGTCATTAAAGCAATATTGCATCTCAATGTACGATATGTTTGTATCACATTGATTAGAAATAAGATTTCATCTATTTAATGATGTAGATGAACTTGAACTTGTTCCGCTTTGTAGCTGTGTAGGCGTGAGCAGACAATCCTGCGGATAAGCCATATCGTTGTCATATCAAGAGCAAATTAGCATCATTAGCAAATAACATGTACAAGCTCTTTTTTGGAACGCCGCATGGGGTCATTAAGGGGAGGAACCCAAGCGAGATACCAAAACGGCCCTGCAAAATACGGTCATCATTTTAACACCGCGCCAGCAACTTGGTATGGTGAAAGAAATAAAGTCACACGACCTCGTTACCAATGGTCACGTGTGTGTATTACAGTCGATGCAGACAAGTTCCCACTCTCCGAAGTCTCCTTTGTGTCGTCTTATCGATGAGCTCCTGATGTCCATACCGTATGGCGACGAATAGAAGTTGTCGTAATGATTGTATAACCGCCCTAGAGTCGGGCGTTAACGGCTGCCAAGACACGGGCTTTTATCACTACCACCGCCATTAGCACTGATAGCTCCGTGACGGCGATGGGAAATGGCGACCGCACGCCAGCGATAAACTATAACGACGTGTAAAAATGGTGCTTATTCGGGTCGTTAACGCTCGATGAAACATCGATGACAGCAAGCATATGTCTTGAACCCGTCTTTTATCTCAATATGATTCCCAGAAATCACGTTAAGCGTGATGGTGCGCGAATCACCACGTGCAGACGCTATGAGCTCAAACCCGGCCAAATTTCCTGGCGCTCTAGATTTGCTATATTCTCATTACTCGGATTTGCTATATTCTCATTCTTCGGATTTGCTATATTCTCATTCTTTGGCTTTGCTATATTCTCATTCTTCGGATTTGCTATATTCCCATTCTTATGATCCGAACCATTGCACCCGTTTTGTGCTAATTTTGTTGTATTGTTGAACGTTGTCGCTTTGCTCTATGCATTCTTATGTGCATTCTTCCGTTACCGCGATTAATACACCAGTAACAAAACACGCCTAAGACAAAGTTTGTACAGCACCAACACAAACACGCCGTTGTCGTGTAAGATATCGCATCCACGCGTAGCATCAGGTGTGACAGCACCCAGTGACGTCACACCTCCCCCAGACAGCCTGGACGCAATGATGACAGCCAACGACCACCGCCCCATCCCATCATTAGCCAGATTTGCCTGATAAGCGAAGACCCACCTGTTATTTGTGCATTAGGCATTTCCGCGCTTTTGCAAGGCTTCCTTGTTGGCACCAGGTGATTAGTTTGACTAATTAACGTGGTACTCACATTAGTATGTAACCGTTTGCTTTGGACAGATGTTCTGCGAGGGATCTGGAGTCACTGACGAGCTCCTGACATCGCAGTCAACTCGTCCACCCAGGGAATGCTCATCGACCAGTGCCATTTTAGGCGCGGGTGTTGTTTGGGGCTCGTCCCTGATTTCATTGAGTTCTTGCACCAATCACGTGGAACTATGGAAAGGATGGACACTTTCATGTCCCAACTCTCTACGCAATCAGAGTACACACTTAATCTTTTAAACCAAAGGTAAATGCTGAAATAGCCGCAACTTGACGTGTGACAGTCCCTAACAGTGAAGTCGTTGCCATGGTGGTAATCAAACAACAATGATACGGCCATGTATTTCCTGGTTCTCGTGGGCTTTAAGGCTGGATAGAATCGGACAGATTGATGGGCCAAGCGTTGTGAGTCATTAGTCTTTATTGGAGCGCCGAGTGGGGGTTTATTCTTCTATTCTGCCTGAAGGCAGAGTATTTCTTTATCACCAGTTATGAATCCTAAAAGTCACGACAAATGACATTTGTCTTCTAGAGGGGGTTTGCTTAATGATTTACGTGATGCGAATGTCCGTGTCGCCCGTTATATATCATGTTTAATTCTCTGCCTTCAAGTGAAGCTGCATTGTCGCAAGATTTACTTGTGACTTTTACCTGAATGGAATTTATCATTATTTTATTGGCGATATTATCACTCTACAAACTTAGCACTTCATCATGTCAAACAGCGTGGTTTACCGTTGGTCGTGAATCAACCGAAAAGCCCTCGTGGTATCCACAACATATAATTTACCAGGAGCCATGGTACCACTGAAGTTCGCACGTTGCGACTACAAATAAAGTTTGCTACGATCATGACAGATGTGAAACAAACACAATACTATACAACTGGCTTGTCATAATATATGTAGGTTATTTGCGTGGGTGAAAACTGGTTGTGATTGACATGGTCAGCGCGCCCTCGTCCATCACCAGACCTTAGAACGTGACAGGTGAAGACGAAAGTCTACGCGGCTCAACCATCCATTGTTGTGGTCTCTCAGAGAATGATCTTCATGAGAGATTTATCCTGCTGCCTACAGCTGTGTCTGCGCACGTGTTGAAAAGCGCGGGAAGCCAGGTGGCTCTGTGGTAAGGATTGGCAACGCACATCTTTCGAGTGCCACCCAAAACTCGTCGTCATGCAGACGGAAGTACCTGACCTCGGAAAGTTCTGAAGGAACTTAGAGAAAGACTTTTAAAGATAGCCTGGCGGATGTGTTATCCGGTGTTAAACGCTTTTGTTGAGCAATTAGACTAACTTCAGAGAAGAAAAGTGAGTTACAAACGAAGCTCAAGTGGAGCTCTAGAGAAAGGTATATATTTGTTGTGTAAGTGAACACGGTATTTTATGGATGAGGCTAGCATTATCTTCCAGAGGAAATAAATATGCTGCACATATCTACGAGAAACATATCACTCATCATATATCAACACTGTCAAGATACCATCGCATGCTCCTAGCAGTAGGTACCTTACCCATCTTATCGATTGTTTCGTTTTGAGAGCTGTGGTTGGGATATCTATGGCGAATATTTCTTTATACCGTCATCATAGGTTTTGTAGCTTATTACTAAATTTTGCGAGTATTTTGGATAGATTACTCGCGCCTGCTGATCTTGTCAACCGATGTTTGTGGATGTTTCTCGATACTTGGGTGGTACGATGTCATATTTTTGCGTCTAGACAGGATCAGGTGTTTTGCATTGCTTTTTACACTATGCTCACAGTTTGGAATGTTAATTAGCCGTGTGTCATATTATACACTAAAAGAAACCCTACCCACAAGTCAATATAACTTACCTGTGAGAATTGACCATTTGACCTATTGCCACAATCGGAGACAACTGCTGCAACTATAGAACTCGCAGCAAAGTGATTAACTACACACGAACTCTACGAGGAAGGGCACTGCTGACCAGTACCTCACCCTGAGCTTGACCTTCAGTACCCACACGGCAAAAGAACCCAGCCACATACGGACAGTGCCACGCGTCAGACCCCAATCTGCGGCAGTATCAGCTCCTCAGAGCTACTCAATCATTACTCCAAGGTGCGATCAAGGCTATGGGATTGAAGTAGCTGAGTGTTGGGTGTTTTGAGTTGGAGCTGTCTGTGTCTGACTACAATAGGAGTATGGAGGAGGAGGCAGATGGGCGCGCCTTTTGAGCAGTCGTCGGGGCGCGCGTGTGTGTGTGTGGGGGGGGGGGGGGTCACACCCGTCGCCACTCCTACATATTTAGACCTGCTGAGTGACGAGGAGAGAAAATCAGTTTTTACCAGGTACCAAGCGGTATGTTGAATTTAAACTTCGCAGAAGGTCCGTTCCGTGTTTACAAAATATTGTTTAGCTACGGAGCAGAAGACAACCAAACTGGGCCAAGGGAATTAGTTGTGATGAATGATCTTATGAAGAGACACAGTGTAGAAACAGCGTTTACACGACGTCATTATTTGTTTTGATGGCAAACTAGGATGTGCTCCTAGCACTATATACGCCCTACGTGCCGGTCTTCATTTGGTCCAGTAATGGAGCGGCCCGTCCAGACCACACCCCTACTCCCCCACTCCCGTTACAGCGACCTCTTAACTCTTTTGTAATTCATTATGCTGCATCTGACCAATTAACTTATCCCCTGTATCCGATTACTGGCTTTGTTTCGTCTATATATTCGGACAAATCGCTTCGGGAGACCCCCACATGATTGGCCTCGTTGAGGGCTATATTGTTACTTTACAAAAGTCTCTTCTGGTGCTCATTGAAGGTCCATCTGACAATAGTTGGAAGTCTCCCAGCTCGCAGTTACCGCTGATGGTCGGTCGCTCAATGAACGCTCACCATATTCAATATATCTAACCCACGCACCTAACGAATTGTTGACTATTGGTTATCAGTAACAATCGGCACAGCATAACAACTCGATTAGAATGAACATTTATGGCCGATATTATTTGTAAAATGGTTTAACGAAGTGAGAATGCCTATAGTTTGAAAATGCCTCGGTTTGTTCTCTTCATTTACACGCTATGAAGATACGTCTTGCTGCATTCTCCTCGCGTTTATAAAAAATGTGACCTTATTCTGCTTCTGGCATGATTTCATATATGGGTTGGTTAGACGATTTGAACGGACGGTGAAGAATTTTAGTTGAAGTCCTTAATGATAATGTGTTCTACCTTCGGCTTTTTCATCTTGGCGCGCTTTTTATCCACACGAACGTTTCTCTCTGTAAGCTCCATGGTAACGTCAATTTTCGTCGAGCCCCTCGGGCGTTAATATCGCCGTAACAGTCTCAGCCACTGTACCGATCCTACGCCGCACAAATCAACCTATATCCGCTGCCGCAAACTCCTTGATGACAAGAATAGAACTCCTTTGCGGTGCATCTCAATTAAGCGATAATCACGTGTCGAGCCGATGGTACACATTGAGCGCTCATTCTCCCTCCCCTCGGCAATATCCTCTGATGAGTCGGTCCAGCGGCTGGGTGAGTAGAGCGTTGGATGGGACCCGGCACCTGTGGATTTCATTATGGCCCCAACACCAACTAGAAGATAAGTTGGCTGCTATTGGTGGGAGGTAGAGTCCGTGAGGCCCCCATGCAGGTGTGCTGTACAACTCCTGTCTGAGCGCCTCCCACCCACATAGCTCACTTTCATTTTTTTTTTCACCGTTTTTGACGCACCCCACCCCCTCCCGCCCTCTCCCAGACTCCGTCCTTGAGGGTCCGGCTCACCAAATAAAATTTTTTTTTGGCGTCACAAGTGGAATTGGCAGGTACAGACATTCGTTTGAACGGGAATGACTTTCTAAACGGCAGGAACCGCGGGTAAATAAAAGGCAATCGAAGGGCCCAGCTGACATGCAATATGCGTCTGTACTGATATTGTGTGGATCATCTTGTTCGTCTAATAAGTCTGAACTGACGGATGATGGTGAGGATTCGTTTGAATGGAAGCGATTAATGATTTTTTTCACGTTTATTACATGCGATTTAACCAATTTTCTGGTTCTTTGTAGTCTGTTTGTTATGTGTTAAGTACAAGTCTGTGCCTCTTGGTTTTCAAAGTCAGTGGCATCACAGGCATGCTTTCCAAAGTTCATAACAGCTGCTATGCATGGTAGCCGAGTATGATGCCATCCTACCCCGCCATTCCCGTACGCATCTAAAGCACCACCCAACGAAATGCACGACGGCCTCGCTCATGAGAAAGGAACAGCATAAAAGAAGAAAATACACACCAGAAACAGCTCTCAGGTCTAATGCTGTTAGCTGTGCTGTTTTTCGGGCAGGTGGAAAAAAAGCCAACATGTTGATGACTGCATTGGTAATAATATTAGGAATGCAACAGGACCTAGTTAGCCAAGTTATGACTCACACTTGATACCCGGTAGATGTTACCACCTAATGGCTTTTCGACACTGTGTATGCATGAATGAGATGCGTTGTTTGAAGCAGCTGAGGGAAAAATAACCTTTGATCTTAAATGGCTGATAATGATGGCATATTACATAGGTTTATAGCTTATAATGGAACTTATGTAAATATTTATTATACGTATATTTGCATTTTTCTTCCGTCGAGCTGTGTGCATTCCAACTTCCGTTTTTCCAATCTTAGCTTCGGCAAAGTCACTACTAACATTGCTCCAATTCAGTGTGCTAACCTCCCCGGAGTACAATACAATTTGAGGTTAATTACACCTGATCAATATGAATGTATATATACCCCTTTGCGTTCATAATGCTAACTGCTTATGATGAGGTCAAGGGCACTGTAACTGCTTGGTGATCATGTTCAGTGTACACCAGTGACCTACGGGTTATTAAACGCTAATGAACGTTTGTGAAAATCGTCCATGCTCCACAAAAATAGCAGATGTTACATTCCACGTATCGTGGCAATGACCAGAATGTCGAATCAGTTGCTGTGCCTTGTAATGCCTAGACGCGGCCAAGGAATGATATGTGCAGCGCATTTAGTGATTTGTTAGCAATGCGATATAGAGCTATGGAAATTGGAGCAGTGCAATCATGTTATCAGCATGTTCATTGCTGTATGACGCAATAATTGTGTTTCAAGCTTATTGGGTCGCTGCTGCGAACCATAAAATTACCGTCAACTCGTACGATTTATACGAATACAGATTAGAAAGTGTTATCTGCATTCACCATGAAGCCATGACGCGGCCACCGACAGAGCGGTGTAATGTTATTGCTTCCATATCTGATTGTCTCCATGACAATTGAAACGTTGCCGGCTCTGTTTGACATGGAATGATTTCATCGTCTACAGCTTTGGGCTGCCTTCATACATTGTAATGCATTCATATCATGACATTGTAGCCAATGCACGTAGGAAAGCTGTCCTAAAATGTGCCGCCCATTACGAATTAACGATTTTGTCGCAAAGCGTAATAACCATACAATGCAGATATACGCTTCGATTCCGTGACGCTTCGATGCCATGTAACAATGTTGAAAAGTTTACCTCATGACAAAGCAGTAATATTGGCAATGCATGGCATTGTAACATTGAAGAAAATGTGTGTTATACACCATAGTGTTGCTCGTGTATATTATATTACCATACTAAATTGCTCCCAAGGTGTAGGGCAACTCAGCACCAGCAACATAGCAGAATATTACTCTGTAATGCTCAATAATAGTGTTGGAAATTTCTTTACGATTGAGTTATGCTGCTCGCATGCTGCCTTGATGCGGTGGCAAATGTAATGTTGTGTTGCCGGGGAACTGAATAATTGCAGTAAACAGGGCTGGTGCTGCGAGCTCAGTTCTGTATATCTACACTAACATTGCTTCAACGGCAAGCATTTGCTAATCGCGCAGCATTTTATATGAATAACCCATGTGGTAAGTATTAATGAGCGTAGCGTATCCTCCATGTTTTCCCTCACGCACTTTGACTACCCCATTGACTTGGGAATATCTGCGAGGTCTAGCGGTATTGAATTACGTAAGTTTCTCTGTGGGTCGCACACCCCGTCGCAGGTTTTTCCTGGGTAACCCTCTCTGGTGTGTTCAGCCCAATATCCTGGCCCTAATCTCTTCCACCGACTTAATCTGGCTTCGTCTGTCAGAGACGCCGATAATGTCCCTTTCCATAAGATTCCAGCTACACTCATCCCGATCTGAACCTGACTCAGATCCCAGCAATACCCTCTCCCCGTCAGCTACGTAACTCACCCGAAATACTCACCTCCTCAAGATATGGGATATGGAGCCTGAAGTGGGTTTAGAACGCAAGGTGAATGTCCTAATCTAGTCAACTTTTAAATTCCCTTGTTAACTAGAACAGCTAGTAAATGCAGTAAACCTACTTGGATGGTGCCTAATGGGACGATGAAATGGCAATTATGGACGATGATCCGAATAACAGGTCATTTGTAAATTATTGTGAACTTTCTTTTGCTTCACAGGGAAGAAAGCGTTAATACTGGATAACTAAAGATTTGCAAAGACTAAATACAAGTCATTTCCCACTTTCATATTTCCAATATATATACTATTGCACTGCAATCAAACTTGCCCTTATCGTAATGGGTTGAGCATACAGATGGGACTGCATTAACAATGTCCCTGAGTGTCTATTTACAAGATAAGGAGTTTTTTTCTTTTGAATTTGTGGCCATTAAAACCCTGATTCTCATCCCTCTTATATACTTAAGGGCAATGCAGAGTGTAAGTATATGCTAATTGGAGCTCTACAGTGCTTAGCTTATGATCTCACAGATGCGTCACGGGCAAGCCCAACCGATGCTAAGTAAATACGTAATCATGGCATTGACATACACCTACATATGGTCCTCGTCAAAGTTTGGATGATCCCGGTTAGAGAGTCTGCTCGTCTGGTCTGATCCTATCGCAACCACTTCCCTTCCACATGGTGCCACAGCCCGTATTTACAATCACCACACACAAGTACACACGCATCTTCGCATGCCGACGTCACAACCAGGTACTCACTCTGCTATGATATGTTCTGCCTAATGCCAGCTGATTCAACATCTTTGCACTTACCTTTACCACCTGACCCAGCTTGCCAGACCCTGCTAATTACCTTTACCGCTGTGCCTCGGTAGCTTCCAACCTCATTGTTGACCGCTCTACACACTCGTGTTAACCCGTGTACACGTTGTAGGATTTCTGCGTGTTCGTAGGTGAGGCTGCCAAATTCTGCAGCGAATTTTAGGTAGCCACACATTTGTCCCGAGAAGTGAACTGAACAGTGACTAACAAGATCCGAGTGTTTTAGCTCAATAGATTCCACGTAGGCATGACGTACTAACGGAAAACGGCTACCGGACATTTGGATTACGAACTTCATTCAAGCCTCGTAGATAAAGAACATAAAAAACTCCGCTTGTGTTAGGAAACGACTGCAAATCACTGTTACATTGACCATCAACTAACTAATCGTTTTTATCAATATGATTACTGCTGTTTTGGTACATGCAGATATCTGGTGACTCATCGAACCATTAACAAAGCGCTGATCGCACAATAACGCCAACACGGCTTAAGTAACAGCAAATCATTCATCCCCTTGGGCATACTGTCATGAAGAAATACCATACAACAGTGAACAACCCGATTTGACCTACCTGTTCAACGCAGATCGCTGGTATCCACTTTAAAAGAGGTGTTTCCCGGTACCAGGCAGATATTCTGCTAATGAGCGCCTCAGGTTGAGTGCGTTATAGTGCTCAGCGATGCCTTCATAATTTTTGTTAAGGAGCCTGAGTTGCTCTCAACTTATATCTTTAAAAACACCAGTTAGTCCAGGTGCGTATCCTTAACTTCCGTGAAGAGCGCCTCTCGATAGCCTGTCAATCGCACGATTCTGGTAGATGCTAACTCCTGTATTTACGTTCATACCGCATAGACGTATTGGTAGCGACCTCGTGGCGAATTCGCACGAGGAAAACGATGATTCGGACCGAAATTCCGCGAATATGATAACACAGCGCGGATGAAATACGCCCGGCAGTCGCGCAGATGATATTTCATGTGAACTTTACAGGTGACTATTCATCTTGAACGGGGAACTTATTTTCTTGGCACCCTGCCACCCCTTGTTCGCGTGTAGATGGACTCGGCCATTGCAGGTGCCACAATCATTCCGCCAAAGCTACCTTTGCTGCCAGACTTCCAAACAAACCACCACTGGGAGGCCCGACTGCAATCATCTTACATTGCTTCTAGCTTTCTGCATCTGTTGTTATTTATCACCATAGCAACCATATAAACAGAGAGACTCCCTCCCAGAAAGAGATGGAACCCTATTACCTTGAGACACCTTGTTTTCGAGGTTTCATCAACATTTTTTCCCCTTCTGTTATCTACTTTTCTGGAATATTTTCCAGTTGTTTGCAGTTCTTCCTATTGAAATGTTCAAAATACAAATTCGTTATAGCTGGATATCATGTAATTTTGTTTCAAATATTTGAACTAATAAACCCATATAGAGTGGTAAACTATATATTGTATTATTAATACGTCTGTTAATAGGTTTGATTCCACATCATTGCAACCACCCCAATCTCTTGTATTGACCATGCTTGTTAATGAAAAGCAATTGGCAGCAGGGTAAATACTAGAATGAAACAGGAATGCATACTCAGTTGAGTGAAAAGCAAGCTAGAGACAACAAACGTTTCCATCCAGACATATCTCTTTTAATCTTTTTTTTTTTTTGCACAATGTAGAACATAATTTTCCTCACAACTGCATAAACAAATACTTTCATAAATTCCTATTTTTACCACCCTGCATATTTCTGGGCCTGATAAAAATTTGAGATCTACACGTCACCTTGGTGAATGATTGTTTATAAACTACAGATGATGCAGACTCGCTAGGAACGTCATTCATGATAATAAGAGTGAGGCTGGATGAATGCTTCAGCTGCTTTGCCGTTATGCAGGGCGTTTAGTGGCCATGTAAGCACTGTGTGGCTAGGTGAGGCATCGTGCACGTGTTCCTCAGGATTAATGCCCGATGCTTGGGGGCATTCCTCACTCAACAATAGTCACTGGTGTGTTACGTTGAATGAAGTGGACTAACAAATGAAATGGCATCATACTCCTGGTCAAAACGGAAAGAATCTCGCGTAAGAACAGGTCTGGTTTTTAGTGCGTAATGCGATAAATAGCAATGATCGTTCATTTGCGAAAGCTGTATTAGTTTTTATATTCATGTGGGGAACCCTTCAAACAAACTCATTTTGAAATGCTGTTTTACTGACTCTCTGGAATTAAGGGGTGAACTAATGAAGATGAATAATCGTCGAGAGATATTATATGAATAAGATTGCACCAGTGACAGTAATGGCTATGTTAATGCGCAGTAAGCAAGCAGGTTAACTAACGGATGTTGCAGTTACTTCAAGCAAACATTTTTGCCAATGGTTGAACTAGCGGTTGTAGAAGTAACTAGTCAGCCAGCGTCTACGCTAATGGTAATGATTTTTTACGTGCAGTGAGCATCAATGATGATGTAAGAGTCGGTATTGTATGTTTATATATGGAAGCTATGAAAGTGATATTGAATCATGCATGGAGCTCAGTAGCGAAGCTATGAAAGTGATATTGAAACAAACGATTTGTGTTGAAGCAATGATGGTGCAGCATACTGATGGTGCAGCATAATGATACGTGCAGCATAATGATGGTGCAGCACAGTAGCGACGCTCAAGCTCCATCAGACAGCATATGGGTCATTAAAAGAAGCATATTTTTTCATTGATGATCAAGGTCGCTACAAACACGGATTCTACATGTATTCAATTGTCTATGATGCCCTTTGAAGACATTTGTCGAGGATGTTTGTAGATTGTGTGTATCGGGACAAAGTGCGCTGATTCATACCCCAGCCTCCCATCAAATGCTATATCTTATCATATCTGGCCATCAAGCCTCATTCGCCAGGGCGCCCGTGGTTGGCTTCCCTCTACCACCTCCTCAAAGCACACCACCCCACCTTGTTGAAATAAGACTTTACCTGGCAGTCTGTTTGTCTGTTTCAAGTGCTTCTTCCTCCCCGCCTCAGCTCTGTGAGATATGAGCAGTGAGCCAAGAGTATACTGCACGTCTCCACTACATCTGTTCTCGTCATGAAGATTAGCTCTGGCTTTCTCGTTACACCAACGGCGTTCTTAAGACCAACATACTGAACAAAAAAATCCAGCCACCTCATCTTAGAACGAAATCCCCTCAGGAAGTTTACCTCACCACTTCGGTTAATAATGAAGTGATCGATGAAACTATGCAAGGGTATGCAAATGAGCTTTGAGTTTTCGCAATAGACGGGATAATTGTGCCTGTTCAAATTTTGAACTTATTAGATAATGGTTCGTCGGTATATAGCGATAAAAGCGATGTTAATTTTGATTCTTAGTGTATAGGATTGTTTCTTCATAATGTTTGACTTTAGGGTGATGAAGTTGAGTAAGTGCCATGGGAGTTATTGTATGTTCACTGGATGTTAATGGTGGGCTTAGCAGCGCAGGGCGCTGTCCGTATACCAGTGAATTTGTGTGTTTAAGCACCTGGCAATATATGTCTACAGAAACACTCTCACTCAGTTATTCTGATGTAAAAGCTCCCAAAATCGAGCTGCTTATCGTGCCGATCACAATGTGTAAAGCTCGCACATGGATGTTTCAGTGAAGTAACCCTAGTCGCTTTACCAGTCATGATTTCGTCTGCAAGTTGAGATACAATTATGGTCGACCGTGGTTAGGCATGCCATCTAAGGATTGTGCATGTCCGCATGAATCTCATGTGATAAAAGTAACGATCTCAATATCAACCCACCTGCCCTTGACCCCAAATGAAAAATCGACCAGCAATTTCCAAAATACGCGTGCGTAGTTACTAACACCTGTACGCCTTGGGCTTACTGTGTATCAAATGACGCGCTGAAATCCACGTCGATAAACCAGATTCGGAGCAGCGGCGGAAACGGAATACACTCGCCATGTCTACTTAGCTGCTGCTCGTTAGCGGTATCCGACAATCCTCGCGAGCGTTAACGCACGAACGACTGATAAAGAAAATCAAAGAAACTAACCGGCCATCTTCGGTTGTAGTCAAGTGCACGAGTTTTCCGTGATTATAGATTCCGCCTTTTTGGCTAAAAGCGAGACTACGTCGTCAGTGTAAGTCGATGCTGTAGGTATGCAAGTTTTGGAGGTATGTTGGTTGGCACTTTACCTGATGCCACAAGCTTCCTATCAAAGAAGCAGTAAGCGCCCGCCTTGCTAGTTGCCAGGTGGGATTACTCCGCACTCTGACTTCCTGAAATATCACTCAAGCCGGGTTGGGCCCAAAATGTACGAACCCTATTTCGACCTCCGCCTGGGATTTTTGTTATTCTTGTTACAATTACCCCACACCCCTGATTCCATCTTCAGATGGCAAACACGTTTAAGGGGTGATGTTATTCGAAAGCGGAAGTAGATTTCAAGAACTAGCTGGATCTGTAAGAACTCTTCCAGTGTCTTCGAGTGGAATAATGGACGGAGCATCATTAGGCTGCATTGCTATGATGGTCTTCTGATCCTATACGAGGAGGTGTGTACCTGCATTCGGGGGAATCCTCACGTGGGGCTAAGTTCCGAGAAAGCATGGAACCAATGTATGAGTGGATGAGACGGGGTTCATTGGAGAGGGAAAAAAGAGGGTTAAAAACACGATGTTGGGCGTGGAAAGAACTATGTACATATGGCAGTGGTGTCTTGTACACATGGTAGTGGTGTCTCGTACACATTTCAGTGGTGTCTTGTACACATGGCAGTGGTGTCTTGTACACATAGTAGTGGTGTCTTGTACACATTTCAATCGTGCTGCTCTTTCAACAACAAAAACCATATCAATGGACTGTACAATTGGGTAGTTGAACGCATGCAATGGGTTGCCGTATCTGTTTGTGCCATTATCTAGGCTTGTCATCTGAGCGGACGGCATTCTCCATACCAGCCAATCATCACCTATCACGATAATGACAGCTTATCTCTCATGATAAGGATCGGCCATCTATTTGATAATGATCGATAACCGATCGGGACGATGTACCTCTGTAACTTATAGTTATATGCGTGGTATTATTTGTTCATATGATTTCGAGAGAAAATATGCCGTAGATAAACTATTATTCAACATTTGAACTATTTATTCTATCGTGTTATTGGTTTTCATTGAGCGTGTAGAGTTATTAGGAAGTGTGAGCAGGCGCAAGAATATCAAACTGTCCACGTTCTGGGTATTGGTTCATCAATGGCGCGCTACGAGGAATTACGCGCCATGAAGTAATTCATTCACACATAGTGCAACTATTATTTCACTCTTGGACTTCGTCTATTATATATAGCGTCATATAACAGTGTGGGTATATAGAAATGATGGTTCGTACATATTGTAAAGTTGACTCATTGGACTTTATGAGCCACAACAAAAGATATTTTCGGAAATGTCCGCGGCGTTAAATATTGTTGGAAAGAGCAAACATAATGCTCAATCATTTACTATGCATTCATAAATGTTAAAAATGTACAAATCTATCGTGTGATTTAGTACTTACATTTTTTCGTGTAATCCACAAATGAATGCCCATTTTGGCCATTTCTAGTACGCGCGAACCCAACATTGTCGTTCGCGTTAGCAACGGCGCTTAAGTCTGTATCAAATAGTCACTGTTGATGCATCCAAAAGCAGACGGCAACTTAGTCATAGGTATTTTTGTTTCAGTTAGAAATTCTGTTTAGGTGTTGGTCGTTCACCACTGGGGAGTAGCCGTGTGTAGTGACCATGCCTGGAGTTCACTTCTTAATGATTGGACCCTTCAAAGGCAAAGGACTATGCCTTGCTTTGGCGTAGCAGCGCCTTTATGTTCGGTTGAGATTGAACAAGATCTCATGGGGGTCGTTGGCTTAACGGCGCTGGAGATTGATGCTATCACGACTTGTCTCGGCTACTATAAGACCGATGGCCCGTTTTGGGCCGAATCAATACATCGCCTCGAGCCGAAACACCCTATAATTCGAGACAGTTATAGAAACGACGCCCGCGCGAAGCACCCTCATTGAGTGGCTAGAGCTTATCTCGACATTTATAACCAGCATGCCCCTGTATCAGCAAGCATCTCCTAGCAGAGACCGCTTTTATTCAATGAAAAATAGCGAGAACAGTATAACGATACTGGCGATCATCCCCTGGATGCGTCGTCCTCTTATTTAGGGTCTTCCCTGACCGAATCGTGCTAAATGCCTCTTCACATCATCTGTCAAGCAACCTTAATTGGACCCCTTATCCCCAGGCCCCCTATCCCACTTTGTAGATATCTCTATATACACTCATCGTTGGTATGAGGAGTGTGTGGAGAGGCTCTTTGAGGGAGGAGAGGACCAGCTCCCGCACCAATGTCTGAGAGGGGAACATAAGGGCAAAGTTCCCTCGCAAACAAGTTAACTTATCAGCCGGAATATTGAAACTATTGATGCTTTTCCAGTGAATATATTCCCATAGCAGCAGCATTAGCACAATATCTACCCATATTCTAAAGAACACTTACGGGGTCTCGGCCCTGAACGGACGTTGGTGCAGTCAATGCATAAACGAAATTACGCGGATTTCCCGCTCATCTCGCGAGAAGGCTCCTCGGCGAAAGCACAAAAGCCTTATTCCTGAAGGGTTTCGGACGCTCCTGCTTTAGGTTGGATGATGTTTTTCATAATTCCACCCACCTTGATCAGTGGTACTGAGTGGTGCATATTTCGTTACCAAAATGAGTTTGTTGTAGATAATGCCATTATTTGCTTGGGTACAAAAGCTTTGCCGAGCGGATTGATACAAGTATTGCGTCATTTTTATATATGGAGCTGTGTGTGAATTGCGTAATGGATTATTATGGCAGCTCTAACTTATCTATATGCACAACGTGTATATATTCTTGAAGAAGTGAAGAAAACATGCTTCGCAGAGGAAGTTATTGCATTGTCTTGGTAAACTCTTGGTGCAGTTCATCGGTGTTCATATATTTTACATACATTATTAAATTGCGGTTGAAAGATGAATAGGGAAAAAAAGTTAGACTTAATGCGGTTAAATTAAGTGGCACTAGTAAAAGTTGCAATGCAGTATAGATAACATGCATGTCTTTCTCATAAGGATACGTCTTGCTTCTCGTGAATTGTCAATTTGGCAAATGTTCACCCTGTAATCATGCTGTACTCTCGGAGATTTCACCGAGACCTGTGCATTTTCCCGTCGTACCCAAAGCTACGTCACCTAATGTGCCAATCAGCCCTATTTCCCCGATTATGCTCTCAAGTTCTAATCGTTCCTCACACCTTATGCTTCTCCATGCTGACTGCCCGGCTTATCCCTGTCCCTATTTCATCATTGCAGCAGCATACCAGCATATGGTTTGTCGCCGTCTGCAGAGCAGAACCCCAATGATGCGCCAGAGGGCATATGAAATAAGTCTCGTCCTCTACGAGAGCCCTCCCATCTCACGGCACATGCTCATGTGTGTGAAACGGGTAGCATCTAATCTGAGCTTATCAGCAATGACTGTCCATGCTCTTTACTTAATGCCCCGTGTAGATGGGATTGGGGTATCCAGTGCTTATTTACAAGACAATGGGATCACTGACCAATCAACGACGAGAAGCCAGGTAATCAACGCTTATTTACACGACCAGGGTACTTTGTGACCAACCGGCGACGAGAAGCCAGGTAATCACCGCTTATTTGCACGATCAGGATACTTTGTGGCCAAAGAACGACGAGAAGCCAGGTAATCACCGCTTATTTGAACGACCAGTGTAATTTGTGACCAGCCAGCGACGAGAAGCCAGGTAATCGGCGTTTATTTAAAGGGTATTTTTTGTTTTGCCAATGAAGCATTCGTCATCTATCCAAATCCAAGCTCATTATAGCCTGGCTGTTAATGGGTTACGCCATAAGAAATCTGCCGGCTGAAACTTAATCCGGTAGCGTCAAGTACAAATAAACACCAGTTCAACCGAAGTACCAAACTCGGATTGGCATGTATTGACATTAGCCCAACTTCGACAGAGAACTAGATGTGCTTGTTACATGCTATCAACAGAGCTTACACGATAACATGCTTGTTCTTTCCCCCACTGTACCTTACAGGGAGTGTTTTTGTTGTTGTTTCCTCTTCAGAAAAAATTACCCCATGCATTGCTCAAGATAGGACAAGATGTTTCTATTTGCTTACACGAGAAAAGTCGCTTGATATTAGCAGATATCCACATCCCTTTTAACGTTTGTCTCCAACTTTTTCCGATTCTTTCAATTACATCGGGAAAAAAATGATAAACGAATGACGTTGATGGGAGCTAATGCAATTTCTCGATGTGACAGCCCCTTGGTAGAGGGCTTTAATTCTACTAAAAGCCCCCGACCACTGAGCTGTGTAATTGTTAGACACCGCGTGGACCTCCAGTCGGCCTTTTCCCGCCAATCTCTCAAACCACCGAGCCCGCTGGGTCCCGGATGACTTGCCTGGGTGTTAAAAGCCCTGATGGATACTGGGATCAGCCCCTTGTCATAGCTAGCTTGCCACTAAGTGCTCAAAGTAATGCTTCATTTTCACTTGATCACGGATAAGCATATTTCCTACATCTATGATGCAAATGTATAATGATACGGTTGTGAATGGAGGCAACTTTAATGCTGTCCGTCGTCGTCTCGAGTTCTGTGTTCAGCTGCAACTTTGATACCAGGCTTCCTCATAATCAACGGCATACGTGACTTACTCTGCTGGTCGCTTGCTGAGGATTGTGTGTCTCAGATTAATAGATGTTTGCGATGCTAAGAAAACTAAATGGACTTAATTCAAATAATGTTTTGTGGTAATTTCGGTAGGTATATAATTGTCAGAGCAGACCAGTTTCTTTAATGCGTAGTTTCTAAATGAGTATGCCCTGTCTACGCTTGCATCATCCAAGTCTGGCTGATTATTTTTACCTGCTGTATATCGCAATTTTATTCTTAAGTACCAAACCTAGCAATGCACCAATTAGTCTGATTATATCCAGGTAGCTGGCAAGCATTCCGATAAATATGAATTATGTCCAGGGTCTAGCGCCACTGCTACACCATGCAGTTGACAATGATCTATATTAATATCTATCTATATTTATATCTATATTTATATATATACATATATATACATACATACATATATATATTTACATATATATACATATATATATACATATATAAATATATATACATATATATATATACAATATATATACATATATACATTCATATACATATATATATATATATACATATATACATATATATATACATACATATACATATATATATATACATATATATATACATACACACACATATATATATATATAAATATATATATATATATATATATACAATTACAAACCCTCTTTTCAATTTATCATCGTATTATGGCCCTTTCATTAAGACCATTTGATGCAGAAGCATAACATCTATTTCTCATTGGCTTTGTTGAGGGAATGATCTCAATTTGATCAGACTTTGACCATAATTGGGACCACCACCTTGTGCTTCCCAAATATAGCCAATTATCACTGGGTGATAATACTGTACTCCCAGCGCTATTTTCATTGAGGTATAGATGTATTATGCAATAAAGAAATGAATATTGTGTTGAAATATGGCATTCCATTGCCTGTAGTGCTTCCTCGGGGCAGTTTCACCATCTTTATTATTCGTAACATTTAGAAAGTTCAACGATTCCCACCAAGGTCCACCCCTTGTAGGCCGTAGTGTATATATCATAGGTCCAATACCCTAGCAATGCCTAGAAGAGGAGTTCCGAAGCCGTATATGAGCGCAATAACTGGGCCCTTAGCTCATTCCTTGCTCGCTTTACGGCGGGAGCACGGTCGCTGTGTCACGCGGCTGTTTTCGCCTGCGATATATATGGCCGCAAATCGTTTGCAACATCGGATTCGTTAATCAATAGAGTTGATTCCTTGATAAAACACAGTCAGGCCTGCGTTCTAGGGAATGATCGACGTACCCTTTGTATATATATATGTATTGTTTCCCGGTAAATTTATTGCGAAAAGCATATGTTGTTTCTATGATTTGAAAAAAAAGATGTTGTTTTTAAGATTTCAAAAGAAAATTGCGTTACCTGTAGTATGTCGGCGGCGCGTCGAGACAGGTAACGCATCCATTCGAGTTGCTTACTGTCGATCGTCGCGGTCCCTCTCCTCTCAAGCGTCAGGCCATTATACCTCATCTTCCCAATTAACCCCAATAACTCCCTCAGGATTCTCTGTAATTATAGATTAAGTTCACTGCCACCGTCTCCTTCTATGGCGGGTGAAATCCGCTCCTCTGTGTTTAAACACAGCGAGTGAAGCACGCTCGTGGCTGGAAGCTGTGCCAGCTGCAATCCTGACCAATGAGTATATGCATAACAAAATCATGTATCACTTGACAGGCGACAAAATACCCAGCCTGCCAAAGCGGGCTAACCAGCTAACCCTGGTGGCCATTTACCCATAGTGTGGCATAGCGCTGGCCAATTCGTACCACGGCTCGGCTGGTTCCCATGAAGCTAGCTGGCTGACCCCCGTGAGAGCTTGTCAGCATAAACTTAGGGGTGCGAGTTTGAGGTTTTGATCTGGCGTTATAAAGGGGATTATCATTGCTTAACGATCAGATGGTGAGCCACATCGTGGTGGCATACATTTCATCATCACCATATGTGAATGACAATGACCCATACAATATTAACATATTAATTTAGCCATTGCTAAAATTCCATATACGCCCCACCCCCCGCCAAAAACAAAATTTAAAAAGTTGTTTCTACACAAATTATTGCCACTGAAATCCAAATCCTTTGGAACTACTGTCGAGTATGGCCAGTAATTGTGTGACTTTATAGGTACACGCACCATGTGGTGACTTTACTGTCACATATAATGCTGCCTCCGCACAATTCCTTACACAGCCGTCACTCATATTGATGTAACTTGCCCATATCGCTTTTGCGGCATATTGACGACGTATATGTGAAGCCCTGTTAGTAATTCGCTTGCTGTGGGACTGATTTCCTCAGACATGTAGACAGAATCATTTGGCGTGTTATCTCCACCAATGGCACCCCGCGGCGGCCATAACGCGCCGGGGACGGCTGAACAAAGCGTCTAGTTTTTACCAATTTATTTGAAATGATGCAATTTGGAAGTGTACAGGCGTAGGTGTGGATGAGCAAGGAGCTCTGTGGTCGGTTCACATTAACTAGAACGGAACCCACCCTGATTGGAATCTTGTCTTCTCCGAGCATCAACGTGCATTACTTCGGTGGTGTCATCTGTAATGTCATCCACTACTCAAATCACTTCTGTCAACGTTATCACTCACCGGATAAATTAAACTATATTAATTGATGCTGTTCGATGACGGCAGCAATTACGCAGTAATTCGATTGAATTTAATTGTTGTTGGTGTATCCAGCGAGCGGCTCTATGTTTAAAATAGCGTAAAGGAGAAGTCAGTGGTTTGAGTGTTATGAACGTAATTTGTTATTCAGTATCATGTGAACATGAGGCATTCTTAAACAAGGTGTTTACATGTGGGGTTATTCATTGTCAACATCTTCCCTTATTTGACTTACAATTTATTACAGAATCAGGGTGTGTTAATGGCCGAGTTATTTTTTGTGTTGTACAGGAGGTGTTCGTGCCTCAAGAAGGGAAGCGGGTCACATGGTACAGCTGCGGACCCACCGTCTACGACTCGTCTCACATGGGACACGCCAGGTAACAATAACCCGGGGGGCTTCATAATCACAACTACACTCCATCCCATTGGGTTCTTCATAATTATGATGTCAGAAATTGTTGATTAGATTTATTTCATCGTGCTCAATAATTGGATAGTGGTTTACGATTGCACATTTAATCACTGTTGATGTATGTAGGGTACTCCATTGTTTAATGTATTATGCTTACATACCGCATCGGGATCAACACAGGGGGTGTGAAAAGATCTGCTCACAATTGTTCACATGAATAAGGGTTATTATTTGTTGGCGAGGAGGTGGCACTTTCTGTCGCCCCTCCTGGTACTTCGAGCTTAATCAAGGTTTGACGTTGTTATGGGGCGGCTGTATTGTGTTCAAGGTCGTACATCACGTTTGATATCTTACGTCGAGTGATGCGAGATTACTTCAAATACGACATCATCTACGCCATGAACATCACTGATATCGACGACAAGGTGGGTCACCTCACCCTGCTATAGCTTGAAATCTAGCACTACTCCATAGGTCCCAATTGCATACTTAGTTCGGTCGAACGCGTCTACTGGCTTTGTTGATTCCTGTTAACCCAAACGAGTTTAATGGTGACATGTATATAACGAACGCATCGTGACATCATCGGCAATGACACATCTCTATAGTGGACTTATAAACAAGAATCAGGATAAACTATTATGTGACCGCTGTCCGTTTAACGACCATTATGAATGAAGTCGATTACACTCGTATTTTACCAGCATCGACAACATAAGGTAATGACAATACCTGTGGCTCAAAGACGTTCTATTATTGTAAGTTATTACAGCAGTAAGTATTCTAATTAGCCCTAGCAATATCTGTAGGCGAATTGGTGATATCGTGACAATCTCTGTGTAACTTCCTGATTGGCACTACGCTAGCAGGTGTCTAACGCAACTCGGCTCTAATGCATTAAACCTCATGCATATTTAATTAGATACCTCCTGGATATATTGTCGTGTTATAATTGGCCAATAAAAGAAGACACGGGCGAAGAATAACGAGTTTCACCTACATATACTGCTGGGGTCTGAATGAATCTCAGATGTAACCGATTCTCCTCTCCACAAATGTGTGTGTGGGTGGGTGGGTTGGTGGTTGTGTGATCTCTCTCTCTCTCTCTCTCTCTCTCTCTCTCTCTCTCTCTCTCTCTCTCTCTCTCTCTCTTTCTTTCTTTCTTTCTTTCTTTCTTTCTTTCTTTCTTTCTTTCTTTCTTTCTTATAAATTACATGGGCGCGGTACAGAAATCGATCCAAATAGGAAAGCACTTCACCCCATGTGGGATTTGTGGCTCATAAGGGATAAATGACGTCTTGTCATCAGTCGGCGTTTGACCAACATCCGGGCTCTCGTGGACGATCCTGTCCCCTATCGGGGCGAATGTTAGCTGGATCATAATGTACCGCACTGCGCACCCGGGAGCACCAATTTTTTCGCCATTGTCACTGATTCCAATAGCTCTCGTCGAACGGTAATATGAATATATACCGTTCTGCTTAAACATTTTCCGCGCGTCCAAGAAAACGCGTTTGGCTAATGTGCTACATAACGCATCTAGAAAATAACATATATTAAGAGCCTGTCCAAAATGTCCAAACGCACCAAAAAACTTAACCCCACTCGACGCTTATATTCAAGAAATGCCATCTATATATCATTTCCCCAAAATCGCGATACGATGACCGCCATTTTGGAAAATATTGGGTTGCGTGATTTCCAGCGATATCCCGCCGCCTCATCCGCATTGCCTTAGCATTAGTCGTCGATGGGTCACGTCATTCTGAGCATGCGCGATGCATGTGGCCTTGAACTTGAAAACAAACATGTTGCTGTGTTTCGGACTTTTTACCGCTTCCCAAATTTATCGAACTATAACTAAATACCATGGATGAAATCCCCCGCCAAAAAGGGATAAAATTGTCCGTGAACATCATTGCATTCTAAAACTCCATCACTTGGGTATGTTTGGTGTTTGGTAGATGTCTGAATCGATCTCAAAATTTTTACATTGCGTCGGTTTAAGAGAAAGTAAGACTTCTACTCAGACGTCTTGTAGGGCTATGATTCCACCCCAATTCCCCAGACCCCATGGGTTGCCCTTAAATTATCCACGTCCACTTATGGTATCTATTTTACATATAATCTATTTCTGTTTCTATGGGGGAACAAAAACATTCCAGGAGCCATAAACTAGGCCGACCAGCTTGTGTTTGGAAGTTTTGCTGTTTGATGTATTCTTTCCACTTCGGATGGTCCCATTCTCATTGTAACATTTAGCCTTTTTCCTTTGGTCATTTCTTATTCACCAATTCTACCCTATGGGTCCACAAAATAACGAATGACGATTTGGGCGATAGCTTTTTCGTTGGGTCTTTGACTGAAGGTTTGTTCGGTAACAAAGATCAGTCAGTTCCTGACATTCGCTAGATTGCACGATCGCTCCCCGGTATGCGCTAGTTTCCCTCTTCCCGCGTGTTATGTTGTACTCGTGATTTTGTGTTGTACTCTCCCCCAGTTGCTATTGGAGATCAGAGAGGACAGATAGCTCAGGGAAACTAGCCCGGGTCGGTTAATGAAGACGCCGAGTACCGCTCCCAGCGTAATATACCCTCGTCCGCAGCTTTAATTCACCACCGTGAGATGAAGCTGTCATATTAATCCCGCGAGAGCCAGTGAACAGCGCTCTTCCACTGCGGCTCATTTACACAGCTGTCATTTGCTTGTAATGGAAAATGTTTCCAAATGGTCGAAAACTAACGCCGATGAGAGGGAGAGAGACGCGCGAACGACCCGCGCCTCGGGATGTTCGCGCTTAGTGCATTTTACATTTGCATATCACCCACCAGTAACGAGTGGAGATGCTTCATTGAATGCGGTAATTGTCGACGCTTACCGGTTATACATGGTTACGTGATTGATTGCAAGACGCTGGGATGGCTTTATATGGAATGGCTGCAGGCTGTTTGATTATAATGATTTAGAAATCCAGTAAATAAAGACGCGCGCTTGTGCGTTGTAAGAACTCATACACACTTTGTAACATAATTTCTCTGTAGCCTCAGTTTTGTTTGCTGTTAACTAAAACACATGGAAGTCGTAAATATGGAGGTATTTGTTGCAGATCATCAAACGAGCACGGCAGCGCCATCTGCTGGAGGAATACAAGAAAGAGAACCTGTCTCTGAGACAAGTATTGCCGGACGCCACCGAGGCGCTGCAGGTAAGAATGCCGTATTTCCCCACACATATATAAATGGAGAAGGCACACTGAAGGGGGTAGGGTGCATTTATTTGGTAGACCATTACTTTTGGATCTTAATGTACTTTAATTTGATCATAGGAAGGGAAGTGTTTAGTGTGTGTTTTTTAATCCTTGATAAAATCTTTAAAATTGTCTGTCCAATAACAACATAGCGAATGAAAACCACAATCTTCAAGCGATAAGATACTCAACTTTAGCGCTAGCTGTGGCCTAACATTTGGTAATAAAGCCTCAGTAATCACGATCCTCACCCCCACCACCACACGCTCACAAAAACCCATCAGGATGTATGTATATGTCATCCCGCTCTCAGTTTGTCTGATATGTGATTAACCGATAATACACAGTAATTCCGACTCCCTGTGGTTCACGTGGTAAAGAGCGAACCAATTAGGATCGCGTTTAGAAGCTGTTGTCCATAATTCAAACGGGTTATCATTTTGACGCGTGCAAATAGCTTTTACTGGTTATCTCCTGAGATGATTGGAAAGAGGGCGTTGAAGGTCATTGTAATCACACTTGTCAATGTGTTATTCTCGAAACCTCGATGAAATATGCAAATTCAGCATATTTATGTGCGTAAAAAAGAAAGATGTATTTCTTAACTTAAACGACCAGAAAATGAAACTGCGTCCGATTTGCCAATTGATGTGGCCTGTCTAGATGTACAGAATTATTTTTTTGATAAAAATTCACACGCGTGGTTACGCATTAGATGAAGGCGTTACCAATGTAAAGGTTTGTGACAATTGTGTGATGGCTGACCGTGATTGATTAGTAATCGATGGCCCGTGTCAACCCCTCTTCCGCAATCAATGGGTGGGAATGAAATCACATTAAGGGAATCGCATTAGCCTGTTATGCTTTGTTAACCTCGCATGAGGTCATGTTTTGACGACATCTATCTCCGCGATAGTGGGAGTGACCACGACGAGGTCAAGGTCGTTCCTGCGTCTATCAGCTACGGCGTTTAGTGATTGAAAAATCAGATTGGGGAACGTAACTAAATTGACGCTATAATGACAACATAAAAACCTCCCTGTGTATGTTTTTTCTTGACCTAAGACCCGTAAAATACAGGGGGTATTTTGTGTTTCGCCTTCACTTAGTCACGCTAATGTGATTGTGGCTTAAAAACGAAGTTGTTTACGAGAAATCACGGTGTTTCTCTCGGTTCCTGGAAGTCACAGGGTCAGAAAGCTGGCATTTATCTGTCTGCGGACTGGGTGATAATTTCCCTACATGCTCCGTCCAGTACTTTTGTAAGCTAGCTAGTGTAGAATCAACATGACGGGTTGGGATAAGATGCTTAATGCGCTTCAGTCATTTTGATTGGCGGATACTTTCCTGATGAAATGCGCGCGTTATTTATCCTTACATTGTTGGTGTGTGGCTTTTTGTTTTTAACGTGTATATGTACTTGGGTGTTAATTTGCTTATATATTATTTTCCAACTGCAACTAAGCTTCTATGAAGCGTTTGATATTATTCCATATCCCCTTATGATAACAAGACCCTATATGATGTGAAAAAATGTTGATTTCTGTACTGTTCTTGGATTTGTTGCTTACCACAAATGTTATTGGGAGGTACAGTTGGTGTATTTCTTTACTAAGGTAGCATTAGAGTATATTCAGTAGAGCACTTCATCAGCCACTAATCCACCCCTTTTCCTCCTCCTTACAGTTTAGCGTCACTGATTGGACAAGTGTAGGCTGTAAATGGCACGTGCCTGGCGTCACGCTGTCGGCTTTTTGCAATTGACAGCATTTGGACTAATGAACATCAACTCGTGGGTTTCAGACAACTTAGCGAAACGGACGGATTCTCTGACTGGTATTGGTCAGCAGCTGTTCAGCTGGTGTTTGTCGTGGAGCGTGGAGGGATCGCTGTGTATATACTATCAACACCTCATGCACGTACTCCACAGCTAGCGCCATTTCGTTAGATAGCTCAACGAAGCCAAAATGGCACACGTCTTCAGTGGAATTAATATGATCATCTTTTTTGTGAGCTTTTAAAAAAGTTATATTTTGTCGGTTCACCAACTGCCTAAGAACACGTATTCTATATTTACCAGACTAGAGAGTCTGTGTGTTTGCAGAGACATAGGTAACTAAGTTAGGAAGAGAGAGCTGTGTATGCGCAGCATTAGTCTCGGCTTTGGTGTCAAACCATCGACAATACAATACTAGCCTCACATAATAATGAAGTCGTTTTGACCCTGAGGTCAATGAACAAGAATATCACTGAAAGATGAATCCCTCTGATAATTTTTCATATCACAGTTTAAACCAATTGATCCCTGACATGAAGATACTAACTCTCTTTTAATAGTCCTGAAAATACGCCTGAATACTGATTGACAATCGAAAGGGATCCAGAATCGGGAACCCGTATAGACGTGCACATGCCGTACATCCCATTGAATCAGGTATAATTACTTTTGTAATATTGAGTACTTTAATCATGACTTTTCTAATCTAGTGCTAGGACCTGGTGTTGATTAGTTACGCTACATCAAGGTTTTTTTTTACCTATTCAGGAGATTCCTCGACTTTGGTCAGGTGGATAACACAGAGTATCCTTGTATGACGTCATTCACTAATTTGCAAATGAAATGAAACTGAAGTGTCAGTCGGCCCATACCACAACTGACGCTGTGCGCTTCCAATTTCTGCTATCTAGAATTTGTAATCCATCGGTTTAATCAAACGCATTCATTTTACCAATCGAAAAGAAGGTGAAAGCACAAATAAAAAAAAATATCCAAGTAACTGTTAACATTTGAAATACTGCATGCTTCTGTCGCAAACACTGTACTGCTTTATCTGACCAGCCATTAATGCGGCGTCTCTCCGCGTGAACTCCATAGTTATCTTCAAATTTCATTACCTGTCAGTTTGTGAGCTTTGTGAAGAAACGAGGAGAAACATGAGCTGTATATACTAACAAACAACAGAGCTCTGGCTTCTCCCCGACATACTCTTGTGACTTCGGAAATACCCAGACTCTTTACAAACACTGGAGCGCCCCACGGTCAGCGGGTCTGGATCTCGGAATGGGTCCGCATAATTATCACCAAATATTGTTGGTAACTCGAGCGGGAATTTATCTTTCTCCCCTCTTCAAGCCGTTGATTGTGGTTATTGCTGTGGTATCATGCTGCTCATAGCGGTGGATATATCTTAACGCTACGTATTTCTGTCTTTTTGCCCCCAGCTGCGTCTAAAAGGTTAAATATCTTCTGAATTGTCAGTCACTTGCTCTGACTAAGTGGAAGATATCATATGTCAGCGATTAAGAGCCGTTGCCCTCGGATTAACGATAAATGCATTCTACTGACCGTTGCACAAATATCAAAACGAACCCCTTCGGTTTTCTCTGCGATATGAATCACAGCTATGGTTTGGCCGTAACGCGTTCATTTGACGCAGTACCAAGATTGATGGGACTGAGTTTTGGCGGGGGTTGGCTGAGCGAGGGCGGTAAAGGTGATATGTGGTGAGGCCCTGACGCTGTCCACTCCCACTGCCACGACAGCGATGAATGGCCGGCAGAGGGAACCCGTGGCCCTGAGATATGAGTATATGTACTTCCGAATCGTCGGTGTCAAGGTTTCGTGGAAGTCATGACGCGTGCTATATGCTCTATGATATTTACCATTCAGACGTTGATATTGTTACCACGCAAGCAACTCCAACCTTTGTTCCAGTCACTCTCATATCCGCTCCAGTCACGCTCAATTATGTACCAGTCACAATCACACCAGATCCTGCCACATTCACTCCCACTCCATCACAAACCACGCAATACCCGCAACCCTCTCCACCTCGATCGTGGCGAGATCACGTGACCGGAGCGGCGAACTCGCCACGCAGAGTGTCCCCCCCCCCCCCCCCCCCACACACACACACACACCCTTAAATCTTTCCCAGACACGCCGCGGTATAAATAGTCATCAATGACCGAATCAGCTTATTTATACCTCCCCCTAGTCCTGTTACCACCGCCTACCTGTGATCTCAAGTTCGCGGTCAGGCAGGTGAGTTGCCGTGAATGAGCAGGTACACGGGAGGTATGATTAAGTTGCTTTGCAAACGCAGGTGTGTAAGGTGAGAATTATGTGTTAGTTATCGCATGGTCACGTGGGTGATATGGGGAAAGAACACGAGGACGCGGAGCGTCCGAGTGTCTTTCACCATATCATCCGCGTGACCATGCGATAACATACTTATCGCGATGGCACCTACACGCGATAATCAAGCACGACGCTGTCTCCTAATGACGATAATTAGCGTGAACCTATGTTATGTAAGGTATCTGCGTGGGACCTGTAAATATGAGAGGTAGTCCCTTAATCCAACATTCGGCCTCAGCTGCTTGCCATGATGGTTTCAACCATAGGTGATCTCGGATATTATATCTTTTTGGAAGCCAGTGATATTGAGACGGATTTTAGTGTTCCTGATGGTGCGTTCGGTGCTCCCATGGATCTATTTTCAGATAATAAATGGGAAATTAGCGAAGCTTCCTATGCTGGTCGGATCAGCACCCCGCTGACAAATTTAAAGAATCATTGAAGAACAGGGTGCCAAGAAACACTAGAAGATGTGAAATTTGGGCTGTGAGTGTATTCAAAGACTGGCGGGATTGGAGGCAGACCCAGCCGGAAACTGCTAGGGACCCTAATGGACCTATTCCCGAATTTGGGCAAGCTTCGTTCCAGCAACTAGACTACTGGGTTGCAAGATTCATATGCGAAACTAAACGTCGAGATGGATCGCCCTATCCACCCGGTTCTCTTCGAGGTCTTTCAGCTGGAATTCAGCGACATCTCATAGAAGAGTATGGTTATAATGTCGCTTTATTTAAGAAGGAGGACATGACGTTCAAGACATTTCAGAATTCATTGGAAAAACGAACAAAGGAACTAATAGGCGAAGGAATAGGCGTGCGTTCAAAGACGAAAGATCCCGTGACGCAGAAGGACGAGGAAGCTCGCCGTTGCTGAAGTTAGCAACACTGTAGCGCAGAAGACTCGGCTCGGCAGGTGTTACAATTTCGCGCCTCAGCATGATTCCGGGGAGATGGGGTAATACCGTGACTTACCGATGAGCGCTACGCAACCAGATTAGCGGCTGGCAAGCAAATGACTCTTGAGAAAACCTTCGTTATTGCACTTGTAAAGAGTGCGTGATATTAAGAACCTCCGTAGTGTTGCCATGCTAGAGCCGCGGTGCTCTGTGAGGGACCATCTCAGGTGAAGTTGTTTCTCGGTGATATTGCGACACGGTTGCAGTTATCGCATGGCAAACTGTGCGTTTGAGGTGATATGGGAAAAAGACCGAGCTTTTTCTCGAGCTCTGATTGGCTGAGAGGAGGGTGCCATGCGATAAGGTTGCTGATCATCCAGTTTAAAGAAACAACACCTGGCGTCACTATATCATTCGGGTTGACATCACCTGCGCTCTGTCACAAGGGTGAGCGTTATGATATAGGTATATGTCAGTTGAGTGACGTTATGACTAACACAGTCCCCGTGAAAGCAATGTTAGCATCCGGTCCGAGGCCAAAATGATGTTTAAACAGTGTGCATATTGTGTTTGATTTTTATGATGTCCATTGTATATCGTGTATGAATCAGGAAGAGCAGACTTTCATTTCATCACCAATTAGAGCGGAGTCTACGCACATCGAGATTTGACTGAAGAAAATCACAAGACGTTATGACGCTGAGTCGCTTGTTGCCAACGTTTATCGATCGAACAATTTTATTAATTCTAAGTACAGATACTAACATAAACCTTACTGTGTCAGTTGTTCCCTTGGTAACCATAAATGTTCTCTTTATTGTCAATACAATCTGAATTTTTTGGCTTGAAATAAGCAAATTCACTTACTTGGTGATGCCCCAATTCCTCTATTCTGGGAATTATTTGATTATAAATTTAGTGGGATATCATTATTGGAGGTGAGTCTTGCCACACGCAGAAAATGATAGATACCCGGAGTAACGTTTGGTATATAGATCTCTATTTTCTCAAAATCTCAGAGATATTATTGCCTGTGTTTATGTTTTTGCCAGTGGCAATATACTGCTAATAACGAAATTAGATAACGTTAAAGTAGAAGAATACTATCGGATTTGGAGGAAATTACGGACCCGATTCCTACTGTTAGCATTGAAAGTAAGGCTCGCATACATAAATTGAAGCTATTTTGTACATTTAAATCACAAATTTCAGGGTGCGCTTCACGTGCCTTGGCCAAAATATATCTTTGGTTTTGCATTTTCGAAAAAAAAATTGCTCCTTTCATTTGTCTTGTTGGTTAAACCATTAGACAGAATAATTAAAATCGAAAAGTTGTAATGCAAAGTGCAATCTTACCTCGTCATCGTCGGAATCGAACTCATGGACGAAGACATCCCTCAATGACTCCCTTCTGGACGTCTTAATTGGCACCAGTCTTACATACATGCTATCCATGACGATTTCTGCGGCTCGCTCCTCATCAACGCAACTTCTGCTTTGATCAACTTGGCTGTTTAAACGAGCGGACGCCAGGCAAGTCCCATAGATCATATTTAAGCGGTGACGCTTTCAGCATGGGAAGGCGCGAATGTGACTGAAGCAGACGACATCGGAAGTCGCTCTCGGAATTGATTCTTTGCTTGTTGATTTCCGTTGGGGATGCGATGCTTTCCACTGGCTCGTGCAAAGTTGCCGAGGTCGGGAGGCTTTAATGAGTCGATTCGATCTTGCTCTTTCAAGAGGAAAATATCTCCATTGATGCGATGTAAATATTAGTCCCCACGATTGAATGGCGAAAATTAACCATATAAAAAAATCAAATCGGCTTTGATCTCGTCCTTACATTTCCCGCTGGAAATATCTGATGCTCGCGCAACCAATCGTTATCCACATCTTAACATTCAGCCGTTTGGTTTACACCATTTCTTCTCTCATACGAAAACAACAGCTTGTCGCTATGAGCATTTTCCATCCTACTAAGTCACTTTTTTTTTTCAATCGCAGCTCAAATTATTTTCTGATAGATATATACGTTGCTATTATTTATCTGATATCTGACCGAAGGGGTTGTATCGTACGTAGGGTTGTTAACAGAAGTAATCCGCGCCTCTAGCTGAGTCAAGCTCTGTGACTCCCTTCACTTATCGCAGCGCAAACGCCGGATTAATCGAATGATGACCAGGCAATGGCTTGTATCAGAAAATATACTGGGGGCGATTGTGCGGCGCTGGGCAAGGATGTTGGCATGGTGCCAATTTGTCTGTGTTTTATCAAAATAAGAAGTAGCGTAGTTTATTCCAGTCTGTCACTTTGGTGTGTTTATTACCGTTTTGCTGTTTGATACAGCTTTGTCCAATTTACATAGGGTCGTCTGTATTATTAGACTTTTAGTAATTTCGGATAACAAATCGCAAAGGTCATCTCTTACAAATCTTTTCTAAAATGGACATTTTATCGTGTACATTATGCCGTTTTGTTGTTGTTCATTCAAACGAGACGCTGATGTATATTGCAGCCCAATTACACAGCCTGTTTAATGTGCTGGAGATTCAGAAGAGGAAGTGGTCAACGCAGCTAGTGCGTCCAGTAGTTAATTTGATTTGTGGATAGGCTTATCTTCTTATAACGCGGATACAGACGCAAGGTTGACGGAAGCTCACTAACGAGGCGTTGCGAGCAATTGTTCCCAAGGTGATGTACATTTCAACCCGCCGCTGCGAACGCCGTTACGCGTCCGTTCCGTGTCGCTGATTTCCTGACCCTATCGACAGCGTTATTCATGCCCAGCAAAATCATACCGCTTTTCTATTGTATCACACCCCCATCATCCAGCCCCAATATGGAACTTTCCATATCCGGTGTCTTCTCTTGACTTGTTCAGGCAGCGAACAAGCTGCCATCAGGGGTCATGACGTTCATTGAATTCCATAAAGAAAATTGAAGTAATTTTTTTAAACTTCATGACTCGACATCGTTTCTTCAACCCCTCATACTCACCACCCCTCGCGGTTCGCTCATTCCTACAGCTCTCTGCCCCTGCCATATTGCCCACTCAACCACTTCATTCTGAGTCCGTATATCTCCGCTACCGCTGGTACAGACGGGTTAATTGTAAGGTATGGATGGTCAAGGATGTGGTCGGCTATTCATCACAACAGAACATAGTTCTCATGGGACTGTCTTATTCCACTTTGTCACAGACACCACCCACCACTACCATACCCTTCTGCTGCACATTCTACCTTCGCCGCCTTAGTCGACCTTATGTGTTCAGTAATGCAATACACACTCTTATATATATATATATATATATATATATATATATATATATATATATATATATATATATATATATATATATATATATATATATATATATATATATATATATATATATATATATATATATGTGTGTGTAGCGCGATCATTGATGACTTTGTCGCATATTTTTTCATCAACTCTAATGATGGTGCAATTCTGATTTTAAAGAAGAGAGCATTTGTTGACGTTGTAGCATCGAGGGAGATTTCAGGCCCTTAAACCCCGCTTAAAAATTAAAACGAAAAACATTCTATACCACAGCACAGTTTATTCAGGAAACGGGTCCATAGCTCTTACACCAATAACGTAAAATACGCAGTATGAAGGCCCGTATTTGTTTTGTTCCATTTGGTCAATCATAGATATTTATTTGAATTATTGGAGATGTTAATTATTTCTATGACGCTCAGTTTCTTGCGCTGACCCAACGGTTCTATTTTTACATTTCTAAAACTTGCAATGCTAAACCTTTATTTAAAGTAATGAAATACCCTGATCAACTCTCGTCTGCCGCAGCCGAGACATAAATATAAGGTAGCTTTATTCGTTCACCTCGTTAACGGTCAATTCGGTACTAAAAGATAGACCCTCGACCATCCAACTTACATAGCTCGGTTTACTTCCTTGTGAATTTCTCGCTTAGGCGCGGGGTCAGATTTATCTCACCAGGAAGTATATTCACTCTCCACATGAGGCGTCTCATAAATAGCTACTCATAAATGACTTCACCTATCTCTTACGCTGCCGTGGTGACGTGATACGCATTGTCTTCATTCAACTTCAAGACAAGGCTTTTTTCGTGATACGATTTGTGAACCTAATTCAGTGCTATTTGTGATAAGAACCAATTGAAGTAATTGGTTTTAGATTGATGCCCGTTTATAACACGGAGCGATGATGAATCACTGCATCTTGATTGGTTTTTTGACGCCAAGATGTCACATATCCTAATGCCCGCCTCTCTCCATCTGAGCTAGTCTTTGTTGAAGAAACGGCCGTTTGATTTGTATTCTTGCTGAGTAAAACTTAAAGCCCGTGTCCATTTTGAGTAATAGCCGTAGTTTGCTTAAGACACGGCAATCAAATATCACAATGGATGGAGGGTCCCATGACACCTGAAGACCTGACTCGATACCTCCATTACCGCGACGTGGTCAACGCGAGGGGGGCTTCAAGATGCTATAAAGACTGACCTTGTCAAGGTCATATCGGTGAAGTGACTCCCCTCATGCGTTGTTAACGCTATTTTGCATAATGTTGTTAGACGCGGGGGAGTGGTTGCGTGTGTTTAGTTGTACTATTGAGGCATACAACGGCGGTGTGTGTGTTACTGATATGTTGTGGTTCTAATGTTAAGGGATTCATAGTGTGTACAAAGGTGGGAAAGGAACGTAAGGAGTTGTTTATTAATAGGTCTACGGTCAATGCAGTTTTCTAGTAGAACATTTTACCCCATCTCTTCTGTTGATATCAAATAATAAAGCTATCTATGCTCATACTCAATCAATGACAGCCCGAACTATGAGTAACACATTCAGTATGCAGCATGTTTGATTATACATTTAGTATTTGATATTAACTGCAGAACATGGATATTTACCCTACAGTATTATTCATCAGACGTATTGTGCATGTTGCAAGCATGCAGTCATATGCATCAGGGTTGAATGATGCTATTTATCTGGAGTTCACTCTGTAGTTCTGTCTATATCTGGCAAGCATTGTGTTCCAGCGATTTGCTGAGAAGCTGGCAGCAGAGACTGACCCAGATAAGAAGGCTATGTTGGAGCGGTTGCTGAAGCAGGTGGACAGTGCTGTGGATGCTGTAGAGGTTGCCATGGCAAAAAAGGAGGATGTGGACGGTCAAAATGCTGCCAAAGAGGTCAGTGTCAAGGTCATGGGTGAATAATGGGTTGGTCACTATAACATTCATAAATCTGCAGTGACATCCTTACTATTGAGGTCATGGAAAACTGGCCATTGTTTGCAAGAACAGTGTTTTGGAGCACCAAATTCCTGCCATGTGATTCATTGGCGGCAATCTTATTTTATTTTCATGCAGCGTTTGTTGAGGGACGGACAAGATGTCTTCATGGACTGGCTGGACAAGAGGAAAGGTCATGAGGTCACAGACAACTCCATCTTCTCCCACCTCCCCAAACACTTTGAAACAGAGTTCTTGGAAGATATGGATGCACTTCATGTAGGTAGTCACACTCAATGGGGGCTGATGGGAAATCATTATTCAACTCCATGCATATGTTTTAAAAGTTGAATTTGCACTAGTGAATGCAAAATGGATTTGGGGGAGATCAAGAAATACATGTACTCAGTAAATCATATTTGAGATAATTTGAAATTATCCCCTGATTTAAATATTTACTGTTGGTTACAAACACAAATTGTTATTACAAACACAAATTGTAAAGCTTTTGAAAATACCAGGAAGATTCTAACTTTTTGCTTGCTTCCTAGGTGTAATTCATTGTTTGTATGTAATGCGTACAAAACACATGTTGGTTTGTTTACAGGTGGAGCCTGCAGATGTCTTAACCAGGGTCAGTGAATACATTCCAGAGGTCGTGGAGTACGTCCAGCGAATCATAGACACAGGATTTGGGTAATTACTGTTACATGATATAGTTTATTGTTGATGAAGCAGAGATATTCATGTTAACCATCATCACACTTGTAACAGATGTCATTGTTACTTGGTACAGATACGAGGCTCATGGCTCGGTCTACTTTGACACTAACAAGTTCAGCAAGCAGGATGGACACTATTACGCTAAACTGGTGCCGGAAGCATTTGGGGACATGAAGGCACTCTATGAAGGCGAAGGTCACTTAACATTTGATGATACTGAAGTTTATATATCACAATTGTATGCAGTGATTATTGACAGTACTACCAATGTTGAGAGATATTATTCATAAGTAATTCAAGCTTTATAGAATTGCTGTCATATGGAGAGAAATGATTGAATTCGATGTAACTTCAGGGTTTTTTTCTGTGTCAAGAATGAGGCATTTTATGAATTAATGACTTATTACATGGTTTATATGTTCATTAATTAATTGAGAGATGACTTTGACTTTGCAGGTGACCTCAGTATATCAGAGGATCGACTGAAGGAGAAGAACAGCGCCAACGACTTTGCTCTGTGGAAGACCTCCAAACCTGGGGAGCCCTCATGGGATTCGCCATGGGGCAAGGTAAAGACAGGTCTTGGCAACTGACAATGTGTGCAGGCAACGGAGTGCCATGCAAATATATTATGTGCCAATTTTCCTTGGTAGTAGATAATGGGCCTCAGTAATATATTCTATGTCATGGTAATGGACACATGCAATGGAGCCCACAATGATATTTAACAACTATTGTTTGGCATTATGGTGTATCTAAAATGGTGTCTTTATTTTAGCATTTTGATTTTGACAGGGAAGGCCAGGTTGGCATATAGAATGCTCTGTTATGGCTAGCAGCATTTTGGGGGAGAGCTTTGACATTCACACAGGCGGGTCTGATCTCAAGTTCCCACACCATGACAACGAACTAGCACAGGCTGAGGTCGGTATCATAACGTTATAGTAATATTTGTCATAATGTTTGAAACTTTCCCATCACTCAGGAGAAAAAAAGACCACATAAAACATTAAAACTTAAATAGTACCCAATAATTAATTTTGAGAGCTTCAGGAATAACACAAAATCGAAGTAAAGCTTGATATTTTATCTCTGTGCAAAATAGTGATTACACAAGGAAATGTAACCGTATGAAACATACTCTGTGTGCATAACAGGCTTGCTTTGGACACAGTCATTGGGTGCGTTATTTCTGTCACGCCGGCCACCTCAACATTGACGGCTGTAAGATGTCCAAATCACTCAAGAACTTCATCTCCATCAAGGAAGCATTGAAGAAACACAGTGCTTGTCAGCTCAGATTGGCGTTCCTGCTTCATTCGTGGAAAGACACGCTGGACTACAGTTCCAATACAATGGCTGAGGCTCTGTCTTACGAGAAAGTGGTCAATGTAAGTGTCTTCCCGGAGCGCTTACGTCGGTTGATGTGTCAGCAGGATTACACACATACACACACTGTATGCTCACTCATTAAGGGGGTGGTTTTCATGTGTCTTTCTGTGCACTCAGACTCTGTTGTATGTCTCTAGACAGACAAACAGGCATTGTTATGTCATTCTCATTCACATCACTTAGTAATAGAATCTATACATTACAGTGAAACCTCAATTTTAATTGCCCCAAACTAACCCCATTCAGCTAGAGTCATTGGCCCCTATTTTTTTTAACAAACTGTCTAGTTCAGAAGCACCTTGATTAAGCTTGACTCAGCTTCCTTTGCAATGACCTTATGTAAACCCCAGTGAGGGCCTTATAACCAGCTTCTGTACTCCCACAGTGGAGATAAATGTAGAATTGTTCACAAGGATCTCTCTCATAAATACTGTCTGTCGATCGTCAAACAAGTCTTTTTGTTTCATGACACTTTATATTGCTTGGAATTAGTTTTTATAATTTGGTTTGCAGGAGTTTTTTCTGACAGTGAAGGACTTGTTAAGGCGTGGGTCCATGCGGGGTCCTGAGGCTTTCACCAAGTGGGGTCCTGATGAGCTAGACATCAATGACAAGTATGTCTGGACAAGGCTTCTCTTGTGTCAAGTCATTTGGTTAAATTCAGCCAGTCAATGTACCTGGTTGGGTCATGGGGGATGATGCAATTGGCTGCGTGATTGAGCCGTGTGAGGAATAGCTCACTGCCTGATCATCATCATGTATCATCCCTAATCATCTGGGTATAACCCTACTTGTAATGTCAGTGTTTATCTATGGCTACAGGTTGTTAACATGCCAGGAGAATGTATATACAGCACTCTGTGGTAGGTCACTATCAGTCTTATCATGTGCCTCTAATGTCATTTGTTGATTAGTTATTAGCTATATACAGGGCACGAAATTGGCTATTTCTAGTCGGCGCGCGCTGACTAAATGTTTATTCCGGCGACTCATTTGTCAAAGAAGTCGGTCCGCCAGGCCGATAACTATTCTGTAACCATGCTGGACGTCAAAAAATAAGCATGTTGACAATCGCGCGATTGTTTGAAATTGTGAACTGACCAAATTGATTTTACCTCATCTTTCATCCAGAGTACTTCGGTTATTTCCGTATGTAAACTGAACAAAGAATACTGCCTTAAGGTTTACTGCAACTGCTTTGATCATGTTTATCTTATGATACCTATTGTCAAGACATTTATATGCTCTCTGCATTGTGAATAACAAGACCATTGAGAGGACCAGTTAAATACTGACAGGGCAGTTGATTTGGTTGAAGGGCCAGCTGTAAAAAAATGGAGGGCCAATTCACATATTTGCCAATTTCGTGCCGTGTCCACTTTCAATTAATTAATTCCTAAATGACGTTCTAGCTTTGATCTGGATTATTGTTCTGGTTCATAGATTCCATTGATACCAAGTCTGCCTTGGATGAGATGAAGAACCTGGTTGGCGTAGGAAATGTGTACATCAGTAAATGCCGGGGGTCAGGGGTCACTCCAAACCGTCTACTGATGAAGAATGTAGCTGCTTATGTCACCAAGATGCTACAGGTGGGTTGGCGTTCGTCTTTCATTGGTTCATTGGTGATTATAACTTGATTCATAACATGCGAAAACAAGCTAAGCAAAACCATTGTTTCATGATCTTTACCTAATAACAGGAGTGGCTTGTTGAGGTACTTTATTAGATTATTTGTCAAATCTGTTTTGTGCAACAGGTGTTTGGTGCAATACAGCGCGAGGAGAGTATAGGCTTCCCTACAGAGGGTGCTACTGTCAATGTAGGTGCTATTGAAAGTCATAACTGGTAATGTATCACATTGGAAGTACACTTGCTATATATTGTCTGTTCTTTGTCGTGAACCTGGAAGAGTGAGTGAGTGAGAGAGAGAGAGAGAGAGACAGACAGACAGACAGACAGACAGACAGGCAGAGCGTTAGAGAGAGAACGAGGGAGGGAGAGAGACAGAGAGGGAGAGAGACAGAGTGAGCAGCTAAACTGTGCGTAAATGACTCACACACCTTTATTCTATGGGATTCCTGTGTGCAGGTGGAGGAAACTGTGATGCCATATCTCACAGCGTTTGCTGATTTCCGTGAAAATGTACGAAAGAGTGCCCGGGAACTCAAAGGTAATTCCATCACAGTGTTCCCTTGTATTTACTTCAACCAATCCAAATTGAGAATTGAATCCCCAGCCATATGTGTCTACGCTATTTCAAAAACTCTATGTTTAAAGGTATCGACAAAATGGGTACAATGTCTTTCCTTGAAGCTTATGTTGAAACGTCTTACATGGAATGTATGTTTGCAAATGCCAGTGTGTGAATGGCCCTCGCTTTACTACACCGCAACAAGTGTGTCCTGTGTTTGTGTCTAGCGACGGCCATTCTACGTCAGTGTGATGAGGTGAGGGATGACATTCTGCCTGACCTTGGTGTGCGTCTGGAGGACCATGAAGGTCAGGACACGGTCATCAAGCTGGTTAACCGGGAGACGCTGATGAAGGAACGCCAGGAGAAGATACAGGTGGGGGATAGAGGCATAAACACAGTGTTACACGCACTGCTTGATGCATAACCATGTGTACACATACATACTCTTATTAGTAAACTCACACATGCATGCAGCATTCTCTGTTATATGCCATGTTGTGTAAATAACCAGTGTCCATTTGCAATTGACATATCATACTTCAACAAATAATCGATATAGAACTTCAGATTAACCATTATCAGTTGTAAATAAAATTACAAATAAACAATTCGTAAAAAAATAGCTATAATTTTCCTAAATTCAAATTGCAGCAAGAAGAAGCCAAACGTCTTGAGAAAGAACGCAAGAAAGCTGAGCAGGCTGCAGCCCAGGTCTGCCATGGTCACTCATCAAATATACAGGACAAATCAAGCATCTTTATTTCCACTGGGAAATTTGTGGATTAAATATTTTATTTTTGTGTTTTAGGCTGCAAAAGATGCACAGAAGCGTATATCTCCACTAGATATGTTCAGACAAGAAGCGGATAAATACTCACAATTTGATGACAAAGTGAGGGGAGATGTTATACTACTCTGGAATACTTTAAATAACAATATCTTAAATTCTTGGGAAAATATGGCAAGTAAACCCTGCCAGCATTACTTGGTTGGTTTGTTGAATGGGTTGTGAAGATATATCAATCAAAATGTTATATGACCCTATTTTTTCTTATTTATTTTTTTGCATCTTAAGTGGCTGCTTGATAAGTATTTTACTCTGTATAGGGTATGCCTACACATGACGCAAAAGGTGAGGAGCTCAAGAAATCTCAACTGAAAAAACTGACCAAGTTGTACGAAGCTCAAGCAAAGCGTTACCAAGACTACCAGGCATCTCTAAGCAATGCAACTGACTCTAAGCCTCAAGGGGCTTGCGCTAATGAAGACTCATAAATATTCATCAACCAGTGTCAGCAAATGAAAATCCACCTATGTTGCAATGTTCACAGCATTATACATGCTGATTATATTAAATAGATATTTACCTCATTTGTGTATGATTGGATTAAGTATTTGTGAGGGTTGAATTATTGACTTCTATATCATAATTAGGCCAGCAAATATATACTATTTATAACAATATTTCCCTTCACTTAATGACTGTCTCACCTCTTATCTTCTATTCTTTGTGGCGTTTCTTAGCATGTTTATCGACTAAACTTCATGGATTGAAATGAGCTTGTAGATGAAGGAGTTGTATTGTGTTAGTTTGAGAGTTCATTTTGATGGTGAAGTCCCAAGTGTGGTTTGAACAGACCGATATGAATACGATACGTAGGCTCTATATCATAACGAATTTATCATTATGATATGAAAGGATTATTTTTACAGTACCTTAATTTACTCTGCGAACAGGTCCATTGTGCCAACATGCTTTGGAAAAACGACAATACAGTGGAATTTTTTGCTGTTAATAAAGACTTGTAGAGACCTTTGATTGCTCTGTTCAAAAAATAATCAATCTTGTCAAGGAGTTATAACCAATAGCCTTTAGTTATGTAACTCCTTGATCTTGTGCAGGTGGTGAAAGGGAAAAATAAATTAAATCTTCATTCTCAGGAATGGTTAATTTTCTTTGGGGTCTTTGCCTTGGGAGTAATTAAATTTAAGAAACGAAATATAAAGATATTCTGTGTATGTTAAAGCCCCCTTTTAATTTAACTGTCAGTTTTATTGATATATGATCCTGATAAGAATCATGTTACATGAACTTGGACAATCAATATTTATTCTCAATATTCCAACAACCACCCTAAATACAAAATGGATCCTAGAATTTGCTTGTATAGTCAATAAAAACGCACTGGTAGACTCGATCATACTTCTCTAAGCGGGTCTCAGGAGATGACCCAACACACATAATATTCCCCTAGCTACCATAACAATGTCATTGATGTGATTAAACAAGGCGAGCTATGAAAAACAAATGTATCTGTTGTCCTCGTGGGTTTTAAAAATTAAAATACTTAGACACAATGTGTTATCACAGCTCCATTTGCAGACAAAATCAAACCACAAGCTTTACATTAAAATGCGAATACAGTAATTTCTTCTTGATTCCAATAATGTGTAATAAACGTTGACAGAATGTGTCAACAGCATGGACTGATCATTCAAAAAGCTGAGAGATATATAACATTTGGTGAGCTCAGCATGTGATTGGTCTGTTTGATCCAACATTTTGGTACTCGGTTTTATACATGTTAGGTGCTGCAAACGTTGATTTGTTGCTTGGTTGAGACAGAGTGTATGGACTGTCAACTGTTGGATGATAAGCGGACTCCTTGCTCTTCACGTCCGACGGGAACTGGAACTTGTGTGTGTACTCAGAGTTGAGGCCGCTGTGAACATAAAAAATTATTGTGATGGAACTTTGAGGTTGAGTATCATTTAAGATATCAAACATGGCTTATTGGGTTGGGATGGATAAAGCAGATTATCATTATTAAATGTTGCCCTTTTACTGCTGTTACCCATTTGGGTATGTATCCTCATTTTGTTCATATCAGATAACAAACCAGACACATATTTAGTATTTGCTCACTTGAAAAGCCAATTTATTTAGGTTAAATCCTTTCCACAATTGAGGTACTTACACATGAGGCACATGGTTGATAATTGGAGGTACACGGTGCACCTTGGTAGCCGTCTTGAAGACCATCTCGTCTCTCATCGGGGGCCGTTGGCGGGGAACAGAGTCCTTAGGAACAGGACTAAACAAGAAGAAAGCAGAACATGTTGACCCAACCAATAACAACAACAACAAAACAGGCATTAACAAAGTCAACTTGTAAATGCCCCAATAAAAGGAGAGATATCGCAGGTAAAACCTCACTTATGTTTGAGACCATGGCCCCAGGATTTGGGGTATTCTTCACATTCCCAATATGTAGCAATATCTTTTTTGGGGTACTTTTCCAGCTCTTTGGGCTTAAATCGCCTGTGGTGCTGGTTGGTGGTTGTTAGGTAGGGGTCCATCAGGTCAGCGACACCCTTGTCTCGTACGAAGAAAGGTTTTCCCTTCAGTTTGTCGTTTGTGGTGTTGGGTAGGATTTTCTGCCAACAGAAAGTGTAGAGTAAAGTTATGAGTGGCAGGTCAGGAATCCGAGAGTTATAACAACATCATGCAAGTGTCAATGCATGCAACAGATGGGTTGTCAGTGTTGTGCAAATATATTTTGAAATGTGGTTAAATTTTCATGAGTGGTAAAATTTTCCAGGCAGATGTTTCCAGAAATGAAGAGTGGGTTTAATGATGTTACCTTTGATGGTCCATCTGTGACATGGTTACTGTAAACAAATCCTTGAGGATTGGGATCAAATTCCTTGGGTCTCTCAGGCAGTGTATCAGGCTGTGCCCTGAACTGTTCATGGGTCTCTGTCGTTTGATTCCCCATAGTCAAAGGCTTCTTCCATCCCCCTGGCTGAAGCTGATATGACAAACAGAGAGAATGAATCAGTTGACATTGAATGATTGATGACAAACAGAGAGAATGAATCAGTTGACATTGAATGATTGATGATATGTTGCAATAATGCACAATGTTTTAATCAAGACAAACTGTGGATTTGTTTTAACTCACCTGCTCATCATGCTTGGCAACATATTTTATATTGTACTGGGCGGGGGCTTTTAAATACTGTGGGTCTCTGTTGCCGTAGGCACCACCAGGAGGTTTGTAGTCATGGACTGTTCCACTGGTGGTTTTGTAATGCTCGTTCAGGGGAACTTGTGATCTGGTTGCGAGCTCTGGAGGTAAGGGACCCTCTATCACAGTCTGAAAATAGACAGGTATTTATGCTAAAATGTACAGTAAGTCATTTGGAAGAGGATAAACTTGTGTAAATCACATTCAGAGTCCGCTCAAGGAATCTGGTCCGTATGTTAGCAACCAAATGGGGTAGGCAAAGAAACTTCGCCTCTGACAGTGCCGCGTTATTTACAACTGTAGAGGTGGCATCAGATCATCAAAACACCAGGGGCGAGTTGCCTTGCCTACCAAATGGGGCTACCTTTACTGAAGGCGGAATAGTCGTTACAGCTGAACCAGTTAGAACTATTTTTTGGGAACTGAATTTTCTGTTAATTTGATCAATTATTTTTTGCCAATTTAATGAGCATTATGTTTGGTAGCCCGGTACCAAAAATAACTACTGCTGACTCTCCTTTAGGCTTTACTGCACACATAGCTGCCAATGGTAGGTCTACGTTCTTGGCAAAAACGGTCCATTTGGGGGATGAGCACAATGTCTTTGTAAGCTTTGTAGTAGCATTTTAATTGAGGTGTTCACCATAAAATCTGTAATTATTGATCAAATTGGCAACATACGCACCATATCAACACTGACAACAGATGCAATCAGTTGGTTATCTGCATTTTAAAAGACGAAGAAAACGAAACATGTCTGGTATGTTCAACATACCCGATGCCGCGATGGCTACAACATAATGTTGTAGCCATCGCGGCATCGGGTCATCTAGCACTATACTGAAGACTTCGAGTATCCCCGGTCGGACGGTAATAAACATATAATACGACGTCCTGCATGGCTGACTTCAAGGCTTCCATTTAAATGAAAGTGGAATGAAAGGTCCGCACAGGGTACTTACAGACTAATACAGTTACACATCACGATTTACAATGTTAAAACATCATTATTTACCTTAAAATTGGAACTAGGGAAATAATATCCTGGTCTATAGTGGTGACCAACACCCGTACTCGTGTGGAAAGTCTCATAATTATCCCTTCTCAGCTCAGTTGCACGAACATCGGGGGCTATTGACGTCGCCATCTTTTCTGAAGTGCAGAAGGCCTCTTCTCTTGTTGCTATGCATTTGTATACAAACCGAAACGCTGTAGCCAGCGCCCTCTTGCGACCATCGAGGATTAACGTTATGATTCATTTACAGAACAAATGTCGTCATTATTACGACGGGAAGACCGATTTCACTCTATGCGAGTTATTACTTCAAATATATTATCATTTTGAAACAAAATCAAATTTTAGGAAAAGACATCAATTTAGTAAGTATTTATTGCACTACATGGTTGTAATGGTCGAAGAATACGTTACAAATTCAATGTTTTCATCATTATCAGTAAGACTGAAACATTGCTGGTCAAACTATTGGAATCAAATATCCATAAAAAATTACAACCCTACAATATCCGAACAAACATAATGACTTAAGTTTCAAAATTAATATACCAAAAAATACAAAGCAATATTTAAATATATTTTACTCCAATGTTTGTTAAAGCTAAACTTTGTCATATTCAATGCCATATCGAGTACTGTCAACAATTATAACGGAGTGCATCTTAGATCCAGCACGACGTGATCTATGTGAGGTGCATATCTCTTAACATGCTCAATATGAAGGACCTCGGTTTGCCATTTTCCACCTTGACCTTTAGTACATAATGCTTCTATTCTGTTTCCCGTCACAGCAGCCCAGTCTACCCAAGCTTTCATGGGAGAATGTTTTTTAGCAAACTTCTTTGACCTCATGTTTTTCTGCATTGCTTCATGTTTAATGTTTTGCTGCTTGGAATGTTTCAGTCCAGATGAATCTGAATGATCATGGGGCGAATTTGAACCAATTTCATTACAACAACATCTTGGTGGAATGCTGACATTGTGATTGCTGTTATAATGCAAGGAATCATTTAATTGACGTTCATCCTGAGCACACTTGACCTCATCATTATGGATCTTGGAAATGTTGCATTGTTTTCCTGGAATGGATTCTTTGTGTACCAATGACCCCTTACAAACAGAGGCTCCTTTTGTTTCATAGTTTCGAGAGTCTCTTGAAATAACACTCGGCACATTTCTTTGATCTTGTGTTCCACTGACAATTTGGTGCGCTGTTTCATCATATATTTGATGACAAGATTCACTTCCATCAACAACACACTCGTCTACCTCACCCAATTCCCTGGCACTTCCTTTTCTGGCTTCTTCTTCTTGTGATTCTGTTGGGAATGATGCAATATTGGCATGGATATGAAGAATTCCACCAGTGTTAGGGTTGAGGGCAGCACAAGCCACACACCAGCTGGCCTCACTACTGGGGATCAAACCTAGGTTCACTCGGTCAGCTACTCCCCTGGGACAGGTCTGTAATCAAACATAGTAAGATCAAGAATGAATTCAGATGAAAGACACAAAAAGAATTTATTGAAAAAGCATGAAGCCAGCAGCATTATTTCATGTTTGGTTTTCATAGATTGAGGCAGCTATATGTGAAAGCTCAAACCCAGTCACTGAGTGTGCAGACCTGTACACACCTGTGTGTTATTCCCAGGTAGAACATGACACCTGTCCTCCACACCATTGTCCCGCAGATTATGACTGAGGGCATAGACAGAGGCCGGGTTCCACTCACAGGCGTAGACTAGATTAGCTTTTGGCATGCACCAGGTAAGGCAAGGTAAAATATCCAATGCCTGACACATCAGAGGTAAAAAAAAGATTTGTTTATGCACAGCACTAAATGCTTAAAATATCCCATCCCTCTGGCCTATAATATATAAAGACTATTTAAGGGCCAAGGAAGGATGGATAGTTTTTAAGACGTGGATGCCTCTGGACCATATCCTTTGTAAGTATTTCTCACATCAGTAGAACAATACAGATAGTAATCCATGCAAGCTGCTCATTTGATTTCCCAATGAATACTATTTTAGTAAAACCCAGCGTACAATAGACACAGGTGTTTGGAGCTGTACCTATATCCACATAACATACAACTAGCCTTTTTACGCTACAAACTTACATGGAATAATCATTTACCAACCTGAATACAAGTCAACAACTGTTTCTCCTTTGCAATCCATTTTCGCAATCCTAAGTTTTTCACTGATATTACCAGGACTGAACATGCAGCTCCGTACATCAAAGCTGTACCTGCAACAATAAATTGCAGGCTTTGTAATCATTCATACACAGTACCAATATAATCCTCTAAGAGACTCTGCTTGCTGTCAGCTTGGTATAATTACCACTATTCACAGGAAATAGAGAGATTTACTTCCAAATATAGCAAAGCCATCTGAGAATATCAAGCCCCTTCAAGCTGTGTCACCTTATACCATTGTCCACTTGAGTGACCCATCCATCATCTCCGAGCAGCAGCTCCACTTGTGGGCTGCGGAAGTCATCGTTTCTAATCGATGCTTTCCGAGCTACACGTTTACACTTGAGGGCTTTGGCTAGAGTTTCCCAAACAGCAGGCCCTGATGCAAAATAAAGTAATTTGATTCACCCAGGGAGGTTGGAGCAATATGCATATGGTTCATTAGTCAGAAAATAAATGAACTTGGGTTGTCTAGCTTGGATTGAAGCACATGAGGATGGATTACAATATAGCTGTGGCCTTCCCAATTCAGATGTGAATTTCAAGTAAAGATTACTTTCCATGCATTTATTCTATTACACTAGAAGTAAAATTTTTCATACACTCAAGGGACTGAATACATAGGCAGGGATGTGATTGCCCTGGCAGCTGAAGGGCTGAAATAATTTCGGCGAGGGGTTTGGGGGCCGCTCAAGGCCCCCAATGGGGGTCAAAGGGGGCGAAGAAATGTTCCCTGGAGCCATCGGATCCGCGGAAATCCGCGGACAAATCACATCCCTGATAGGGCTTCACCAGAGTGCCCCACTGACAACACTTTGTCAATATATACACTATCTATATCAAGAGTTTAACTTCAGACTATCTTAGACCTCTACAAATTTCTTTTCTTGTTATTAAACAAGTGAAATGATGAATCCCTTGATGTCACCTATTGAGGTCCACACCGGATGATCCAGCGCCTTCGCAGGTATCATGAGGAGATCTCCGTGTTTCTGCCATTTGCGCGGGACTGTACGCTCCAATTTCTCACACCAGATCTGCCCAGATAAGCTCACCAAGTCTTTTAACTCATCCCTTAACCTTCCTGACTGTGTTTTACTCATGGTCACAACTAAAACCAACAAATTCTATGTTAAGGGTTATGCTTTTGGGAGACAACAAGTAACAGTTTACTCAGTGAGGTGCAGAACATGGAGCAAGCAGAAGCTTGATTGACAATGAAATTTATCATTGTAAAGTGCAGAAGAAAAATATTATTTGTACTAATCCATTATCTCAATGGCAAATACAGCATATTCTTGTACATAGGACAAAGTGCAGCACTATCACTCATTTCCTAGTATAATCAACCTCGATGTAGTTATCTTGAATACAATATCTTTAGTCAAACCAAATAACAACAATAACATGCATCAAAATTCACTTTTCATGTTACTGCTTATGAAGTTCTGAACCATTAAGCTACATAGATGCAGGGTATCATCTGTTAGCAGCTCATCTCCAGAATCTGGTTGGTTATCAATTAACCAAGTCACTAGTAGTTGTAGTAGCCCAACTGACCAACACTCGATCAGGCAAGCTCCACTTGGTTCAATTCAGCCAACTAGTAGTAGTAGGTGAGCTACGACATAAACATTCATTATAATAACTGACCGAAAACAGCGTTGCAACTTGCACATGCCTAAATAGCAAGGCACTCGCCCCTGGTGTTTTGATGATATGATGCTACCTTTAAGCGCGGAAACGAGAGATCGAAAGAAGTAAACAGCGCGGACGCTGTGAGAGGCGAAGTTTCTTTGCCTAGGGTCTAAATGATATATGAAGTGCTCGGAGACGGGAAACGAAACTGAAACCGCAAAGCAGCTATTAATAGGCTTGATAGGTTAGCCCACAATTCGGCTCATCCGTCTTTATAAAGCCCCACCCCCCTTTATTATCAGCACGACAGCCTGGGTTGCATCCGACCACTTTGTGGGAAGGGTGCAACCCGGGCTGTCGTGCTGATAATTAAAGGGGAGGCTTTTTAAGGACGGATAAGCTAGAATAGTATTGTAACACATCTGAATGTGAAGCAGTTTTGCAGTTGCACCGAATCACTTCCAGCAGCTTTGAGGTGCCGAATGATTGTCTGTTAAGATTAGCCCAAAAGACCAACGTCAGGTTCTATTTATCACCTTCATTACTCCCGTACTTAGTTCGAAAGAGCTAGTTAAGATCGGTGTCATTTTCCAACCCCATCGTCCTGGAAGAGCCGCTTGTTCGTAACCGAGCCAAAGTTGGAGCTGTTGGTACACTCTGAGGTATTTACCAGCTGCTGATGTCGGAGGTAGTGTGCGTGGCTCAACTGCCTAATGACATCTTTGAACAAAATGTGCGAAGCCTCAGGTCGTCCAGGTTCTCATCTGCAGTGTTATTAACAAGAGCACGAAGAAAATATCATTTGTCAGTTCGCTGATCGCCTTGTTATTCTCGATGACAAACATCCATGATGTGGTATCACAGTCAAGCACAGCATGGGCGAAGAGAATATTGTTGCATACAATATTCCCAAGGTAACATAGTGTTGCTGTTATGTTCCAGCAACGTGGAGCCTTTTAACTTTCTCTTTTGGGATTTGGCTGGAACCACAGGTTGTGCTTCACATGTTTACCTTGGTGAATTAGAAGAATCTAGAGGTGTGTGTCATCTGCTATGACAACCGTGTCTCTCTGTTCAGCACAAGCAACAGCCGTCTTCGCCTTTAGCATGGTGAACATCACAACCAGCTCTTTCCAATATGTTGCAAAACATGTTAATGAACCTTTGTTTGTTATGTGGATTTGCAGTGGGGCTTAAAGAATGCGAGGTCGTGCTGTTTGCATTATTGCTTGGCCTATTGATGCAATTTTGCTCTTCTGATCTGTTCCGCAAAATATGATATTCAACAGCTGCTGCAACGATGCTGGCAAGAACAACTTCAGTGCTGTGGACACTGTGTGCATGTATAATTATCAATTTGGAATCATTTCAAGCATAGATAGGGCCGAAGTACCCCGTTATTATTGACGTTTATAAATCACATAGTGGCAAACTATGACGTCAGTTTTGTACATTGCCAGCGTAATTTGTTTTTCATAACGTACGAGGCCTTCGGAAAAATGAATTGTCTTTTTTAGTTTAAATTGAATGAGACTTTCAATAAGGTGACTACGGAAACTACGCGTGCTTGCAACGACTGTTACAGGGAGACGTCGTTTGATGTAGACCCAAATAGAATAGGGCGAATTTTCTCATTTCCCGATGACGTCCCAAGTCTTATACTTAATTGTTCTTGTTTATGCGCGCTTCTTCGTTCGTTGCTGCCTGTGGTTGCTAGGGTGGGGACCAGCCAGAGGAATAACACGAGTCCAGAAGTAGAGCTGCTTATTGGGTTTATTAAGTTTCATCAATGAAGCTCCCTGGAATCTCCGTCTGAATCTTGTCCCTGATGATCTCCTTTAATTCAAATCCGCAGGCTGGTTATATCGTGCTCCGGGAGTTCGATTCCCCATAGGACTTTGACCAACCCACGCTATTGGCCATATCGTCCTGATAATAAATGGGGAAGGCATGGGGGAACTTTAGATAGAATATCCTCCCCAATCATTATTAAGTTGAACTTCCACTGTTCCATAAATTTAGAATTTACCTTGAATTTTGAAAATTGACTTTGTTAAACTAATTGAAGGTTGATGAAAGGGAATTTGGAATATGAGTTAAAAAGTAAAGGGACAGCACAACATGAGCCCAATATTATTTGATTTTGAATGATCCCAGAGTAGCTTGGACATGCTCCAATACTGTTTTACATTGGCATATGTCCATAACAATAATAGATAATTGAATGAGGTTACAATAATTTTACAAACGTTCTAATATTGCTAGCCTAAATGGTATTAAAATAAATATATTACATTAAAATGGTAAGTATTAAAATATGGAATCAATCTAGCCGTTATGACATTAATTACATTTTCACAGTATTACTCCGCACTAAAACCACAAGGGAAAAAGCGATGAGCCGATACTTGACAATTGTGAAATGGTAAAATAACCTATTGTAGCTAATTCAATTATTAATTTTGAAAGTATTTAAATATACAAAATTTGGGAATTTCTTTTGTTGTTTCGTTGGAGATGAGATATCTGGAGGGCTGCCGTATTGGGTTCGCCAGGTGTCGCTTATGGGGAGATGTGCGTTATGACGCTAGGCTGAGCCGGTGGTTGCCTCCACTGTATCCCTGGTCAGGAAGACATCCGCTTTGACTCGCAAGGGATTTGGTGCATCGGGTGAAGGCGTTATCTCCCCGTTGTATGACGTAAATATACCTGGGAACAAATAAACTTACGGCAGCGATGTGTCTTGATGTAATGTAGGATATATTAAAAACATGAGTGTTCAATGTGTGCGTGTGAGTATGTAACTTAGTGTAATATTATAACATGAGCCTTTTGCTGTGACTGCAGTAACATGAAAGTCGCATGTATGCACTTGCATTGTTTTCAACATCTGTGCTCCTTATAAAGGGTCCACACAATAGGCCAGGTTAAAACAGTCCACTTGGAGGGTGGACTCGCCCTGCTGTAAGGATTGCTACAATCAGGGTTACACCCCTTCCAAAGAGTGGTGTGGTGTAACCCGGGCTCTCGTACTGATAATTAAAGGGAGAGGCTTTTTAAGAACGTGTGAGCCAGAATAGTATTATAACATTTGAATATCTTCGTTTATTGCCGAACATATATCTTTTGTAGTGATAGTACAAGACATCTTCAGTGAGTACCGTAGGGTACATCATTGCGGTATCAGTTAGATGTATATGTGAAAATAATGTTTAATTAAGTCAGAATTGTTGTAGTAAATGACGTGACATTGGTAAATCTAATAGAAAACTAAATGTGATGTCTTGCTCTGTGGTTGGTTACCAACATGCGTTGTTCTTTTATTATTTACGTTGCAAACACTTCAAGATTTTCATAAATAATGAAAATAAGTGTGCCGTTTGGGTTCATTTGAAACAGCTTCAAATACTATGTGGACGCCCAATACATAGTATCCACTAGAGAGGACGGTAGGTCGACCCAGTGGACCCCGAATACATCGTATGCTATAGAGAGGACTTGAGGTCGACCCAGTGGACCCCGAGTATATTGTATGCTATAGGAAGGAGGAGATGTCGACCCAGTGGATTCCGAATACATTGTATCCAATAGAGAGGACGGGAGGTCGAACCAGTGGACCCCGAATACATCGTATGTTATAGAGAGGATGGGAGGTCGACCCCGTGGACCCCGAATACATCGTATGTTATAGAGAGGACGGGAGGTCGATCCCGTGGACCCTGAATACATTGTATCTACTAGAGAGAACTAGAGGATGACCCAGTGGATACACCAATAGGGGGAGGTAGGGAGGATGACCCAGTGGAGTCTAAATGGATACACTCATGTGTTATATGGTGCCATGAAAGGTTAATAGATAACAGTGACCTGATTTAGCAGCCGCCTTCTAGGATAAATGAAAATGGAGATGGAAAAGATAAAAATGGAAACGATTATCCTAGGGCAAGTCACCACAAGCTGATTGACTGGACCAGGCCATTCCAGCCTCTCGTCTAGGCGAAATCCAGGCCAGAGTAGTGTGTTGCAGATACGGCCCTCAAAAGGAACGATCCACTCAACCACTTGGATCCCATTGTTCACCGACACGAGTCGCAACCCACGGCCAACAGGTTGCCCCCTATTAGTCGCCTCTTACGCCATGCAGGAGGATACAGTGGGCCTATTCTACCCCCGGACCCACATGGGGGTGGATACACCAATAGGGGGAGGTAGGGGGGATGACCCAGTGAAGTCTAAATGGATACACCAATAGGGGGAGGTAGGGAGGATGACCCAGTGGAGTCTAAATGGATACACCAATAGGGGGAGGTAGGGGGGAGGACCCAGTGGAGTCTAAATGGATACACCAATACAGGGTGATAGGGACAATGCATTGTTTGTGTTCTTATAGAATTGATCTTTGAAGGCCTTTGTAGATGAGCTGCAGAAGTTGGAGGTGGCCCGGAGAGACCTCTCCATTGAGCTGGCCACCAGAGAGTTTGCTAGAACTGCCCAGCAGATGGACAGTACTGTGTCATTTGTTGCAAGTGAAGCTGTTTAGCTCAAAGCGCTCTCTAGTTTAAAAAAATGATTTCCATTCTTTCTCATTCTTGCTCTAAATAATAGTCTATCTAGGTGTTCTTCATTGATCATATCTGTCCTTTATCAAGGACATCCTGCATGATATCCTGGTTATAGCTATTGAAGATCTTCATTTGCTTTTAAAGGTAATCATCAGTCTATAGTGGATGTCGATGTCGGCTCATCATCTCTCGCCTCTTCGCTGTCTGCACCATGTCCTCTGTGTCCCTTGGACAAGTTTATCTTTACTCAACTTGTGCAGAATAATATCCACTATTGAGTGGGTGGCTGGAATGAATGCTTGGGTGCTTTCATGCATGCACATTCACCTCTAGGTACACACTAAACAAGATAAATGTCTGCCTCTGAGACAGTTAAGGTCGTTATAACCTGTCAACAAGCCATACTAACAGCTGTTGTGATTCACTACATCAGCCCTGCTGAGAGGGTTTTACTTCCCTTACTAAGCGGGTAGCCTAATGACGAAAAGAGGTGTATGCTCATGTCTTCCCACCATGTGAAATACACCAGGCTTTCTGATGCTCTTGTATGTTTTGTATGTTTTTGTGTTAGTAAAGATATGTTTTCTCTTGCATCTAGGCAAATACCTTTGATTGTTTGGATACAATGTATTAGCTCTGCTTTTAGTATAGCTGAAGCCTATGTCTGTCTGTCTGTCCATCTTTCTGGTATTTTGTAAACCACATTTTTCTATAAAGCACAGCCAAATTACACATTGACACCCCCCCCCCCCCCCCCCTCCTCCATTTCAATGCCTCTTTCCTTACTAAAAAAGGTCAGTCACCCGGTCATGACCTTTGATCCACGACTTATCTATTATACCATGTAAACCTTATAGGGAATGGAAATTAGTTACTATATAGCCAGAAAATCATTTGAAATTAATTGTAGCCCAAATGTTAAGTCTGGTGGGACCTAAGAAAACAAATGTTACTGATGACTACCCCAACCTTTCCCAAAATGACACCCTCACATAAGGAATACATTCTGGTAGCATGTTTTGTGAATAGACTTTGTTAAATGTACTGAATGCACTGACCAACACTTTTAAGCATAATTTTTTCTTGTGATTGAATTACTGAGTGGGGTGTTGTTGCTCTTAAGTGTCCAATTGAATACATTATTGAATAATAAACGTTATGATTAAATCCAATCATAAAATTGATTCGAAAATCGAATAGTCAAAAGCACCAGACCTGTGGGACAATTTTTATGTTTGTAGAATATAAGGCCTTGTTTTATGACTCTACAATACATTTTTTAACTTTATAATTGGATGATATGGAAATGTATAATTGTTGTAGGGAAGAAATCCTGATATGACGTTTGCCATGCATGGAGCACAGACGCTCACATTATCACTGTGCGCGTACGAATGGCGCGACTTCGTTCAACAGCAGAACACCACGTAAAATAGTGTCCTTGCTTTTCTGAAGTTGCTGAGCCTCTAGACTTGGTTAACGACACCGATCCGTCATCTGTCAACCAAACATCAGAGGTACCATCATTAGCAAATACAGTACCGTGCAATGACTCAAATGATTTACACCCTGAAGTGGCCATTGACCCTCCTGATGTAGGTAGGGTGAGTGAGTGAGTGAGTGAGTGAGTGAGTGAGTGAGTGAGTGAGTATAGGGTTTAACGGCACACCAACACTGATGTGTGATATGGTGCCAAGAAATGTTAATAGATAAGATTGACCTGATTAAGCAGCCGCCTTCTAGGATAAATGAAAATGGAGATGGAAAAGGTAAGGTAAGGTAAGGTAAGTATAGGGTTTAACGGCACACCAACACTAGTGTGTTATATGGTGCCTACTTAAGGAGGGGTAAATACGAGTACGAAAGGATAAGAAGGAGTCAAGGGTTAAAACTAACTAAAAATTAAACCCATTAGTATTAATTGAATTATATGAATTGAATTATATATAATAATTTGAGAATTGTATGATCTAAAATCTATAGAAAAGTCCAATTTCTCTTATGAATCCAAGTATCTTGGATGGATTCACCCTTTCAAACAATTCTGAAAGGGTTTGAACCCGGAAGAAGCGATTTCGGATCAAAATCAAATCAGCACATTCGATGAGAATGTGCTTGACGGTGTAGGTACATTGACAAGGAATGCATTCAGGGATGGGCTCATCCCTTAGTAGAAAGGCATGAGTTGTATAGGTGTGTCCTATACGAGCGCGAGCAAGAATAACCTCCTCTCTTCTGCTCTCTCTGCAGCTCTGTGGCCACTCTCCAAGTAAGGGCTGAATTTCGTGAAGTTTGTTTGGGATGGATTCATCCCACTGGTCCTGCCATTTCAGTTTAAAAAATTGGACGACTTGAGGTTTAAAGTCTGTAAAGGGGACTTTAACCTCAGTCACATTCATGTTGAGTGCTTCCTTGGCATCTCTGTCTGCCCTCTCATTACCAGGGATACCAACATGACTCGGCACCCATACGAACAAAATATCCTTGCCACGATCTGTCAATTGAGAATATAAAAACACAACATTTAAAATAAAACCATTACGTAAATTACTCCCTGTGATTGCCTCCAGGGCAGACAGGGAGTCGGAAAATACAACGAAACGCTTTTTACTTGATTGGGCAATAAGGCCAAGTGCAATGGAAAGAGCTTTAAGCTCAGCGTGGAAAATTGACAGTGGAGGTGGTAGGCTCATGTTAAAAACAGATTTCCCCATAATGGCTGCAGCTCCAATTTTATTGTCTTCTTTCGAACCGTCTGTGTAAAGGGCAGAACGGTCCGAATATTTATCCTTTATCTCTCTAAATTGGTGAAGGAAAAAATCAGGCTCGTGAGATGCCTTCGTGTTAGTTGTCAGCGATTTATCTACTGTTGGGGTTTTCAATTGCCATGGGGGAGACCTTGGCACAGTCTCAACCGCAACGGCATTCAAGTTAGAGCATGACCCATCCAGCGATTCTCTGATACGCAGACCGAACGAAGGGATAGCATTCGGCCTACTCTCATAAAAATGGATATTTCCAGGATTAAAAACAGCATCAAATGCAGGATTCTGGGGGTTGGACCTTATGCGTAAGGCATACTGAATGGCAAGCTGCTCCCTCCGAACCCCAAGTGGTGCCTCGTTGGCTTCCACATGTAAAGCCTCAGAGCTTGGTTTTGGACAGTATCCAATTTTCTTAGATATGAGCGACGGGCAGCACCATATATAAAAGAGCCATAGTCCAACTTGGAGCGCACTAGTGACCGGTAAAGCCGTAAAAGGACTTTCCGGTCCGCGCCCCAATCAGTATTGGACAACATCTTTAAAAGATTGATTGCTTTAAAACATTTCTTACGGAGGTAAGAAATGTGAGCTTTAAAATTGAGCTTCCTGTCAAAAATTATTCCAAGAAACTTGGTTTCTTCCACCACAGGAATAACGTTGCCATGAAGGGTGAGGACTGGGTCAGGATGTAGGGTTCTCTTCTGGCAGAAATGCATACAAACAGTTTTTGATTTCGAGAATTTAAATCCGTTTTCATCCGCCCATTTTTGGATATTATTGAGGCTAAGTTGAAGCTGCCTCTCAATTGTGCTAATATTTTTCGATTTAAAATAAATCAAAAAATCATCCACGTAGAGTGAACAATCCACACCTGGCTTGATGACATTAACTATACTATTAATTTTGATATTAAAAAGTGTAACGGATAAAATACTTCCCTGTGGGACCCCCATCTCCTGATCACAAGTATCAGAAAGTGGTGCCAGCACGGACTTTAAAAATTCGGTTCTCAAGAAAATTTTTGATAAAAACAGGCATGCGGCCTTTAAGGCCCATATTGCTCAAATCCGACAGCATTCCATGTTTCCATGTGGTGTCATAGGCCTTCTCCATATCGAAGAAGACCGACACCACATGTTCCCCCCTCACAAAACCGTCACGTATAAAACTTTCAAGACGGACCAGGTGATCCGTCGTGCTACGTGTGTGACGGAAACCGCTCTGGTACCTGGAAATTAGTTGGTTTCTTTCAAGAAACCATACCAGGCGGCTGTTTATCATTTTCTCCATCGTTTTACAGATGCAGCTCGTTAAGGCAATGGGACGATAGTTCGTAGGAATGGTGCTATCCTTGCCTGGCTTGGGCATCGGGATAACTATAGCCTCTCTCCACCCATCTGGGAATGTTCCAGATTCCCAGATTCCATTAAAAATGTCTAAAAGTACTTCAAGTGATTCCTCTGGAAGGTGTTTTTTAAAATTGATAGTGTACATCATCGGGTCCACTAGCTGTGTCATTCGATTTATGTATCGAATCTTCCAACTCCTTTAGTGTAAAAAGAGAGTTGTAATTTTCATTGTTATTTGAATTAAAATTAGGAATGTTTCGTTCCCGATGATGTTTAAATTTTTTAAATTTGGTACTATAATTATTGGCAGAGGAATTCTTTTGGAAGGCATCGCCTAGAGTATTGGCGATGTCCTTCAAATTGGAGGCTTTGGAACCATCTGGTTTAACCAGATGTGAGAGAGTGTTGTCATTTTGCTTTCCCCTAATCCTACGAACCATGTCCCATGCCTTTTTCGTGGAAGTCTTGCTGTTTAATTTGGAAACAAAATTGTGCCAAGACTCACGCTTGCTGTTTTTGATGACGCGTCGAGCTTTGGCTCGGGCTACTTTGTACAGGTTTTTGTTGGCCTCGGTGGGCCGCATTTTGAACCTGTACAGAGCCCGTTTGCGCTCTTTGACAGCGTCACGGCATGCATCAGAAAACCATGGTTTATATATCCGTTTAGAATCTGTCAAGAATTTTGGGTACATTTTGTGTGGCTATATTACTTATTGATTGTGTAAAAAAGGATACCGGATCTTCATCAATATTTTCTAAAGTTTCTTTGTTAATAATGTCTCTGCACATAGAAGTAAAATTCGGCCAGTTGGCCTTATGGAGTTTCCATTTGGCAACACGCTCAGCGGGCATAGGCCTATTGATGTTTAAAAATATTGGGAAGTGGTCACTTCCAAACTGGTCCTGACCAACTTCCAAATCAAATTCCATCAAAAGGGATGGAGAGCAGAGGCTTAGGTCTATGGCAGAGAAAGATCCGGTTCCTGGATGGAGATAAGTATTAGATTTATTATTTAATATAGCAAGATCATTTTGTATGATGAAATTCTCTATTTTTTTACCACTGTCGTTGGTGTCCTCACATCCCCACAAATCGCTGTGGGCATTGAAATCGCCAAGCAGCAAAAGTGGGGTTGGAAGTTGACTGATCAAATGATCAATGTCTCTCTGTAAAATCTTGTAACTGGGTGGTAGGTACAGAGAGCACAAAGTGATGGTTTTGTGGAGGGTAATACTAATGGCTATAGCCTGAAGAGGAGTGTCAAGAGGAATGGGTTCATGGGGGACACCGTGTTTAACAAGCACAGATGCCCCTCCCACAACTCCTCCGGCTCTTTGTAATAAAGATGTTTTATTATACATGGTATACCCTCTCATTGACACTTGATCAGTCTCCTTCAAGAAAGTTTCCTGAAGGCAAACAGCGAAAGGTTGATGGTCATATAGAAGAGATTTCAATTCATCATAGTTGGACCGAAATCCTCGACAATTCCATTGGATGATTTTATGTGCCATCAGGGGGTTTGTGTGGTGGTCTGCCAGTCCGCCTTGGACTTGATGGCACAGATCTTGGTTTGGAGGACGGCCTCATAGAGTCTACGTCCATATCCTCCAAACCCCCAAACTTATTAAAAACCCTGACAGGATCGTCAGCTCCCTTTGGAGGCCTAGTTGATTTGGTTTTTTCATTGCTTTTACTTCTATCATTGGGAGTTGACTTTGTTTTATTCAAATTTTGAAGCTCAGGAGGGCTACATTGAATAGAAATGTCTTTAGCAGTGGCATTAGTGACAGGTTTTGGCGCATCAGTGGCCACCCTCCTTGGGCCACGTGTAGTCGGTCTGGGTGTCGACTGACACTGTGGCCCTCTTGACAGCGCTAGCATAAGAGGGTTTGGTGCCCTGCTGCGCCTCCACTAATCTGCGTGCCTCAGGGAACGATATGTCTCTGGTGTGTCGGATCTTTTGTATTTCTTTTTCCTTGATCCAGCACACATGACGCCAGGGATACACCAGTGTAATACTCAAATTAATAGCAAACAGCTCAAAGAGCTGTTCACACATCAACTTGATTGACCTGTTAAGCAGCCGCCAAGGATAAATGGCAAAGAGATGGGAAAAAATATGTGTATGAAAACGGATGACAACATGGAAGTGGAATGAAAAAGTAATAAATAATGAAAACAAATATCCCATGGCATGTCACCACAAGCCGATTGACTGGACCAGGCCATTCCAGCCTCTCGTCTAGGTGAAATCCGGGCCAGAGTGGTATGTTGCAGATATGGCCCTCAAAAGAACCGCTCCACTCAACCACTTGGATCCCATTGTCCACCAACACGAGTCGCAACCCACGGCCAACAGGTTGCCCCCTATTAGTCGCCTCTTACGACATGCAGGAGGATACAGTGGGTCTATTCTACCCCCGAACCCACAGGGGGAGATGTAGGTAGGAAACTGACAACAACTCAATACAATGTATCCAAAAAGGAAGTTTCCAAGGAAATGTCAGAAGGCACTTGAAGACACACCAAAAGGAACCATCCAAAGATCCTAGCTGTTGCGTCGATAAGGCTGGACTTTTCCTTGTAGAAAACATACTGATTCAGAACCGGTTAGACCTATGCATGTAAAGGTGAAAACCCATGGGAATACCCAGGGAATGACATGCACAGATGATAAATGCCGAGGAATAATGGCTCCATCTGCTCGTGGGAAGCAGAACTTCGTCTGTCAACATCTCAGCAGAGTCATCAATACCTCAAGCTATGTAGAAGAGAGCCAGTATCCCCCGATCGAACAGGCTGCTCTATACATCATGAAAATGCAGGTCCAAAACCTAAAAAGCAAAGCTGACCAGCATCACACAGTGTGTCACCAACATTTTACAGTGTCTATACTGGAACTGTGAAACAGTGGTGTCAGTTGGGAAGAGTCCTCCTCACAGTGACCGAAGACACCATCAACTGCCCTCGTGTGGGATCAACCCACAATTGTGTACATAAGGCCTCAGATCGCTGGGTCATACAACGCAAACAAAAAGTGGATGCCGTAACACCTGAAGATGACGTATCACTGACAGGTAGTTGTGCAAATATTTGTTCCTGCGAGTAAGAAAACCAAGCTAGAATTCATAACTGAAATCCCTCAGGTCCCTTCCTGGAAAGGTTACCCTTACTGTAGACCCTGACATCACTCCGCAAGTTTGCCCAGACCGACGAGTACCTGAAGCACTGAAGACGCGCCTCGCGAAACAGTGCAAGAAGCAAGTTATCGCACCTGTCGATGGACACACTGAAGTGAAGGACTACATACAGAAGTGTGAGATCTGCGCTGAATTTAAAGTCTCCAATAAGAAAGAGCCACATCAGGTCCCTGATCGACCATGGGCCATGATTGGCAGAGATCTATTCTCCATTGCTGACACGGACAACCTAATCACCGTAGACTACACATCCAATTTCTGTGAGGTTGAACGACTGGAAAACACCTCGTCTAAAGCAGTCATCAAAAAATGAAAAACTCATTTTGCCAGGTATGGAATACCAGACCAGGTTTACAGCACTGCGTTCCAGAAGTTTGCAGAAGACTGGCAAATTGAGCATCTAACTATCAGTCCCGGGCATGCACAAGGAAACGGGCAAGCCGAATCTGCAGTCAAAACTGCAAAGAGAATCATAAAAAAGGCAGCAAGAGCGAAGGCTGATGTGTATCTGGCGACCCTGGATCACCGAAATACCCCAACAGAAATCATGAAAGCTAGTCCAGCACAGATACTAATGAACCGAAGGACGAAGACCCTACTGCCGACAACAGCATCTCTGCTAAGACCTACCGTGACATACAAACATGAATTGAAGAAGAAAGTAAGAGAGAGGCAAAAAGCATACTACTACGATCGAAATGCACATGACCTTGCACCCTTGGAAGAAGGTCAAATGTTACAAATGAAGCCAATACAGAAATGGAACTCCAGTGGAAGAAAGCTGTTGTGTCCAAAAGACTTGATGAAAGGTATGAAGTGTCAACTAACACTGGCACATCCAGGAGAAACCGTGTGAACCTCAACACCACTCGAGAAAGGAACGAAACAAGAACCAAGGAAGTCTTCGAATCTCCACCAATGACCAACACACCAGTCATACCAACCTAACCACAGAGGAAAGAGACACGACCCGAAGCGCAGCTGACAACACCTCAATCGCATTAAGCAATGTTCGTCAAGACGCCGTCGCAAATCACAACTCCTACCAGAATTATCCACACACGGAGTGGACGCATCATCAAGCCACCGTCCCGCTTCAGTGACTCATAGTGAATTTTTGTATTAGAACTAATTCCCACAAGAACTAAATTTGGAACATTTACTTTAATGTTTAAAACGAAATAGTCTTCGTTAACAGGGGAGATGTTACGATGTGCTCCCTACTTGGCCGACTAATAACTTGGGCTCCCCTGGTTGTTGGGACGCGAACGCGCGGAATAAAATGATCACCTTATCTGCTCTCCTCGAAATCTCCACGACAAACATCAAAACACTCTCTAGTTGATACAATGTATTGGGCGTCCACTGGGTCGATCACCCATCCTCTCTATAGCATACAATGTATTGGGTGTCCACAGGGTCGATCACCCATCCTCTCAATAGCATACAATGTATTGGGTGTCCACTGGGTCGACCTCCCATCCTGTCTATAGCATACAATGTATTGGGTGTCCACTGGGTCGATCACCCATCCTCTCTATAGCATACAATGTATTGGGCGTCCACTGGGTCGATCTCTGAAACTCTAAATTGGACACGATGTATTCGGGGTCCACTGGGTCGAACTCCCGTCCTTTCTATAGCTTACAATGTATTAGGCGTCCACTGGGTACCCAAGAAAAGCCATATACGTACATTTGCTAGTTCTACATTTTATATATATTACGCATTGGTGCATAGAAGGCGCAATCCTATGGAATACCCAATAATCCCCTGACTAAGCTGACTACGTCGACCAAATGGGCACAGTCCGTCCACTGGGTCGTCCTCGCTAGGTAGAGTTAAAATAAACATGTCGCCACGCTAACAAGCCTCCTTCTCTCATGACAAGTTCCATTAAGCAGAACCGTATTGCTGGTATTCGTGTTAGTCAGATGTGTTGTGGAGGTTCTGTAAAGCGGGACCTATGAATGGCACCGCTGTCTGGTATTATCACCAGTTGCACTGAACCAATAGTTGTGACTGAATCATAGCTGAAGTTAAACTAACAGAAACTAATAACGATCCCATTTCTCTATTTGAACTCTACCACTCGCACGCTACATAAGTTTATTGGTAGGCAAGATTCTAGTGAAAACAGCATGGTTCAAAATATTATAAATCCTACCAAAAGCAGCACTAAATACATATCAGACATGTGGAAACACTGGTATAGAATATATCACTGTATATGGCCAAATTTAGTGGTCTCAAACTGTCATCTGTAAACATTCTGTATTTCTTTGTGCCTGTATGTACTTTATTGTGTTTTGTAATAATTTTGGACCTCTCTGGCTAAGTGGCTTAGTCTGAAATAAAGCATTTTCGTTCGTATTCTGAGTTATTTGTCCTAGAAAATAGTTCCGGAAATGGTGTCCTTGACGACATATCATTAACAATCAAATTGTATGACGTGACTTTAATCTCAGTCATGATTTGAATAAAAGTCACCTATATTACATAGTACGGACTATTTCAGATACGGACTATCACTGTGTTAAGTTACAGCTCTTATCATTATTTAAGATTTATTCCAGTCAAATGTTATCATTAAATTAAAGCGGTTGGTAGAATTGATTATAGCCTTGTGAAGCTATTTACGCCCGAGTAAGAATGTACATGTTGTATTTCTAAGTCCCAATACTAATTAATTCAGAGGGGAAATTCATTATCAATGAGAACATGTTTATGGTGGGGAGTTTCTTTTTCTCCGTTCGATCTTCGCACAACTTGAAAGGTCACTTTAGTCTTAATAGAAAACACAATCGAGAAGCCCTTTAGTGGAACTGATTAAACTTGACCAACATTTATTTATTCTATAGAACTTTTGTTCAATGTTCATTTGTCATGAATCGCTCCATAGTTTTGGAGAGGCAGCTCGTTAAATCAACGGCCTCTCTCCCACTATCTGTTAAGGTAATGTAAGGTAAGGTAAGTATAGGTTTTAACGGCACACCAACACTCATGTGTTATATGGTGCCAAGAAAGGTTAATAGATATGATTGAAAAATGAAAATGGAGATGGAAAATGTAAAAATGGAAACGATTATCCTAGGGCAAGTCGCCACCAGCCGATTGACTGGACCAGGCCATTCCAGCCTCTCGTCTGGGTGAATTCCGGGCCAAAGTGGTATTACAGATACAGCCCCCGTAAAGACCTCTCCGCTCAACCACCTGAATCCCATTGTACACTGACAAGAGTGGCAACCCCACGGCCTCTTACGACATGCAGAAGGATGCAGTGAACCTATTCTAACACCGGACCCACAGAGGGATCCAACTATCTGGGAATGTAAAAAGAGTTTTAATTTTCTTCGTTGTTTGATTAAAATTAGGAACATTTCGATCTTGATGATGTTTAAATGTTTGAAATTTATCACTTTAATTATGAGCAGAGGTAAGGTAAGGAAAGGTAAGTATTGGGTGTAACGGCACACATATAATTCTTGTGTTATGTGGGGCCTCGAAAGGTGGGGTGAATATGAAGGGTTAATATTGACCTGAATTAGCGGGCGGATAAATGGTAGAAAGAGGAAAAATATGTGGATGATGATGAAAAAGAAAAAATTCAAACGATTATCAAAGGGCATGTCAACATGTGAGTATATGATTTAACAGCACACCAACACGTATGTGTTATATGGCGCCTAGAAAGGTTATAGATAAGTTTGACCTGATTAAGCAGCCACCTTCTAGGATAAATGGAAAATAGAGGGACATACAAGTGGATGATGATGAAAGAGATAAAAATGCAAAAAGTACCCTAGGGCAAGTCACCACAAGCCGATTCACTGGACCAGGCCATTCCAGCCTCTCGTCTAGGCAAAATCCGGGCCAGAGTAGTGTGTTGCATTATATGGCCCTCAAAAGGACCGATCCACTCAACCACTTGGATCCCATTGTTCACCGACACAAGTAGCAACCCACGGTCAACAGGTTGCCCACTATTAGTCGCCCTTACGACACACAGGAGGATACAGTGGATCTATGCTACCTCCGGACCCAAAGGGGGATCGATTTATGTATCGAATGTTCCAACTCATTCAGTGTAAAAAGAGAGTTATAATGTTCATTGTTATTGGAATTAAAATTAGGAACATTTCGTTCCCAAATGATGTTTGATCTTTTTGGAAATTTTGTACTATAACTTTTGGCAGAGGAGACTGGACCAGGCCATTCCAGCCTCTCGTCTGGGTGAAATCCGGGCCAAAGTGGTATTACAGATACAGCCCCCGTAAGAACCTCTCTGCTCAACCACCTGGATCCCATTGTCCACTGACGAGTGGCAACCCCACGGCCAACGGGTTGCCCCCTATAAGTCGCCTCTTACGAAATACAGGAGGATACATTGGGCCTATTCTACAACCCACAGGGGGAGCCAGAATATGTATCAAGAAGGTGAACATTGAGGACAAGTACATTAAAGTTCGTAATTAAGCCGCGAGGAACCAGCCATACAGGACGGGCGCGGGTTGTTCTCAAACGTCGCAATCGAACCAGTTCTGACCTACCATTAGGTCAACAACTCCTGCTGCTGTTATTTTCAAATTTGAGCGGTTTTGGCAGCTTTGGTCATGTACCACTATCAATGTGTTTTGGTGTGCTTCTTAATACGTAAAAATGCCACCTGGGCATTAAGAAGAGAAGTCAAAGGATAGAGTAATGATTGAGGAAATACAGAAATGCAGTAAATTATTGGAGGATGTGTAGCTCTCTTAAAATTAAACGTGAGCAGAAAAAAAATAAGTATAATGAAAATGAAGTGTACGAATGTGCAAAATAAGGAGGTTTCTCACACTGGGGGCCACTCAACAACACCCCTGTTGAAAGAATCGTTAAAACATGTCGTGATTTTTACACCTTGGACGAGAGTTGGCGGTGTTGTTGTTATTTCAAGATAAAGCAGTTCGGCAATTTGAGGCCACGAACTGCTTGTTGGCGATGAACAGGTTCTGTCCTCTTTTGTTCAACGCCAGGACTCGACCAACAAGCACGAAATCGACTAAGTAATCCAAGATATAGTGTCTGGAATTATGAAGCTTGATTCGTCGAAAAAGCTACCCATGTTTGCCGTCGACGCACTCACACTTGGCCACATCCCAAAGGCAACGCCCGCTGAAGTGCTCCCAAAAAGTGTATGTGAAAGACTCAATAAACTGGAACTAAGACTCAACGCTCTGAAGGTTGGATCAAATGGAGAACAACCTTGTTTGACCCCCAAAAGTTATGCGGCGGCGGCAGCAGCGGCGTCAACAAATAGCACAATCGTTGCGGCACACCAGCCTGTGAAAACACAGCGCATGGTACTACAAGCCCAAGACTGGACATCATAAGGCAGACAAGACTATGACCATCGGCAACGACCTCAACCCACCAAAACAGCCAACTCACGACCCCCGGTGGTGCAGGAGGTTGTAGCCGAGATGCCAAAGGGAACATGGACTGCCACAAGGGGAACACCACACCTAGATGCCCCATTCCTGGGATTCATACGGGTCTCCAAAGTCGCATCCCTTTGACAAGCATGTCGCAGAGGTTTTCGATGAAGGCTTGGGTCCCATGGATGTGACACGGCAATGGTTGTCTGTCCTCCATGTAATCGCCAACTTCCTGCTGGGGACAGGCCGAGAATTAAAAACATTGGCTCGTCTCGCACAGGGGTTAGGCGGTTTTGGATCCCAAAGCCTAAGGGAACCAACGGGACAATAGACTATTTCCCGGTAACCCCTATTACGCATGCACGCATGCGCAACAGCGCACCTGGCGTAACTAGGCACGTGACCCCGGTACAAACAAAGAGGTTCATGTTCACAACATGCCGCACAAAACAGATTGTAGCTCTTTCACATAAGGAAAGTGAAAAGCTACAAATCCTTCGAAGACTATAGACTTTTTGCTGATGGCCATGTGCTCCAACAGAGACGTTCAAGACAGCATGACTGTCCTGTGCCAGTACAGGATATAACAATTAGAAGTGCGAGGTGAGACAAATATTTTGGTTCATATGAGATAACATTAGCTGTATTTATCCCTGGCTAAAGCTGTCAGTTAGGATTATTAAGTCCATAAGTAATTTCTACTATCATTTTTGTATCTGTTCTAGGTAAAGAACCACACTAGAGTCATCACTTGGTAAACAAGTTGATGCCTTTGACCCTCGTCACCCAAGTGACAGGTTGCCCACCTCAGAGTACCAGCTACAGGGCCTGGCACACAAAATCAGACAGGTATGGAAATGCTTCAGTTTATTGCACATATGCTTAAATGAAGCTGAATAAAGTGTAATATTTATAGAACTGATTGTACAAAATAGACAACTGGGGTATGCAAACAGAATGAAGTCACTTTAATGATTCTTTCTGTTTAACAGAGCAATCGTCACGTTCAAGTCCTCGAACTACCCGAGTCAACCTTCATCTCAGTCTCCAGAGCCAGAACCCACTGCCTCTCACTGGGTGTGCTGGATAGAGCAAAGGAGTTTGTCGGGCACATCATACAGTCTGCTCAAGCCATACTGGGAGCCACCACAGTTGCCTGCACTGCAGATGATTTTGACCGATTTGTCAAATATGCCCCTGCTGATATTGAACTCATTGATTCAGATACTAAAGGGCAAGCCGATAACTCAGCCTGGCATCCAACGAGGCGAGGACGAATCACAGTTTCAGTGTTCCATCCAGGTGTGCACCATGAACAAACCAGATACTGACCCGTCTGTGCTCATTTCTAAAATAATGGGAGACAATTTACCCGTAACCACTCCAGCTCTCGATTGGGTTCCAAGAAAGAGGAATGTACCCGTTCTTTATACACTAATTAATAGAAAGATGCACAAGCACCTCAAAGTAGATACTCCAGGACTACTTGTTTCTTCAGACAGACCGTACATGGCTTGCTCTGCTGGTGGCATTGTAAGTTTGCCCATATGCACGTAGAAAAAAATATCCTCGATTGGCAGCCATTGAAAAAGGGTGCGTAGAAAATGAAGATGGGCTTCTTCACCTCAAGCACAACAGTGCTTATTACACTCGAGTGCAGGGACAGATGGGAATTTATGGTTTACAGAATTGTGACTTGGTGTTGTATACAATAAAAGGCTTCCACATTATCAGTGTACCCTTTGATGAAGAAAAGTTTGCAGAAATTGTGTGTAATGCGTCGCATTTTTCTTTTCATAATAGCCATAATGTTTATAAATAAATGGTACTCGTTTAAATGCAATGGAAGTGTGTTTATTATTCTTTATTGTAAAATTAATCAGTGTTTTGTAGAGTTGGCAAAGAACTGTCTTGTTATATTCTGGGGAAAAATATAAACTGGTCTTCAAAAAATAGATACTATTTTTTTCTTAGCTGCGGTTAAGAAAAAAAATCATACTCTTAACACAAGCATATATTTGGGTCTTGGGAACCTGTTTATGCTTTAATATGGTTACATGGTTCTTGCTACACACACCAGGTTTTTGCTGCTTTGGCATGGGGGGGATCAATACAGGATCTTCTTTAGGTGCAGGCCTTTGTTTTTTCGCATGAAGCACTGAAGTTCAGATTGGAAAGTAACAGGTATTGGGTTAGGATGCTCTATTGCTGGACCGTTTCCCCCGATGAAATGCTTTGTACAGATATAGGTGCCCTCATTAACCATCTCTGGCCCAAAATTTTCCCGTCCACTAGCCGTCGTGCACGGCTACCCGTCCACATGCCCTGGCCCACTCTCTGCATTTCTTTGGATTGGAGCCTAGCTTTTGAAAAGGAATGAAAGACACGCCATTCATTCTTTCACGATCTCTATATCGGCTGTCTGAGTTGCACCTACCCCAGCAGCAATGTTTCGAGGGCATTCTGGTTCAATGTGATCGTAAATCATTCGGCAAAAACAGATTCAAAACAACATTTACGGTACGCTACAAACTGTTCATACAGCGTCGCTAAGGAAAAGCTTGTTACGGGTAGCAACAAGACGGGGTACGGGAACAACTACTTCCGGGTCACCGGGAAATGGCCTTTTGGCGGAGGCAGTGGGGGAATTCTTTAGGTTCCACGAGGTCCCCTAATTCGCCTGCTGTCCTCCTCCACTAGCAGCCTCTAAAGCCTCTGCTGTCTCGGCTCGGGCTCCGTGAGGTAAGGTATGGTAAGTATAGGGTTTAACGGCACACTAACACTAGTGTGTTATATGGTGCCTACTAAGGAAGGGTAAATACGAATACGAAAGGATAAGAAGAAGTCAAGGGTTAAAACTAGCTAAAAATTAAACCCATTAGTATTAATTGAATTATATGAATTGAATTATATAGAATTAATGAGAAATGTATGATCTAAAATCTATATAAAAAAAGTCCAATTTCTCTTATGAATCCAAGTATCTTGGATGGATTCACTCTTTCAAACAATTCTGAAAGGGTTTGAACCTGGAAGAAGCGATTTCGGATCAAAATCAGATCAGCACATTCGATGAGAATGTGCTTGACGTTGCGGGTGCATTGACAAGGAATGCATTCAGGGATGGGCTCATCCCTTAGTAGAAAGGCATGAGTTGTATAGTTGTGTCCTATACGAGCGCGAGCAAGAATAACCCCCTCTCTTCGGCTCTCTCTGTAGCAGTGTGGCCACTCCCCAAGTTGGGGTTGAATTTCGTGAAGTATGTTTGAGATGGATTCATCCCGCTGGTCCTGCCATTTCTGTTTAAAAAAGTTGACGACCTGAGGTTTAAAGTCTGTAAAGGCGACTTTGACATTGATGTTGAGTGCTTCCTTGGCAGCACTGTCCGCCCTCTCATTGTCAGGGATACCGACATAGCTCGGTACCCATACAAACAAATATCCTTGCCACGATCTGTCAATTGAGAATATAAAAGCTCAATATTTAAAATAAAAACATTACGGAAATTACTCCCTGTTATTGCCTCCAGGGCAGACAGGGAGTCGGAAAATATAACAAAACGGCTTTTAATTGATTGGGCAATAAGGCCCAGTGAAATAGAAAGAGCTTTAAGCTCTGCATTGAAAATTGACAGTGGAGTTGGTAGCCTCAGGTTAAAAATGGTTTTGCCCATAAGGGCTGCAGCTCCAATTATATCGTCTTCTTTCGAACCGTCTGTGTAAATGGCCACACGGTCCGAATATTTATCCTTTATCTCTCTGAATTGTTGAGGAAAAACATCAGGTTCATGATTTCCCTTCGTGTTGGCTGGCAGCCATTTATCAACTGTTGGGGCTTTCATTTGCCATGGTGGGGACCTTGGCACAGTCTGATTCCTTGGGAAAACTTCCTCTGACAGTGACAATCAAGGCTCTACTCCACTCGGTCGCAGATTTGTGGGGAAAACATCATGCATGTCAACATTTTATGGAGACATGGTCAGGTGCAGAACTCATGTGGTATTCCTGCCAAGCCAAAAGTGGAACAACCTTGACCAGTTAAACAAGGCAAAAATATTGATGGCTCTCCATCCGAAAGGTAATTCAAATGATATTTTGGATGACTGGACAAGCATAATTAACAGAGGAGGATGGAGTGATTTTATGAAGACTTTGGACAAGTTCCCCAATGATGTCAACTTGAGAAGTTTTATATCTATGGCACAAGAGACTGTCAAAGGTTGGCTTGCAGATTGTGGTGGGAAGAGCTGGAAAAAAAAACCATGACAGGAGGCATTCCAAGACCTGGTATAGACTCCAGAAAGATGTGGTTTCAGCTTCTTATTCCTCTCAGCAAAATAGACCACCAAACATCTTGTTTAATGTAAGATTGTAATATGAGATATATATAGGCTTCGCACCTTGGTTCTTAAATAAAATGTATTTTATTGTATGTGGTATTTATCTTTTATCATTAGTTCATTACTAGAGAATAAAAAAGCTGCATGATAATTAGTAACGATACAACCATCAGAAACTCTATTAAATTTGACCTGCCTAAGCATCAACCAAGCATTCAAAGAAATCGGCAGTAATTTGTAAACTTGTCATGGGAATCAAAAGGAGTGATAAGATGGCCATGCGTTTCGCACTAGCCCAACAGACCAACGAGAGATGTTTTATTACCGCTTCGTGCCACAACTAGTCTCTGCGATCCGGCTTCTTGCTAGCTGCCTCGCCTATGTTCCAGATTGTAGAAGCTTCAGCGGTCAGTTACCGCTGCCTCGTCGCCATGTTGGCAAGTCGACCCAGATATTACCGCTTGGTCACAGTTGGTGGGATTTTAGGCAGAGATACTCATTTTACAGCAGTCTTTAAGTTGTTAAAACTCGCCTTAAGTGCAGATAAATGTTCAGGGAGTGGATTTTATTTGATTAAACTAGATAAAACACGTGAACACAAGTCATTCCGTTGAATTTCCAACCTTCATTCATTAAGAAGCGAGAACAAAGGTGGGGCTGCAGCAACATCTTCCGTACTTGGTTTGCAAGAGCCATTTTGTAATTAACATTAGTCATACTCGCCCTCCAATAAAGTAACTTGTTGCGCTTGGGTGGATGATAATCGCAATACGTCGTTGGAGTTGCTAATATTAATAAATATTCGTGAGAATAGGTAATCCCGCGAGAGCTGCGAGATTTTGTCAATTTGGCGGTAAAATTTCATTCAAACGAACGCTGATCAAGGTGAGCGAGGAGTCATCGTCGTGATTATGGTTTTATACCAGTTTTTTAATCCTGTGTGAATTCATCAGAACCTCAACATAATATATTTAATCATCTCCATGCAGGTGTTGTGATATTAGAAACCACAACATGTCCTGGGAGGTTAATAAAATACAATATTTGTGCACCTCCATCCAAGTGTTGTGTTATCAGAATTACAGCATGTCCTGGGAGGTTTATTCAATACAATATTTGGGAATCTCCATCCATGACGACGTATTTGTATGTGTTCCAGCATGATGATCATTCCTATAAGCAAGCTGCCCATAAGAAGAAAACAAGTGGGTACGTAAAGCAAGCAATCGTGTATATTATTATTAACGCATCATGAAATGCAGTTGCATTGAATGGAAATTGCATGGTACTTATACTTCTTTCATACAGATACCACAGAACACGGATCATCATCGGAAGCAGATTTCTGCACGTCCGAGTGCATCGGACCACAGTATTGAACGGGAAAGGCGTATGTACATTGATTTGCCACCACCTTGTACACACAAAGGTCACATTATGGGTGATGTAAGTAATAATAAAACTTAACTGAACAATAGTTAATATTAGCAGTACATATAACTATGTATATGTATCTTAGTTAGGTATCTCTATGAATGCCACATACAGCCATAACATAATTCAAAAATATACAAGTACCTACATATGTATTTCCTCTCTAGGCTCCTGATCTGAAAGCACCAATTGACGGTCGTGTCACTGACAAAGTCAACAAAGTTGTTTACGAAGGTGTCGGCAATGTAGGTGAAATGAGGCGGCACATTCGTCTATTTGTGCGGGGTTTCTTTAAGACGAACGCTCTCCCCGCAAGTACGAGCAGGCGCTTTTATCAAAGATACTGCTAGACAAAGATATCAGACTCCTCGTCTATTCCGTGTGACACAATGCTCTAGTGGCGCTCCAAGCGGTCCGTCACCTTAAACTCATTCTCTGCACCATGGACGCCAGCCGAGCGCACTGGGATGGCAGCGGCTCGTATTGTGCGGCCATAAACTGCTCCCATTCCCGAAAATGGCTCAGACATTTGAGTTTCTTTCGTTTCCCAAAGAATGAAAGAAGGTATTTATTTGGTTAAAGTGCCTTGGATCGATTCTCAACGTGTAAAATTCCCCGGGAAATTCAATTGTTGTATGTTGTGGTTTTGAGCGATAGTACGATAACTTTACCCCCGATTGACTTTACCATTACTTCAAGCTTCAACCTTGTGCACCAACTGTTTATGTTGTGATATACTTGTTGCGCGGTGTAGCTAATGAAAATTGTATTTTGGTATTGGCCCAATTGTAGGAAGGGCTGTATTACGGGACTAGTTATATAAATCTACGAATCTGGTTCGTGTGGGTGTGTAGGATGGGGTGGGGGGGGGGGGGCAATTTCATTTGATTACTAGTAGTATTACAGTAATCACACCTCCCCTCTACCTTTGTCACCCCCTCCCTTACCACCACCTTTAGAATGTGTAAATGTGTATCTTATATATCAATTTGTAGTGCGTAATGGAGTCAATTATATTTCATTATTCTTTTTTTTTTCAGATGCAAGTTGTGGGTGAATAACCTTCGTCGGGATGATTTGAGGAACAAGTCGGCCACCTACCTGTACAGCAATTGTAGGGTGTGTCAGGACCACTTTGAGGACTCTATGTTCATGAATGTGAAGGAGAAGAATTCTTTGGTGATTACTTTTTAGGTTTGGGTACACCAGGATTCTGTGTTGGTAGTCCAACTTGAATTTTTAGTTAGATCCTCTCGACCATCAGGAAACAAATGTTTTGGCATACATTGGTGGTTATATTGTCAAGAAGCTAAAAGGTCATATATGCTCGGCTTGTTCTAATTAGTTGTCAACTGACATAGATCATAATGAACCATCACATGAATTCCTCGTTAAGAAAAACTATGAATCTGCCAAGACTGGTCTGTGTGCCCCTTTCACTTGTTTACTGGATGTGTTAACACTGGTTGAACATGAATACAGAAATGTTATAGAGGTGTCTGTGTCAAAGAAAGGTGTAATGAATGCAATCATCAGTAGTGTTGCCAAAAATGTAGATTTCTCTCCCATAGTGTGTGATCAGTGACATGTTGAAAAGACGGTACTGCACTTAATGCTTACTATTCGCATCCATCATACATTGAGGGAAAACAACAGACGTTTAAAACAAGCTGGTAATAGGCGGAATCGGAAAACCCTGAAGTTTAGTCATGTTCGATCATTTGCTTATATTTTTAGGTAAGTTTACATAATGTTTGTGCAACAATTGCTCATTGTGTCAAAATATTCTTAATGTGGTTTTGAATACTAAGTAGCATTCATTGTAAATAGTCAGCCTTGTAGTTTGTACCTTAACATGATTAGGTACCATTTTTTTCTGGGTTACCAAGTTAATATTCATTTACACCTGTCTGCGTTTATAATGGCAATGGAAATGTGTTCTGGCTGTCTGGCAAGCACTACTGTCACTTACTGTCAGTTCGTATGAAAATCGGGGAAAAATGCCAACAAAAATAAAATAAAACGTTCTTGAGAAAGAGATTTTAACTATTTTGTTTGATTTATTTATTTGACATGTTCAATTCACGCTGATTTCAGCTATTAGAGAAAACGGGGAAAAAATTCTGTAGCAGGATCAACACCTGTCTGTGTTTATAATGGCAATGGAAATGTGTTCTGGCATTTATTAACTACCATAAAGTGTGTTGGTGAAAGGATTTAATAGGGCAACTTTGTTTTGTCATCTGTGTGATTTATCACGATATTGTATGGTGTGGGGGTCCACTATGCACTTTCAAAAACAAATTAGAATATATCGATCTCCAGGTCAGTGATTTGAGACACTGTCAGTGGGCCCTAATAATACATGCAAAAAGGGACTGTCAGACTGTCTGGCAAGCACCGCTGTCACTGACTTAGCTCCGGTCGAAGGTAATATAAATATATACCCAGACGTCTTGTAGGGCTATCATTGGCAAGGCACTCGCCCCTGGTGTTTTGATGATCTGATGCCATCTACAGTGCGGATGTGAGAGATCGAAAGTAGTAAATAGCGCGGCGCTGTCAGAGGCGGAGTTTCTTTGCCTAGGGCTATCACTGACTGTCAGTTCGTTTGATAATCGGGAAAACATGCCAACAAAAATAAAATCAAATGTTCTTGTGAAAGAGATTTTAACTATTTTGTTTGATTCATTTATTTGACATGTTCAATTCACGTTGATTTGAGCTATTTGAGAAAACGGGGAAGAAAATATGTAACAGGATCAACGACCGTCGTCGGCAATTGTTTTAGTCATGGAAACTCACCATGCGGCGGCGCCACCGTATGTGTGTCACGGCTGAGAGGCCCCAAATGATAGGAGTCGGATATCTTTGTCTAGTAGTATCTTTGCTTTTATCCCAGCAGGGATGACCTCCGCCGCATGATATACTGCAGGCGACGGCGCAATCTGAATGGACTGCTGGATCAGGAGCACCTCGCCAAAAAAATTCTGTCGTGGCAAACAGACGATCCCCAGTCTTTGCTGTACTTCAGGCCTTCCCACAGTGAAGAGCCCACAAAACCATGTCCACCCGCTGACAAGCTGCGGCCTAGCAAGTAAGCATGACTATATTCACAATACTAAATGTACAACAAGTAATGTAGTATCTTCGTAACACAGGAAATACTATCAAAGGTACACACATCAAGTATATATTTTCTGACACACACCAAGTATTTATTTTCTAATAAAAAAAATATCTTTGCAATTAAGACCTTTTTTAACCTATGCCGCATTGTCATTATTGTGTGTGCTCCAGGAGTCTTCTCCTACTGAGCCGCCACAGCCATACCTTTCTGCTTCAAGCACTGAAGGCGATTCAATCAGTGGAGGAAACAACTTCTTGTTTGTTCATCAGAGCCCGTGGCGACAGCGTCTCATCCAACGATATGGCTAGGACATGGTGTATATGGATGCAACTTACAAGACAACAGAGAATGCTATACCCCTGTTTTTCATGTGCGTACAAACCAATTGTGGATATTTTGTGGTGGCTAGCTTTGTGGTGGAGCAAGAAGACGCTTCATCAGTGGCAGAAGCTCTGCGCGTGGTCCGTGACAACAACCCTAGGTGGTCCCCTAGAGCATTTATGACAGACTATTCCGAAGTAGAAATGTCAGCAATTTCAAACACCTTTCCAGACAAGTGCAAGTCTATGTGCAGTAAACTGTACTTATAAAACTGGGTAGTTGTATTGAAATTATTTAACTACAAACTTTGGTTTTATTAACTGTTATTGACATTTTTAAATGCATTGATTTCCAGGTTGCAGAACCTTTATTTGTGATTTCCATCGCAAGCAAGCTTGGCAACGTTGGACTTCGGCAACAAAGCATGGGATTGCTGATAAACAGGATAAAATTTTGCGAATTCTGGATGTAAGTGTCCAAATAATAGTTGCCTTTGAGTACATGTATTTCTGTAATTGGTCAATGATTTCAAATATATTTCTTCCAGTGTTTAAGAAAGATTTTTGCATCATAAGCAATTATCTATTATTTTTCAAAGAACTGGCCAGTCACTTTCTCTTATTTGATAATCGTCTAAAGACTTGTAAAAGAGCAAGCTCTGGGTAGACAATCCACAGCTGCAGGCGAACCTTTCAACCCTGCATGGCGACAAATTCAAGGTACGGTATTAACCAATTCATCAAAGACTTTGGGAAGAATGGTTTATATTCATTCATTTTCTTTATCCATGTCCCCTGTGAGGTTGCAAAGCTGTACTAGAGTTCTCCGTCTTCTGGAGGACTGTTGCTTGAATCTGGCCAAATGCCAGTCAGGAAAAGCCAATAGAGTTACCACTGGGGAAACTTGCCTGGAAAAGGATGGCTGGCCAGACATACACACTTCTCCCGGCTGACCTGCCACATGTGCCTCTCCTCGCTGACCAGCCTCATGTGCCTCTCTTCACTGACCGACCATGGCCGGCCATGAAGCCTACAGTGAAAAGTAAGTTATTTTCAATGTACCAAATATTCAACAAGTGATTTACTGTGTTCGTGTCAAGCTTGACGTTAAATTGTGACTTTTGTATGTCTTTCAGACGAACAGTCCAGTGGCAACCGTGTATCAAGTACTCTTTTGGAAACTGATAGGAAGCCAGAATCACAGGCAAAAAAGAGCAGACTCACACTGAACCGTAAATATACTTGGTCACAATTTTTACCTAATTATAACCAATTCTTCTGTATGATCCTTAATTTATGAATGGTTGCATTTCAGTTTGTCAACAATTATCACTGAAATTTAAAATTTTAAGGCATCAATAGAACTAAGGTTCCAGAAAATCTGCATATGCCATGGCCATCTCATCTCATTGGCGATATCCCTATAAAGTATCATCATTTCAAAAAGGCATTAGAAGTGAACAGTGTGGTCTGGAACCTGCAGATATGGCATGTCTTTTGCCTGGAAAATGGTTGAATGACTCAGTATGAAATATTATTTAAGTATATTTTGTTTTATTAAAGCCTATTTAAGCCTAACAGTGTTATTTTGAAGCTAACTAGCCTGATTCATTTCACTTTGCCCACTTACATTGGCAGCACAAGGTGTGCTTCTTATTTTGTCAGACGGCTATCGGGCAGTTAAAGATGCAAATGGAGTTGGCTGGATTTGCACCAGCAGCATAATTATAGTGATTCCAGCTGCACATTAATTTCTTTCGATGATTTTTTTTAGGGGGGTAGGGGAGTCGGGTGGGGGGAGTTACTGAAGCAATACAATTATAGAACTTATATAGATAATGTCTGTATAATTAGAGGGGTATAATTGTACATAAATTATATTGCAACTATGGCATGTTCCATTGATATTTCATATTATATTACCTTGCATACAGGTGCGGTTTGCAAAGTTTGAGGGGTGCTATTGCCATATTGCTATGGTGTGAACCCAAACATGACCCAGGGACCTACAGGAGAGCACTGGATGCTGCTGGTAGCCACCACAGCAAACCTTAATGTCAGTGTTCTCAACCCAATGCCCATTTCCAGGCGGTATAGAAAGGCAAGTGCAAAGTCGACTGAACACTGGATGTAAGTAACCATTATCTACAATTCCAAGGTGCCTCACAGCTTGACTATTAGTTTTAGTTACAAATCATTTAATACTATGATTATTTGCTTTCTCTGATACAAGTGAATAGCATAATGTGTAATTGTTAATTTGCGGAAAATACATGGACATCTGTTCCCGATTGACTGGTGAAAATTTAATGGGGTGGACACAATCAGACATTCCGTGTGGACTACAGACAGATCAATCTAGATGTAGCATCTTTGTGCTGATGGTAGGAAATTATTGTTGAATCAGGGATGGAAACTAGCACCCGTCCGCCCCTCCCTGATGGGTGGTTTTCTCGCTGGACAGGTCAATTTGACCAAACTAATAAAATATGATAGAAGATTTGCACCATGATTGGTGTCAGTTTTCCTTAGACGGGTAAAACATTTTGCGGACGGGTAATTTTTTCTGACCACGTCCTTTTTGTTAATTTCCACCCCTGTTGAACTATTGTTGTTGTTGTTGTTTGTACTCATCAGTTAAAACAGTGGATTGACAGTAAAAGGTTAAGATAAGAACTTCTGTCTTTTACAGAATGCTGAAGCTGCTGCCTGTGGCATGACTCCCATTATAATGGGACTGCTCCATTGTGAGGCATACCGATGTGACCAGCCTGGTCTATCGTGTGGACCGGTCAAGGGTCACAGGAAAGCAAGCCGCAGGACCCTTTTAAAGGACCACAGATGGGTCAGGCACAGGGAGATCATCTAGTCAGGGACAAGATTCAGACCACGAGATTTCAGGGAGCTTAATTGTTGAAACTAAATCAACCAAATAAAAACTCTACTCCAGGACTGGTGTTATTTTTCTGTCTAGTCCCCACTCCAGCAACTACAGGCAGCAACAAATGAAGGAGCGCACATAAGCAGTTAAGTATAAGTGATGGAGATGCCTAAATATGAAATTGTATGAACCTCCTAATCTGATAACACAACACGTGGATGGAGGTGCCCCAAATATTGTATTTTATGAACCTCCCAGAACATGATGTGGTTTGTAATAACACAACACCTGGATGGAGATGCCTGACTATTATATTGTATGAATCTCCCAAGACATGTTGTGATTCCGATAAAAACGCATGTGGGTGGAGGTGTCTGAAGCATAATTTTAAATATTAATTTTCACATTTATAACACTTCAAATTTACACAGAATTTAAAAATATTTATTCAATTCAATTAATACATAACAGTGTCACAAGAAAACTCCAAGCGCATGTTGTTTTGACAGGGCACAGACGGTCGGAGATGCGCAGGGCTTTTTGGCTTATTAAGATATTATAACGCGATCATTACATTTACAATATTATAATCAGATAATTAGAACCTCCCGTCACGTGTTTCGGTTTTTATCCACCCGTAGCGCTTCAACCATGATGTAATACTACAGAAAAACAAAACCATTGATATTTGTGACACAATATAAATAAGATACGTTTAACACGTCATTTTTGGTAGAATTGACTGAACAAAGACCACCACATACCCACCTCTTTTGTTTCCAAAAGAACGTTAATCAATTATCGCTCACTATTGATTGATACTCATTCTAAAATGTTTTATGAAAAAAGGTTACCCGCCTACCTATTGTCATTCTTTTAACGAAGAAAAAACTCGCGGATTCTTCCATGATTTCATGGAATTATACTTTTGATTGCTGCCAAAAGGAAAAAATGCTATTGACTTTCCAGTTACCACGTGGAGCTGAGCTGGTAAAGAAACTTCGTGACACGATTTACAGTTCATAAAACGTTATGATCCATGGACTGACGTAAACTTTACTAAATCAATCCCAGATTTTTCAGCCCTCCTACCACAGGTTTCTTTTATCCGGGGACCGGTGCCAAAGATAGTGCGACTCGTACTCTCTTTTAAATATCCCTAACAAAATCATGACAACGCTAACATTGTATGCCTGGAACTCCCTTTAATGGAGATTTATAACGCTACCGCTACATATTTTTGGCCATGTGGTTGTGACAATTTGTCTATGAAGCAATCACATGATTTATTCTTAGCTTGAACAAAGCTTATGTTTAAACAAATATTGTCCATGGCCAGGTTTCATACAGGTTAGTCAAGATAAAATGCAAGGACTTTTCAAGGACTCTGATTCATTTATCAGCACAACCCAATTCTCTAATTTAAAACGTTTATTTACAAACAATAATCGATCGATTGCAAACTCCACCTCAAACTAAAGGGATATCTAATTAAATTTCAACATGAAACCAACAACTACTGCCGCCTTCCGTGATTGCATTAGCAAAGTCAGTTCGGCTGATTCTCTTTAACTGTCCACTTATTTGCGTTGGCTTGGGTCACAAGTACTGTGGCTTCTGCTTTCTCGTAAAATTCGTCAGCTGACTTTTGCAGCGTTTTTTCGATTTAAGGTCATCGAGGGATTTAAAAGATGTTTTTGGCTTTCTCTTTTTCTTAACTCAGGTGTGATTCAAATATTTGCCTTGCCATTTTGCATGATATCAGGAGTTCTCTGGAAATCATAACATTCTGAAGTCCTCCTGTGCAATTGATAAGATCACATATAAGTATTTTTGCAATATATGAGCGGCCATGCATATTTTCCATCTGAAACCCCTTTCAACAATATTGGCCATGAAAGAGTACAAGCAGGTTTTTCACAATACTCATGAGTTATTTGTGTGATTGGCATCAAACATCACTCCATCTAGTGTATCAGTGCATTTGTTGAATGACAGAAACTCGTCACGTCAGCTTCTCAGATGAGCTCATTGAGTAGGAAAACGTGTTCAAATTTAAATTGACTGATGAACTAAGGGGGCACTATGGTGACCCATTGACGCCTTGCTCTCCTTTTAGATATGCTTTAATTGCGCTGTAAGTTAATCCCTTTGATGAACCCAACCCCAACCCCCCCCCTCCCCCTCCCACCCAACACACACACACACGCGCGCGCGCGCGCGCACGCACACATACAACACATGGAGTACAGAAACTCATAGCAACAAACTCATACCATTCAGTTGACAGCGAAATATTCAATTAAGTTCACAATATTACTCTAACCGTGACCTATTATTCCGCGAATTTGTCATCAGGTCAGATCGAATGGACATATAGTCTCTCGGTGATAGGGTGAGATAAGCATAGAAACTTGGCCTCTGACTACTTCTGATCTCTCATATCCGCGTTGTAGACAATATTGGTATATCTGACCGTCAACCTAGTCTACATCCTTCGACTCATGCGGTTTGTTTCGCTTCTCGTGATGTAACTACGCTAGTATTCAATTATTTCAGAATCAATCTTGTACCAATTACTTAACATAAATAATATACCGTGGTAGGATGACAAGCACCCATGTTGTAACAGAGAGAGAGAGAGAGAGAGAGAGGGAGAGAGAGAGAGGGGGGGGGGACTATGTATATAAACATAACCCACACTGCTGTACCAGGGTATTTTACTAGGAGTTAAATATCGAATAAGCAACGCCACTTACCACGCTTACAAGATCAATGCGCTGTTACTAATCTAGCGACCACTGTAGGACACACATTACTGTTACACTCAGCTGACTTGTCCCACCTTCCGTCCATCGCATCCCAAGCTCAGGTACAGCACCGCCGTCTTTTTATCACACCCGTAAGCGAACAATGCTCTCTGTCCAAGCCAACACACGCTGTTACCTGGTAACGCGCTCTGTGAGCCAGCTGGACACCCCCGATAACTCGCGTCGCTATAACTCGCGAATCTGCATAACTCGCAGTCTTGGACCCGACTTTTTAGCCCAAAACAGCGATTTATTTAAACAAATTAGGATCGAAAACGGTAGTCTTATTGACATCCGTCATCCCTAATAGAGCGCTATCACAGCTAGCGTCCCTGGGCGAGGTGTTGACGCCATGGGAATAAGGTGAGAATAAGATGAGAAAAAGTTTGGCGCTGGGGCGAATATAAACCACCCCACGACTGAATGAAATCAGCTCATTTTGCATTTCCCATCGACCAATATCTCTGAACAAAACAATGTAATAAAATTCATTTTCATTCATTATCCGTATAGCATTCTTATTGACAATTTCAACCCGCGCTTTCATTAAACTCGCGGCTCCGATTTAAGTTTCCGGATTGGCGCGAGTTATAAGGATAGCGCTGTAACTTCTGACAAACATGCATAACATTTTCTAAGTTTAATAGATTTGGACGGGGGTTCCCTTTGCCGGCAGGCCGACATGTCAACTGGGAGGTGGTCATTGACGAGGCCTCAGAGAAGATACCTACGACCAGCAAGCTTCTTAACATAATGCTCCCCACCGCCAAGAAGTATGCCACCTCAATGTCTAATGGTGATCAAATACGTTCTCATCAAATGCAGTACAGTGAATCCGACATGTTCCCAAAGTAAATATAATGAATCTTACAGCATTCACAGTTAACAGCTGGTTAACAAGGTTGCCACGCGATGTGATGAAACCGATATTAAATTATTGAAAATAAATAACAGAGAATGAAATAGATTTACATTGCTTACACACACAAAAAATACACAGCACTCAGTTGTATAATGTGTTGTTCTAGAACGAACTCGTATGGCAAGTTTATTCTCGACTTAACGATGACCCCCAAAGCGAAAAGTTAGTAATTTGAGCTGAAGATAATGATATCACCCAAGTATATCAGCAGGGTTTACCACTGCATACCTCAGAATATCAACTCCATGCACCTCTGGAATGCATCTTTGTATATTCAAACATACCATATTTTGTCATGACGGGCTTCCTTATCTAGCTCAATCTGCCAGTACCCACACACAGCAAATCACACATTTATACCTGAGCTGACCATAACCAATTAAAGACAACTGGTGATGCCAAAGGCCACTTGGAGGGCACAACAACTTTCCGATTGTTTTCTTAAATACCACTAATTCTCGCCTTGAAAACCTTTAGGGGTTCTACTGAGAGATTGTTTAACAGGAAATGCACCTGCAGTGTCATTCATATGGGCGGAAGGTGTCTATCCTATTGGTCAGTCCGATAACACCTTAGTTAAGCAATTAATGGATTCAAATATTCCATTGAATAATTTCGTGTCCACCCACAAAGAAACTGTGTTCTGAATATTGGAAAGATCGAATCTTGATGTTTTCAATATCACAAAAATCTTAATTGCCTTTTGTTGAAAGTTGACCACATGAACTGGATCGATACTAAAAGAATGTCAGCAAACAAACGAACAGCTGTGAGGGCTTGTACGATGGAGAATATTACACTGGTTGGGCTATTCATATCGCCATGGTGCCACAGCGTCTGTGTTAGAGATTTCGGAAATGAAGAAAATCAAATTAAAATGTGCTATCAGAAAAAAATATTGCATATTAATTGAACATTTACTATTTGTTTGGATTTGTTTACCAATGTATAAAGTGATGACATTTCCGCATGTTTTGATATGAATTTCATTAAAAGAATTCACATTTGATCAAGAAACCTGTCAATAATGCTATTTGTCGATCCATAACACTTTTATTGTATAGCCGCTCATATTCATTATCAACATCCAACAAATCATCATCAATTTTATCATCAACATTGCCTTGTTACTTGTCCTTGCAAAACACTACATGCCAAGATGACATTGCAGCAAGTACCTGCTGCTAACTGCATTACCCCACCACCCAGTCCCGTATAGGCAGCTTCAAATACAGATATTACGTGATTAAATGGAATGATAAAATCGTTGTAGTTGACATGTAAGTAAGGATCTGTGGACCGCGCCACGAGGTTTCTCTACCCACTCAGCTTCACGTGGCAACGCAAAAGTCTTTCGAAAATTTACGACGATCAATAGTATAATCATACGGATCCGTCATAAGAGGGGGGAGGGAGAGGACCTAGCGGATTGACCTCAATTCATTCCCATTAACTGACCTTCACACCAGTGAAGCTACCATTAATGTACGAACAAGTCAATGTAAGTGGGCAACAGGTTGATGTTGGTTGGACTTGTGTTGATGCGTATGATGGGGCTGCTGCCGCCGCTGATGGGGATGCTGCTGATGGTGATGCTGTTGGTCGTGTCGGTATGGCCAGTGCTGTTGCGGCTGGAGTTGACAGCGAGTGCCCACGGATGTGTTTCCTTGGTTTAGGAGTCCATCCACCAGAGCATGGAGAGGCATTCCACCCCGTACGTCCTGCAACATGGGACGGGCGTCAGATAGAGGACGAAGATAGGCGTTGCGGACCGCTGTCCTGAGCTTTACCTGCACGGCAATTGGCAAACCTAGCTGTGTCCAGTCCTTTGGTGAAAGGTGTCGTAGTTCGTCGACTGACGTGTAGCCGTGGCGCTTCAGGCACGCGAGGGCGTCCCGGGGGACGCAGACGCCTCCAAGCACCAGCGTTCCAGCGAGGTTGCAGAATCCAGCCGGGGATTCCGGCTAGCTACGGTGTTACCCGTGGTCGTCTCCCTGCTGGTCGGCACCTGGTTGATATCAGGGCCGGCATGCTGAGCATCTCTACGTGGTTGTACGTCTACGGTTACGTGTGTCCGGTCGTGCGTCGAATGTGCAAGTGTGCCCTTTGTGGTGCCTTTTATGGGAGGTTGGTGAGTTGTAGTACACCAACGGACCCTTTGTCAATACTGCGACTAAAGCTGAATAACGACGTTGTACTTTGTGGATATTGTTGGACCAGTTAACCGCCTGGGTTGGGAATGGGGTCATTTCCCGGGCTATGAAGCATCCTTCTATGCGCTTTCTCAGGGAGATGTATTTCAATGCAGACGGGTCTTGGCCATTTTGCAATGATGTGGTATAAGCAATGGAGAGGACTCCACATTCACTCCCATTCTGTTACTTAGCCACATTGTAAGGTCGCGTCCTTGATGACGATGATAAAGGAGCATTGCTTCCATGCTACTCGGAGCTTCTTCATAAGCGAGTCAAAGATATGTATGACTCCTGGATTATTTTATTGTATGTTAGTGAAAGCGATCCATGAAGAAATTGAACGGTCGAGATCGTCCATATCTGACAAGGTGGCGCATTGTGGTGAAGGAACAAGTTCATACATTTTATCCTTTTGTCTATGGCAGTTTCTCGGAACTGGAATTGGTGCAGGTATAGGGTGCAATGAATTGGTCTTCATTGTGCTAGTATTTGATTCGCTATTTTCTTCTGTGGATCTGTTCATATCTTCTTCATCTGCAATATGCCTCTCACATCCAGGAAAATTGTAGATCTGGCTGTTAGGCCCAAACTAGACTGTATGGAGTTTCCTTTGTGCATTCTTGCCATTCGACATTCATAGAAAAGATCTTTAGGACCCATGAAGTCCAGGAGGGGTTACCTTTCTCCTCCCTAACTGCCATCAGGGCCTTCTTTTTCTCAACTTTGCGCTTGTCTCTCTCAAACAAGCCCTGACATTGTGAAAGACGTGGTCTCCAAATAAACCAGAGCGACATTCCCTTCCGAATTGATGTAGTGTCTTGCTACCTTCAGTATATTTATTTGTTTCCTGGATAATTTCAGGTAAATGGGCACTTAATGGGGTGCGCGGAGAACGATCTTTGGGCTATAGTTGAAAAGAATAACAAGTCTTTCATCTATCGAGCCGCTGTATAAGATGAACTTATTTATGAGTCTCTCGTATTATGCTATATCTACATTTATAGTTCGAACTCCCTTGAATGCATTATCAACAAGCTATTATGGCTAGTGCTGTGCTTGAAGTTGCAGATGAATTTGCATAGTGATAAATCAACAAGACAACACAGTAGTAAGCCGTAAGGAATCCAAATGCTTTATTCATTGAATAATTATGAAGGTTCGCTGAATGGTCCGAAATAATGCCGTTTGGCTCTTAGCGAGAGGCGGAGGGATGGTTCCTGTTTGAAGGCCGAATCTGAACTGCCCTATCTTACCCGCATGACCCCACACGAAGACTCGGGCGTAAGCATAAGTAGTAATATTTGCAGCACGTTACTAGTACATATGAAATATTTCCACAAATTCCAAAAGTCCATTGTGTATCCACAAAAGTGACAATACACACAGTTGCAGTGTTTGTTCCTTGCAATATCAAGCCTGCGTGCTTATCTAATTAAGTTTCATGTTTAAAGTAAATTCACACCAGCAAATAATAGTTTTTGCATGAATTCAATTAAAAGATGAGTATTGGTATGAGTATTATATTATTAAACAACAAATTGAATCCAAAGTTTCCTAACATGCAGTGTGTCTTTGTGTGCATAGACTTACAACCGCATGGGACTAATATTAGTTTTATCATTATTAATCATAGAACATTGGACACGTACTTACAAACTAGAGAACCTTATTAGCCACTGTTTTTGAGTTATTGTACGTGTATCTGCCGCACAGCATCAAATTTGGACTGAATAGAGGAGGGATGCCGGGACTGGAATCAAATATTCACATTTGATATCCGAATGAGATGATGATGATTACTAAGTTTGTGAATTGCTTATCGTTATTATAGATACTTAATTGTTTAATGATCAGGCCCTGAATTGGTAGAAGGACAAATCCCATGATTTTACCCAATTCATTACTACTTGCATTACTTGATAGATGACACTGATCCGATATTTGCACCGTAATAGCCATCATTTAGGACAAACAAGATAATTCCCAGGAATCGCACACCCATACCCAAATCTAGCCACTTAGTGTATGCTGAATAATCCAGGTGCCGTCTTGGATCTCATTCTGTATACCTAATGTAATGCATGAAATTTAACATTACTACAGGGGAACTAGCGAATTATGGAGATGAAAGGATTCTCAAAGCTTAAAGCATGTACAGACGCAGCAACCAACAAGAAGCCTTTTACTCTATCATATTACCATCATATTATTTTCAATCATTTAAATGTCATTAATCATGTCATATCACTGTTTACCCTTCTCCAATGTAACAAGCTGTTTGTCATCTATGACTTTTTTTAAATAACCATATTACGAAACAATCAAATAACCATAATACGGAGGAAGTTCTCAAAAAGCGCAGCGCCATTGAGCAGTTTACCTAACGCGCGATCCGATAATGTCGCCAGAGTGGTTTGGGGTGGTGTCTATTCCACGTCTTTGCAACACTTATTTTATAGAACTAACGCCACAAGTCATTATGCTCTTCCCACCTCCAGTTTCCAAGGATTAAGTCTGCTAGCCAAACTTTGAAACAGTCTGGAATGCTATTTGAGTCCTGATGGTTTTTAAAGTGTCTCCTCAAAATAGTTTTTCGCCAATCAGATACTTATATAAAGGTTCTTTCATCGTGAAGTAAATGAGAAGTAACTGACTTGTTTATTATTCAGTACGTTGATGGTAGATGACAGGTCTGCCATGACAGGTCATACCATGTATGTAAATCACAGTATGCAATAAACATGTGAAATGCCCTAACAGAGCTTTGGGTCTTTCGAAAAACCAGAGAAAGTAGTCTCCTTCTTCTATTCCCCCTCAATTGTCAGACTTACCCCTAGCTGTATGCCCAAATCAAATAAGCCCGAATAAATGGAATTTCATGCGGTTGGCGTTATGACATGCTAGCAGAGTGGCAGACAACCAGATATTATTGGATATTCATTTATTCCTGTTACAATAGATTTTGTCCACCCATAAGACAATTATTGCATATGACAGTGAATTGATCGAACACTGCCGGACAAAAATGGACAAAATACGCATTGAGCGCACTACACAACACTTCCTATCCTCGGACGCACATATGGAGACATTGTGATTTATAGTGTGAACGTAGTCATCATAACGTTTGCCATTGCAAAACCCCAAAATGTTTTACACCGTGTTCATTCTGTCAGACACGTGGTACATGATAAGACGATCATCCCTATATCCAAGCCTGCCTCGCTTGACTGGCCAGGTTGTCATACATTGCACGCTGCGCTGTGGCGCTATTTATGTTCGGCATTCTGGGAACTCAATCAGCGTTTCAGCGTGTACACCGTCACATGAGCTCACTTCAGTGTTTGTGTTGGTTGTTTCGCACGCAAAATAATTTCTTTATGACATCGGGTATAACTTCATCCTATGTATCTTTGATACGCTGCAGAAGCGTGGTCCCGGGAGAGGGAGTAGTATAGGGAGTAGCGGTTCTGGCCCATTTCAACGTATTTTACTAATCAGTTTCACCGAGAGGCTCCGAATTTACGGGTACAAAACGTACACTTGCACTAATGATTTATTAGTAGAACAGGGGGCTATTGCCGAACAGGGTTCAGAATGCCCCATTTCAACGTATTTTAGCCCCCATTTCAACGTATTCTAGCCCCCCATTTTGACTAAAATATTTTCGACTGCCTAGTGGACCCGATGTCATACTTTTTTTTCGCGGCAGCAAAGGAGATTCTTCCCTTATCTGCACGTAGGTTTTGCATTGCTTCTTTGGAGAGGTATTCTGCGGTTGGCATAATAAGAAAACTCCAAGCGCATGTTGTTTTGACAGGGCACAGACGGTCGGAGATGCGCAGGGCTTTTTGGCTTATTAAGATATTATAACGCGATCATTACATTTACAATATTATAATCAGATAATTAGAACCTCCCGTCACGTGTTTCGGTTTTTATCCACCCGTAGCGCTTCAACCATGATGTAATACTACAGAAAAACAAAACCATTGATATTTGTGACACAATATAAATAAGATACGTTTAACACGTCATTTTTGGTAGAATTGACTGAACAAAGACCACCACATACCCACCTCTTTTGTTTCCAAAAGAACGTTAATCAATTATCGCTCACTATTGATTGATACTCATTCTAAAATGTTTTATGAAAAAAGGTTACCCGCCTACCTATTGTCATTCTTTTAACGAAGAAAAACTCGCGGATTCTTCCATGATTTCATGGAATTATACTTTTGATTGCTGCCAAAAGGAAAAATTGCTATTGACTTTCCAGTTACCACGTGGAGCTGAGCTGGTAAAGAAACTTCGTGACACGATTTACAGTTCATAAAACGTTATGATCCATGGACTGACGTAAACTTTACTAAATCAATCCCAGATTTTTCAGCCCTCCTACCACAGGTTTCTTTTATCCGGGGACCGGTGCCAAAGATAGTGCGACTCGTACTCTCTTTTAAATATCCCTAACAAAATCATGACAACGCTAACATTGTATGCCTGGAACTCCCTTTAATGGAGATTTATAACGCTACCGCTACATATTTTTGGCCATGTGGTTGTGACAATTTGTCTATGAAGCAATCACATGATTTATTCTTAGCTTGAACAAAGCTTATGTTTAAACAAATATTGTCCATGGCCAGGTTTCATACAGGTTAGTCAAGATAAAATGCAAGGACTTTTCAAGGACTCTGATTCATTTATCAGCACAACCCAATTCTCTAATTTAAACGTTTATTTACAAACAATAATCGATCGATTGCAAACTCCACCTCAAACTAAAGGGATATCTAATTAAATTTCAACATGAAACCAACTACTGCCGCCTTCCGTGATTGCATTAGCAAAGTCAGTTCGGCTGATTCTCTTTAACTGTCCACTTATTTGCGTTGGCTTGGGTCACAAGTACTGTGGCTTCTGCTTTCTCGTAAAATTCGTCAGCTGACTTTTGCAGCGTTTTTTCGATTTAAGGTCATCGAGGGATTTAAAAGATGTTTTTGGCTTTCTCTTTTTCTTAACTCAGGTGTGATTCAAATATTTGCCTTGCCATTTTGCATGATATCAGGAGTTCTCTGGAAATCATAACATTCTGAAGTCCTCCTGTGCAATTGATAAGATCACATATAAGTATTTTTGCAATATATGAGCGGCCATGCATATTTTCCATCTGAAACCCCTTTCAACAATATTGGCCATGAAAGAGTACAAGCAGGTTTTTCACAATACTCATGAGTTATTTGTGTGATTGGCATCAAACATCACTCCATCTAGTGTATCAGTGCATTTGTTGAATGACAGAAACTCGTCACGTCAGCTTCTCAGATGAGCTCATTGAGTAGGAAAACGTGTTCAAATTTAAATTGACTGATGAACTAAGGGGGCACTATGGTGACCCATTGACGCCTTGCTCTCCTTTTAGATATGCTTTAATTGCGCTGTAAGTTAATCCCTTTGATGAACCCAACCCCCCCCCCCCCCCCCCTCCCCCCTCCCACCCAACACACACACACACGCGCGCGCGCGCGCGCACGCACACATACAACACATGGAGTACACAGAAACTCATAGCAACAAACTCATACCATTCAGTTGACAGCGAAATATTCAATTAAGTTCACAATATTACTCTAACCGTGACCTATTATTCCGCGAATTTGTCATCAGGTCAGATCGAATGGACATATAGTCTCTCGGTGATAGGGTGAGATAAGCATAGAAACTTGGCCTCTGACTACTTCTGATCTCTCATATCCGCGTTGTAGACAATATTGGTATATCTGACCGTCAACCTAGTCTACATCCTTCGACTCATGCGGTTTGTTTCGCTTCTCGTGATGTAACTACGCTAGTATTCAATTATTTCAGAATCAATCTTGTACCAATTACTTAACATAAATAATATACCGTGGTAGGATGACAAGCACCCATGTTGTAACAGAGAGAGAGAGAGAGAGAGAGAGAGAGAGAGAGAGAGAGAGGGGGGGGGGACTATGTATATAAACATAACCCACACTGCTGTACCAGGGTATTTTACTAGGAGTTAAATATCGAATAAGCAACGCCACTTACCACGCTTACAAGATCAATGCGCTGTTACTAATCTAGCGACCACTGTAGGACACACATTACTGTTACACTCAGCTGACTTGTCCCACCTTCCGTCCATCGCATCCCAAGCTCAGGTACAGCACCGCCGTCTTTTTATCACACCCGTAAGCGAACAATGCTCTCTGTCCAAGCCAACACACGCTGTTACCTGGTAACGCGCTCTGTGAGCCAGCTGGACACCCCCGATAACTCACGTCGCTATAACTCGCGAATCTGCATAACTCGCAGTCTTGGACCCGACTTTTTAGCCCAAAACAGCGATTTATTTTAACAAATTAGGATCGAAAACGGTAGTCTTATTGACATCCGTCATCCCTAATAGAGCGCTATCACAGCTAGCGTCCCTGGGCGAGGTGTTGACGCCATGGGAATAAGGTGAGAATAAGATGAGAAAAAGTTTGGCGCTGGGGCGAATATAAACCACCCCACGACTGAATGAAATCAGCTCATTTTGCATTTCCCATCGACCAATATCTCTGAACAAAACAATGTAATAAAATTCATTTTCATTCATTATCCGTATAGCATTCTTATTGACAATTTCAACCCGCGCTTTCATTAAACTCGCGGCTCCGATTTAAGTTTCCGGATTGGCGCGAGTTATAAGGATAGCGCTGTAACTTCTGACAAACATGCATAACATTTTCTAAGTTTAATAGATTTGGACGGGGGTTCCCTTTGCCGGCAGGCCGACATGTCAACTGGGAGGTGGTCATTGACGAGGCCTCAGAGAAGATACCTACGACCAGCAAGCTTCTTAACATAATGCTCCCCACCCGCCAAGAAGTATGCCACCTCAATGTCTAATGGTGATCAAATACGTTCTCATCAAATGCAGTACAGTGAATCCGACATGTTCCCAAAGTAAATATAATGAATCTTACAGCATTCACAGTTAACAGCTGGTTAACAAGGTTGCCACGCGATGTGATGAAACCGATATTAAATTATTGAAAATAAATAACAGAGAATGAAATAGATTTACATTGCTTACACACACAAAAAATACACAGCACTCAGTTGTATAATGTGTTGTTCTAGAACGAACTCGTATGGCAAGTTTATTCTCGACTTAACGATGACCCCCAAAGCGAAAAGTTAGTAATTTGAGCTGAAGATAATGATATCACCCAAGTATATCAGCAGGGTTTACCACTGCATACCTCAGAATATCAACTCCATGCACCTCTGGAATGCATCTTTGTATATTCAAACATACCATATTTTGTCATGACGGGCTTCCTTATCTAGCTCAATCTGCCAGTACCCACACACAGCAAATCACACATTTATACCTGAGCTGACCATAACCAATTAAAGACAACTGGTGATGCCAAAGGCCACTTGGAGGGCACAACAACTTTCCGATTGTTTTCTTAAATACCACTAATTCTCGCCTTGAAAACCTTTAGGGGTTCTACTGAGAGATTGTTTAACAGAAAATGCACCTGCAGTGTCATTCATATGGGCGGAAGGTGTCTATCCTATTGGTCAGTCCGATAACACCTTAGTTAAGCAATTAATGGATTCAAATATTCCATTGAATAATTTCGTGTCCACCCACAAAGAAACTGTGTTCTGAATATTGGAAAGATCGAATCTTGATGTTTTCAATATCACAAAAATCTTAATTGCCTTTTGTTGAAAGTTGACCACATGAACTGGATCGATACTAAAAGAATGTCAGCAAACAAACGAACAGCTGTGAGGGCTTGTACGATGGAGAATATTACACTGGTTGGGCTATTCATATCGCCATGGTGCCACAGCGTCTGTGTTAGAGATTTCGGAAATGAAGAAAATCAAATTAAAATGTGCTATCAGAAAAAAATATTGCATATTAATTGAACATTTACTATTTGTTTGGATTTGTTTACCAATGTATAAAGTGATGACATTTCCGCATGTTTTGATATGAATTTCATTAAAAGAATTCACATTTGATCAAGAAACCTGTCAATAATGCTATTTGTCGATCCATAACACTTTTATTGTATAGCCGCTCATATTCATTATCAACATCCAACAAATCATCATCAATTTTATCATCAACATTGCCTTGTTACTTGTCCTTGCAAAACACTACATGCCAAGATGACATTGCAGCAAGTACCTGCTGCTAACTGCATTACCCCACCACCCAGTCCCGTATAGGCAGCTTCAAATACAGATATTACGTGATTAAATGGAATGATAAAATCGTTGTAGTTGACATGTAAGTAAGGATCTGTGGACCGCGCCACGAGGTTTCTCTACCCACTCAGCTTCACGTGGCAACGCAAAAGTCTTTCGAAAATTTACGACGATCAATAGTATAATCATACGGATCCGTCATAAGAGGGGGGAGGGAGAGGACCTAGCGGATTGACCTCAATTCATTCCCATTAACTGACCTTCACACCAGTGAAGCTACCATTAATGTACGAACAAGTCAATGTAAGTGGGCAACAGGTTTGATGTTGGTTGGACTTGTGTTGATGCGTATGATGGGGCTGCTGCCGCCGCTGATGGGGATGCTGCTGATGGTGATGCTGTTGGTCGTGTCGGTATGGCCAGTGCTGTTGCGGCTGGAGTTGACAGCGAGTGCCCACGGATGTGTTTCCTTGGTTTAGGAGTCCATCCACCAGAGCATGGAGAGGCATTCCACCCCGTACGTCCTGCAACATGGGACGGGCGTCAGATAGAGGACGAAGATAGGCGTTGCGGACCGCTGTCCTGAGCTTTACCTGCACGGCAATTGGCAAACCTAGCTGTGTCCAGTCCTTTGGTGAAAGGTGTCGTAGTTCGTCGACTGACGTGTAGCCGTGGCGCTTCAGGCACGCGAGGGCGTCCCGGGGGACGCAGACGCCTCCAAGCACCAGCGTTCCAGCGAGGTTGCAGGAATCCAGCCGGGGATTCCGGCTAGCTACGGTGTTACCCGTGGTCGTCTCCCTGCTGGTCGGCACCTGGTTGATATCAGGGCCGGCATGCTGAGCATCTCTACGTGGTTGTACGTCTACGGCTACGTGTGTCCGGTCGTGCGTCGAATGTGCAAGTGTGCCCTTTGTGGTGCCTTTTATGGGAGGTTGGTGAGTTGTAGTACACCAACGGACCCTTTGTCAATACTGCGACTAAAGCTGAATAACGACGTTGTACTTTGTGGATATTGTTGGACCAGTTAACCGCCTGGGTTGGGAATGGGGTCATTTCCCGGGCTATGAAGCATCCTTCTATGCGCTTTCTCAGGGAGATGTATTTCAATGCAGACGGGTCTTGGCCATTTTGCAATGATGTGGTATAAGCAATGGAGAGGACTCCACATTCACTCCCATTCTGTTACTTAGCCACATTGTGCACCTTAATGGTAAGGTCGCGTCCTTGATGACGATGATAAAGGAGCATTGCTTCCATGCTACTCGGAGCTTCTTCATAAGCGAGTCAAAGATATGTATGACTCCTGGATTATTTTATTGTATGTTAGTGAAAGCGATCCATGAAGAAATTGAACGGTCGAGATCGTCCATATCTGACAAGGTGGCGCATTGTGGTGAAGGAACAAGTTCATACATTTTATCCTTTTGTCTATGGCAGTTTCTCGGAACTGGAATTGGTGCAGGTATAGGGTGCAATGAATTGGTCTTCATTGTGCTAGTATTTGATTCGCTATTTTCTTCTGTGGATCTGTTCATATCTTCTTCATCTGCAATATGCCTCTCACATCCAGGAAAAATTGTAGATCTGGCTGTTAGGCCCAAACTAGACTGTATGGAGTTTCCTTTGTGCATTCTTGCCATTCGACATTCATAGAAAAGATCTTTAGGACCCATGAAGTCCAGGAGGGGTTACCTTTCTCCTCCCTAACTGCCATCAGGGCCTTCTTTTTCTCAACTTTGCGCTTGTCTCTCTCAAACAAGCCCTGACATTGTGAAAGACGTGGTCTCCAAATAAACCAGAGCGACATTCCCTTCCGAATTGATGTAGTGTCTTGCTACCTTCAGTATATTTATTTGTTTCCTGGATAATTTCAGGTAAATGGGCACTTAATGGGGTGCGCGGAGAACGATCTTTGGGCTATAGTTGAAAAGAATAACAAGTCTTTCATCTATCGAGCCGCTGTATAAGATGAACTTATTTATGAGTCTCTCGTATTATGCTATATCTACATTTATAGTTCGAACTCCCTTGAATGCATTATCAACAAGCTATTATGGCTAGTGCTGTGCTTGAAGTTGCAGATGAATTTTTGCATAGTGATAAATCAACAAGACAACACAGTAGTAAGCCGTAAGGAATCCAAATGCTTTATTCATTGAATAATTATGAAGGTTCGCTGAATGGTCCGAAATAATGCCGTTTGGCTCTTAGCGAGAGGCGGAGGGATGGTTCCTGTTTGAAGGCCGAATCTGAACTGCCCTATCTTACCCGCATGACCCCACACGAAGACTCGGGCGTAAGCATAAGTAGTAATATTTGCAGCACGTTACTAGTACATATGAAATATTTCCACAAATTCCAAAAGTCCATTGTGTATCCACAAAAGTGACAATACACACAGTTGCAGTGTTTGTTCCTTGCAATATCAAGCCTGCATGGTTATCTAATTAAGTTTCATGTTTAAAGTAAATTCACACCAGCAAATAATAGTTTTTTTGCATGAATTCAATTAAAAAGATGAGTATTGGTATGAGTATTATATTATTAAACAACAAATTGAATCCAAAGTTTCCTAACATGCAGTGTGTCTTTGTGTGCATAGACTTACAACCGCATGGGACTAATATTAGTTTTATCATTATTAATCATAGAACATTGGACACGTACTTACAAACTAGAGAACCTTATTAGCCACTGTTTTTGAGTTATTGTACGTGTATCTGCCGCACAGCATCAAATTTGGACGGAATAGAGGAGGGATGCCGGGACTGGAATCAAATATTCACATTTGATATCCGAATGAGATGATGATGATTACTAAGTTTGTGAATTGCTTATCGTTATTATAGATACTTAATTGTTTAATGATCAGGCCCTGAATTGGTAGAAGGACAAATCCCATGATTTTACCCAATTCATTACTACTTGCATTACTTGATAGATGACACTGATCCGATATTTGCACCGTAATAGCCATCATTTAGGACAAACAAGATAATTCCCAGGAATCGCACACCCATACCCAAATCTAGCCACTTAGTGTATGCTGAATAATCCAGGTGCCGTCTTGGATCTCATTCTGTATACCTAATGTAATGCATGAAATTTAACATTACTACAGGGGAACTAGCGAATTATGGAGATGAAAGGATTCTCAAAGCTTAAAGCATGTACAGACGCAGCAACCAACAAGAAGCCTTTTACTCTATCATATTACCATCATATTATTTTCAATCATTTAAATGTCATTAATCATGTCATATCACTGTTTACCCTTCTCCAATGTAACAAGCTGTTTGTCATCTATGACTTTTTTTAAATAACCATATTACGAAACAATCAAATAACCATAATACGGAGGAAGTTCTCAAAAAGCGCAGCGCCATTGAGCAGTTTACCTAACGCGCGATCCGATAATGTCGCCAGAGTGGTTTGGGGTGGTGTCTATTCCACGTCTTTGCAACACTTATTTTATAGAACTAACGCCACAAGTCATTATGCTCTTCCCACCTCCAGTTTCCAAGGATTAAGTCTGCTAGCCAAACTTTGAAACAGTCTGGAATGCTATTTGAGTCCTGATGGTTTTTAAAGTGTCTCCTCAAAATAGTTTTTCGCCAATCAGATACTTATATAAAGGTTCTTTCATCGTGAAGTAAATGAGAAGTAACTGACTTGTTTATTATTCAGTACGTTGATGGTAGATGACAGGTCTGCCATGACAGGTCATACCATGTATGTAAATCACAGTATGCAATAAACATGTGAAATGCCCTAACAGAGCTTTGAGTCTTTCGAAAAACCAGAGAAAGTAGTCTCCTTCTTCTATTCCCCCTCAATTGTCAGACTAACCCCTAGCTGTATGCCAAAATCAAATAAGCCCGAATAAATGGAATTTCATGCGGTTGGCGTTATGACATGCTAGCAGAGTGGCAGACAACCAGATATTATCTGATATTCATTTATTCCTGTTACAATAGATTTTGTCCACCCATAAGACAATTATTGCATATGACAGTGAATTGATCGAACACTGCCGGACAAAAATGGACAAAATACGCATTGAGCGCACTACACAACACTTCCTATCCTCGGACGCACATATGGAGACATTGTGATTTATAGTGTGAACGTAGTCATCATAACGTTTGCCATTGCAAAACCCCAAAATGTTTTACACCGTGTTCATTATGTCAGACACGTGGTACATGATAAGACGATCATCCCTATATCCAAGCCTGCCTCGCTTGACTGGCCAGGTTGTCATACATTGCACGCTGCGCTGTGGCGCTATTTATGTTCGGCATTCTGGGAACTCAATCAGCGTTTCAGCGTGTACACCGTCACATGAGCTCACTTCAGTGTTTGTGTTGGTTGTTTCGCACGCAAAATAATTTCTTTATGACATCGGGTATAACTTCATCCTGTGTATCTTTGATACGCTGCAGAAGCGTGGTCCCGGGAGAGGGAGAGTAGTATAGGGAGTAGCGGTTCTGGCCCATTTCAACTTATTTTACTAATCAGTTTCACCGAGAGGCTCCGAATTTACGGGTACAAAACGTACACTTGCACTAATGATTTATTAGTAGAACAGGGGGCTATTGCCGAACAGGGTTCAGAATGCCCCATTTCAACGTATTTTAGCCCCCATTTCAACGTATTCTAGCCCCCCATTTTGACTAAAATATTTTCGACTGCCTAGTGGACCCGATGTCATACTTCTTTTTCGCGGCAGCAAAGGAGATTCTTCCCTTATCTGCACGTAGGTTTTGCATTGCTTCTTTGGAGAGGTATTCTGCGGTTGGCATAGATATTTGTACCCAAGACTTTAGTTCCAAAAGGCCTTCCCACCCACGCCCACCCAGTCTTTCCCCCCCACGCCCCCACTCCGACCCAGCCCACCTACACCAGTCTGCCCCCACCAGGTGATACAGTGGTAGGACCAATCATTATATAGTGCCAGCACCTCGGCGGTACGGTGGTAGGACCAAGCAGTATAGTGCCAGCACCCACCCTGGACGGCTCTGTGGCCGGTGGACTGGCCTGTAGGCTGGCACCTGCGACTCGTGGTCAAAATGGGGGCTAAAATACGTTGAAATGGGGGCTAAAATACGTTAAAATGGGGCATTCTGAACCCTGTTCGGCAATAGTCCCCTGTTCGACTAAAGTGTAAGTTTTGTACCCGTAAATTCGGAGCCTCTCGGTGAAAATGATTAGACGAACTAGGCTAAAATACATTGAAATGGGCCTATTCATTAGTGTGAGTGGGTGATTCATTACGCTCACAGACAATAGTAGTATAGGTCGGTGCGCCAGAACCGCTACTCCCTATACTACTGAGGGTCGTTGATTAACAGTGAACGTATGTGGCCCAGAAAACTACCATTCGTCGTAGAGTTCTGGCAGGTATACTTTGAATGGCCTGTTCCAACTGACATTGGCAGGCTGAAGCAAACTTGTGCAACCACTAGGTATGTACGACATGTCAGCGTTGGTCTCCCCGCAGCAAACGGTGCCTTGACATGGTCCTTTCCCAAATCCGTGCTAACCATATTTTAGTAACGTCAGAGTTGCTCAAACAGCGTCCGCTTCCACATATGCAGATAGTAATCCCTGGAAGAATACTGTTCTATGATGAAGGGCGAGCGCCAGGTGGGGGGGGGGGGGGCTGTAACTTGGTCCCATCAGCCCATGCTGACAAAATTGTGGTGTGCCTTTTCTTGAGGGAACCTGTTGACGCAACTGACACTGTGTTTGCCCATCTCACTTCATGAGTTATTGACCCTGGCATCTCAAGCTATGTTGGATTATCATCCATATTCCTAATATCATAGTCATTATACTACCAAAAACACAGCATACGAAATACATAATGTAAAACAAATCCATCTTGGCATGAATGATTTCTGGTGCTTACTTCAGCAATCTATTGGGAATGATTGAACTGGACTGAATAGAGGTAATGTTAGAATACACGATGAAACAAAACGGTAGCTAAGATAGTCCTTGCTAAATGATTTCTTCCACGTGCTCACATACTCAGGCAAGCGCCACAAAGCTGAGCGTGCTATGACATACTGCCAGGTAGGGTCAATGGTTTAATAAAGCCACGCTGGGAGATGTCGGTGCTCTGCGGAAAGGCTAAGTGACTCGTATGAGCATTGAATTTGTGTTTTGTCACGATACGGATCGCTTTTTTTCTGCAATTTGAATATTTTTTAAATATGGAAACCCCACACCAAGATACCATAATTAAATTGAGGCATGAGTAATGCATTGTATAAAGAAATTAATGTATGTTGAAGCTTATTGAGAATCCCAATAGTTGTCGAAATTGTACTTTTTTTTTTCAAAAAAGGCCCACTATATCCTACTGCATGTCGTAAAAGGAGACTTACTGGGAGCAACCTGTTGGCCGTGGGTTGCGACTCGTGTCGGTGGATAATGGGATCCTGGTGGTTGAGTGGAGGGGTCCTTACAAGTGCAGCATACCCCTTTGGCCCGTATTTCACTTAGACGAGAGGCTGGAATGGCCTGGTTCAGTCAATCGGCTTGTGGCAACTTGCCCTGGGATAATCGTTTGCATCTTTTTTCATCTCCATTCAATTGTATTTCCCATTCTTCTATTTATCCCTAGAAGGCGGCTGCTTAATCAGGTCAGTCTTATCTATTCACCATTCTAGGCACCATATAACACTTAAGAGTTGGCGTGCCGTTAAACTATAAACTTACTTACGTATTTCGCATTTGATCAAAACACCTGGTGGCAATGCTAGTTCGTCTACCATCCTTACTGTTTTGCTATACACAGTCTTTGCCAACCACAAAAACAGCTTCATCATTTTCATTAGCATCATCATAATCTTCAACGTTGCACGATAAACACCCATCGCATTCAAAGGATATAGTCCGTCTAGCTTATTCATCTAGAATAAGCCTTTCTATTATAGAAGGTACATCATGCTGCAGGAGCAGGTGAAACAATTTCCCGTAATGCACCCTATCTAAAGCTTTAATTTATTACAGGTATCCAATAGATAACGGAAAACATTAATTATCATCTTTGTGTGTCAAAGGTTATTGATTGAATTGTGATTAACAAACAACCATTCTTCCCTGGAGGCTGCTCTCATTGAAACGCGAATTCCACCTATAACACTTACATATCACTTCGGAATTTAAATGAAATGTAATAGTAAATATTTCAGTTTTATCATTATATCTTTTGCATTATTTCTTTCCCAGTAGTGATTTCAATATAATACCAGCAGCAGAGACAAGAAGAAATTTTATGAATTATGCTGGACATTAAAAAGGTGTTAAACTGAATAACATCAACCCCAGTATCGCTCAAATAGAATATTGGTTTCATATCATTAAAAATGACATTCAAATATCATTTCATTTAGGAAACGGTTACTTTCATATTGAAACCACTCCTCATAGATTTAATTGTAAAATGCCTTCCCAAAATAACTTTTGTCATGGCCCAAGCCCGGGGGGGCACTTGGCCTTATTCTGGATAGGGGTGTGCTCCGGGACCTCGAAAACCCGTACCCATCGTACAAGGTCAAAACGGCCAAAAGCATACCCCGTCGTACAAGGTATTATGCAAATGTATAACCCATCGTACAGATTGAAGCTGAAAAACATACCCCCTTGTACAAGTATGAGGCCCAAAAACCCGTCGTACAAGTCGAGAGGCCGAAAAAACATACCCCGTCGCGCGGCACGTATATACTACCACTGTACACTTAAGTGCCCCCCCCCCGGGGGCCCAAGGCTGTCGTAGCACTTCTGTACATTAGCAAACGATATTTTAACCAAAAGCAAATACTTATGTTTGCCTCTGCTAACATGTGCTATATATTGTTATTGTAACAAACATTACAAAAATAAGCATACGTTTCCACCTGGATGTCAGGTTAAATAGCTTGTGAGCGGTAACATTACAAAAATCGATGTGTTGATATCCATCTGTCAAAACCTCAATCAGATGGATAACATTTTAAATCAGCTAATATTCTCAAAAGTGAACAAATACATTTTTGAATGCGTTATAGGTGAATTTACCGCATGTGGCCGACGTTGAATTACAAACAAACTACCAGTCTGAACTATAAAAAAGTATTGTTAAGTAACGAACAATTCTTGCCATTTTACAAAATCGTAATAAAATTATCTTCAGTTGTTTCGTTTTTTATGACCGCAGTGATGAGCAGTTGATTGACTATGTTCAATTGTTGCATATTTTTTTTTAGCTGTATGAAAATCTTGGTACAGTATTCTCGGCCGAGTGTTGTATTTTACAACTCATGAATTGTAAGTCGGCTACCATGCCATGGGACCGTTAGGTAAAGGTCATGGACGATTGGAAATCATAAGTCAAGTTTCGTTTTCTGTTGTTCCGAAAACGTGTTTCTGTCAGATTCTGGAGTATACATCAACAGAATCAATTGATTATGACCGGTAAATTATCGATAAATCGTGTAATACTTCGGCTTGATTATTTGACTGAGGCATTTGTCCCAGAGCTTCTTTGGCTTGTAGCGTGTGTTCCTATGTAGCCCGAGGACACCCGCCAGTAGTAGGGCACTAGGGGTGTCAGCCGAACCTCGCCGCAGACGGCCGCGCTTGTGCCTCAATGTTAATTCCAATTTTTTTCAACTTGCTCTAACTGGCATTTATATTTAAGATACATGGACGAATGACACATCAAACGAGAGCTAACGTATTGAATTTCAATAATATCGCCTTACTTTCCGCATTTTACTCCGTTTGAGGCATAAAAAAGGTGTTTTGTGAGCTATACGTGAAAATTCTTGGCGAGTATCTTTGACTTTTCGAGACTCACTCCGTTTTGAATTATCTAAATCGGTTCGTAATCGTTACTCGCATCGTTTTTATTGTTTGGTGAATGACAAGATGACATTCTAATGTTCACGATCATATAAAATCTAAAAAAATTGGCCAAAGGGAAAATGATATTATTTACGTACGAAATGTTACAGTGTAAACAAATGTATTTTTTTCCCAATTTTATCAGAGTCTCGCGATAAAGGAACACACTTTTGACAAATTTAAGTATGATGTTACAAATGGGTGAAGTTATTTTCTTATTAAATGGAGCCGTTTTGTCGTATTTTGCACTTCAAAACGTTGTCCAATCATCGCATGCTCGCCCCGTGAGCCCGTATCAGGGTCAACCTTGCCTTGACTCAACACGGCTGCGCACGCTCACAACCACCGCTGATCGTGCGTCGTCAAACAAAGTCGATTTTCGTTCATTTATCAATCTGGCTCATATTATCCATCTATATACGGGGATAATTCAAGTATAGTGGAACACTTGGGTCAAGTTTATTTTCTTATTGAATGGGCCGTTCGGTCGTATTTTAGACTTTAAAATGTTCGATTTTGTCATGCCCGCACCGGGAGAGCGCATAGCTTAGCTTATCAGTATTATGTCATTTGATTCTTGAACTTAATATGGTACCTGATTTATTTATTTGGGGTTGTAGATTCAAAAAATTATCCGTTACAGGCCAGTAACTTCAAAGGCAAAATGCCGCTTGCGCTGGCACGTGGAATTCGGCAGTTAGGGTTCACGGAGTAGATGTTGAGCTGCCGACAGTTACTGTGACGGTTGCGCGAGCGTCTCGTTGCCAAGGGCACCACCCAGAATTAACACATCAAAGAGATTATGTTAACCACGTTTTGTGTCAGATTCGTTCACGGAGTACATGCCGAGTTTATCAGGAGTTCGCTCCAGCCTTATATAAGCTGCGTAATGGCACACAAATATTCATAACCATTGCGGTTAAACAATTTGCATTTGAATCTCCCTCTGACAACTTTTTTGCTTTAAGACGCGAGTGACCTCAGACTTTAAACCATCACTGGTTTAATCGTATCATATATCTCGTTACCTGACGTTGTATATATATATATATATATATATATATATATATATATATATATATATATATATATATATATATATATATATATATATATATATATATATATATATATTTCAACGATCTTATAAAGGGTGTGACAAATAAGTTGTACTGCCCTAGTCTGGACCAGGTTTTGGTAGGCAGCTAGGACATTTTATCAGCCTGTTTTCGTCAAGACTTGCTATTGCTTATAACTATTGGACAATAGTTTATGAGTGTATAATTGTTTGGGAGTTGGTATGTATAACAAGGCAATAATAGAAAAGTGGAAAGAGGAGGGGAAGGAGGCAACTTTCAGTTACCTCAAATCCCACCAGCCAGCGCCTGTGCCCTTAAGCTTTAAGAATTTACGACTGACTCTTGATCGAGTAATAGCTCGACATAAAAAGTTAAACAACAATAGGGTCGGCCCAAAAGGAATTGAACTGTATGAGGGTTTTCTTAACTCAGTGTTCAATTTTCCAGTTGTAAAAGCCTCACACTCTGTACCAAAGCAGTTTTCTGAACTACATCCTCATGTCCAGTGTGGTCATGAGGGGGCAGCAGCATCTTTGGCTGTGGATTTAGCATCTTTGACATATAAAGCGGCTGTGGATTTAGCCCTTGTATATTTTAAATATAAGACATATAAAGCGGCTGTTATCCCTTACCGTACAATTCTGGCACAAAACCGAGAAATACCATGAAATTTGAAACCTCAATAACTTTTTTACTAATTGACTTAAAAAAATGAAACATAGCCCATAAGAAGCCTCTAGATTATACATTTCTTGTGGTATAATTTCATTATCATATTTTAAATATAAGACATATAAAGCGGCTGTTATCCTTTATCGTACAATTCTGGCACAAAACCGAGAAATACCATGAAATTTGAAACCTCAATAACTTTTTTACTAATTGACTTAAAAAAATGAAACATAGCTCATAAGAAGCCTCTAGATTATACATTTCTTGTGGTATAATTTCATTATATATTTATAAACATATAAGACATATAAAGCGGCTGTTATCCCTTACCGTACAATTCTGGCACAAAACCGAGAAATACCATGAAATACCATGAAATTTGAAACCTCAATAACTTTTTTACTAATTGACTTAAAAAAATGAAACATAGCTCATAAGAAGCCTCTAGATTATACATTTCTTGTGGTATAATTTCATTATCATATTTTAAATATAAGACATATAAAGCGGCTGTTATCCCTTACCGTACAATTCTGGCACAAAACCGAGAAATACCATGAAATTTGAAACCTCAATAACTTTTTTACTAATTGACTTAAAAAAATGAAACATAGCTCATAAGAAGCCTCTAGATAATAAATTTCTTGTGGTATAATTTCATTATCATATTTTAAATATAAGACATATAAAGCGGCTGTTATCCCTTACCGTACAATTCTGCCACAAACCGAGCAATACCATGAAATTTGAAACCTCAATAACTTTTTTTAAAATTGACTTATAAAAATGAAACATACCTTTTTAGAATCCTCATGGGTATACCTATCTTCATGTATAATTTCAACGAGATACAATGAATTTGAAAAAAACCACTGCCACCCCTACCAGTAGTCTTAACTCGTATTACTAATTAGCCCTGTCCGACGTCTTGTTATTGTCTGATTGTCTAATATTGACGCCGTGCGAAGGTAGTAACCGTACGCGCGGTGAACGATACATGAGTTTCAATTATACACTATAATTATTGTACACATGATGAATAATTTTTCACATATATGAATGTTTATGAACAAATTGAGTAAGTTTACGTGCGAGATTTCGTCCAAGGAGATTTAATCTGGCCAGACAAATTTTGAAAAGTTCATGTTTACTTTGAATCAGTTGCTGTGTGCATGCGCAAACTTTTGCTTTCCGAGTTTTATTTTTTTAAGTACATGTGTCATTTTGTCAATGATTATCTTTTGGCAATACCTACCTTAGAGGGGGGATATTTAATTAATGATATCGCATTGACAATTAAAAAAAGATAACACTTATGGATACCCGCAGCCCGGCCTTGTCCTGAGTACGGGTATGCCCCTGGACCTCGAAAACCCGTACCCGTTGTACAAGGTGAAAATGGCAAAAGCATACCCCGTTGTGTGTATACGAGGCCCAACAAAACCCGTCAACTAGCCAAGAGGCCCAAAAAACAAACCCTGTTGCGTGGCACATGTATGCTACCTCTTTAAACTTAAGTGCCCCCCCCCCCCCCCCCCCCCCCCCCCCCCCCCCCCCCCCGGCCTGGATCATTTGCATCCTTGATCGTGGGAAAATTTGCCAGATCTGTTATAGAATAGTTTGCTGGGTAATTCATCTAAAAGAAAAACAATTAATCAAATGTTAACAAACAAATCTCAAGTATCGCTGCAAAAGTTTTCTCCCTGTCTATGTGGTTCTTTAATAATTGTCAACTATATACTGATTTCGGTGAAACATTGCTACGGTGACCACCATTTTGGTAAATATGAAGTCACATGGTATCAGTTCGCTATCCGTTCGCTAGCTTTCAAGAAGTTCTGCTTACAGTTGATGCATTAAAACAGTGTTGGCAAAGCTTTTGAGGCTAAGACATGTTCAGTCTTTACTCCACTATGGTTACAAAGGCTTATGTGAATGCGCACCATGCTTTTCAAAATTACTTCTGATTGAAATAGTCCGTACTACGTCTATGCACAGCCATTGATAAAGATAAATATGGCGCTATGTGCTCATTGATGATGCTAATACGACTGCAATCTTAATGGTAGTCCATATCTGCTGAATACTTACTTCACTCATGGTTATAAATTGTTCATTTCCATAAACACATGCGATGAAACCAAATAACTCACCAGGTTTATCATGTTAAAGATATCTGATTTGGATTGTCGATTTTTGCATTGTGTTGGATTTAGTCGTCGTAGGACGTCTACATAAATGTCCTGTAGGGCTAAGTTGGTGCACACAACTAATTAAACATAAACCCCCACAGCTGATATTAATTATGAAACTCAGCTGCAGGGGGTAACTCCAACAAACTGATGGCTGAGAGATTTGATGATGCTATGTAGGTTTGTTGTCAATTTGGCACTCAACACTTGCTTGAAACCATTCTGCGGCCACAGCATCAGTGACCGATCTTTGACCTAGACTAGTTCATGAAGACAAAACGTTAAATGTTGCATAGTTCACAGCCATAACGTCACACAATCTTTGGCGATAACATGACATTGTAACGTCAACTCTTCATGGAAATAGAGATAAGCTATATAGTTAGAAAATCTCACAAAATGAGACCATGGATGTGGTGCAGCCTTAGAGATAAGGTTTAATAGCAAGCTTTGAACTGTTCATCATCATCATCATCATCATCATCATCATCATCATCATCATCATCATCACATCACCATGTCCACCTCACAAAACCTCACACCATAAACATAACCTTCACTTGCCTGTCACAGACGATAACGTACCTGAGCTCGTTGCCATGAGTGATGATGAAAACGATGATGCATGGGAGGAATGCGACGAGGAAGCTGACAATCATCAGACATGTTGCCTGTTCTGTGAGGATGTTCTGCCTTCAGCTGAATCTGTTCTCAAACACTGTGTGGCAGAGCACAAATTCAGCATCTCTGGATTGATTCACAGACACCAGTTGGATTGTTTTGGTTACATCAAGTTCATTAACTTTGTTAGAGTAAAGGTTTGTTTTTTTCATTGATTTTATAATTTTTATTTTCCTTTTTGTTATCATTCATGATGTATACTATATAAATTGTCCTCCATTAAATATAAGCATTTTGCCAAGTTTGATTTGACCTTAGAGATTGTTTTCCACAAATTGCAGAAGCCTGATCCCTGCAGCTTACAGTCTGGGGGCCAACCATGGAATGATGATGTCTACATGAAACCTGTTATAGAAGATGATGCGCTTCTCCAAATAGGTAACATACCACATGGAATAAAAAGAATTATTTCGGTTTTATATTTCTAATGTACTTCTTACCCAAACCATAGGGTTTCTTGCTGTGTGAGTAGTGAGGCATCATGTTTGAAGGATTTAATCGCTCTGCCAATCACTCTTGTACATTAGTGTATGCCGTGTAATTTGTCTTACTACAGTTGTTGTCCACTTAAGTGCCTAGGTCTTTCTCAACTCATGTGTGTGCCATATAATTTGTCTTATATTTTTCCACTGACACTTATTTTTTTATGTGCATGGACCCAATTTCTAGTTGAATAGGCTAAGTTGTAGATGAAAGTCTGACGAATTGCATCAGTAGTTCTGTAAGATTGTCTGGTAAATTCCACAAGATTACTTTTACTATTTTATCTGGATTTTTTTTCTTCTGGAAATAGTTGAAATATTTCTCAGATTAATGTGATAAATTCCAAAACTATTAACCATGTGTTGGAATTCACAATATATTATCTGTTATACCAAGTTGAATGACTGATGTGTTCCCACAGATCCTGATGATCTTATGCAGGGTTATGAAGGGTCTGGAGACCAAGCATCCAACAAAGGTGTCCGTGATGACTCAGACAAAAAAATAGATTATGATTACCTTCTGAAACGATCACAAGAGATGGAACGAGAGTTGATGAGGAAGCAGCAGGAAATTGAGACTTTGCTTGAACAGCAGGAACACATGAGGTGTGTAGGCTAAACGTCATTGATTAAGAAGATGAAGTTTACTTTATACAGGAACATGTGTCTGGTATATGTAGGTTATAAAATGTTTGTGAATGTTTGAACGTATCTGGTTTGGTGTAGATCTGTTGCCCAGAACCTGGTGATGTCCATTCCCAGTCAAGCTACAGCTGCGGAAGCCATAGCAACACTGTCAGAGGATGAGGATCAGTCCTATATTGGTTCCTATGGTCACTTCAGTATCCATGAGGAAATGCTCAAGGTACAGCATTTATATATTATTTTCAATTACCCACCATTTTCAATGCTTTTTGTTTGGAAAATTGAATTGGTAACAAGGACAACATTCTGAAAAATATTTTTCTGTGTAACAGGATAAGGTGCGGACTGAGAGTTACAAAGAGGCGATCCTAAAAAATGAAGCACTGTTTAAGGATAAAGTGGTGCTAGATGTGGGCTGTGGAACAGGGATACTGTCCATGTTTGCTGCCAGAGCGGGAGCTAAGTTGGTGATTGGTGTGGAAATGTCCGATATCATATACCAGGCAATGGATATTGTCAGGTGAATACAGAATTTGTATATGTTGACTGAGAAAAACAGCAGGATGACATTTTTGACAGAATGTACATGTACTGGGAACTGGCTGTTTTGTGTGTGTAAAAAATCATGTTAATGAATTGAAATTAATACAGCCACCAGCCAGGTTTTCTGGGATGAAGTTGTTTGATATGGTTTATCTTGGGCTACTTAAATCAAATTGATTACTGAGTATGTGTATGGGGTGGGTTTGGAGGGGGTGGGGGCAGGTATGAGGGTGTTTTTTGTTTATTGTTATGTGAACTGCTTCACTGGCCTCTGCAACAATCACATGGACGATCCCTATCAGTACCATCATTCTATGTTGCAGAGAGAATCGCCTGGATGACAAGATTACCCTTCTTAAAGGAAGGATGGAGGATGTCAATCTCCCTGTAGAGAAGGTGACTGAAGACATTGCTACATACCCCATTGCATAAACAATATATCATTGTGGTTTTGTTACGGAACATGTTGCATGGAAGTTTATTCCAATCCTACTTATAAGAAACTGTAATGTCATCCTGTTCTAAACATTGAATTCATTTTGCAGGTGGACATTATAATCTCTGAGTGGATGGGATATTTCCTCTTGTTCGAGTCGATGTTGGATACTGTTTTATGGGCCAGGGATAAGTACCTAAATCCTGGTGGTGTTCTCTTGCCGAATCGCTGTAGTCTTCAACTCACAGCGCTTGATGACCCTGACCTTCATTCTCAGCACTGTCAATACTGGGATGATGTATATGGCTTCAAGATGACCTGTATGAGAAAAGCAGTTTTAACAGAAGCCAGTGTCACTGTGGTCAAACCAGAAGCTGTAGCTTCCAATTACTCATGTTTAAAGGTATCCACTAACTGTTGACATTATCATTATTTGAAGTTTGTGGGCAATATTTTCACAGTTAGTATAATGTATCGTGTATGGTAATTCCTTAGGAATTGGATGTTGCCACCTGTAGCAGTAAGGACTTGGATTTTATTGTGGATTTTGCATTAGAGATGAACAGAGATACAACTGTGACAGCTCTGGCTGGCTGTTTTGACATAGATTTCTGTGTATGTTCTGAGCAGGTGAGTAACTTGTTTATTTTTATTCAACAATATAAGGTATTGATTTATTAGCAAATGTTTTTATGTAGATGTGTTTTAAAAAGATTAATGGCAAAAAAATATTCTAAAATCAACAATGAGTTCAATATCTATTGATATCTTATTATTTTGGTAATTTAGGTACGCTTCTCTACTGCTCCAAATGTGATGCCCACTCACTGGAAACAAACTGTCTTCTTGTTCGAGGAACCGTACATTCTAAAGAAAGGTAATTGGATGTAACCAAGAAGATCTTAAGTCATTTATTGATGATATCACAAGTATGGCACAGCAGGGTACAATTGTCTGTGTTATTTCCTATTCTTATGTCAAAGGATTTCAAGTGTGCTCTAAATTAGCTATGTTGTTCAAAAGAGCTTATCATATTCCTTTGTTCCAACATCTGTCAAATATTTGATCATTTTGGTGGCATATTTGGTTCACATAGCTTATGTAAATGCACTTTCTTACACACTTTACCATGCCTCTCATGTTGATGAATTACTAGACCAATGTGATATAATCTGAAGGTTTTGTGGCTTGGTAAGGTGTGCCACTAAATACAATGTGAAACCATAAGCGCTATGATTTAGTCTTGTCATAGCGATAAGTTGAACGTCATGAAGTCAGAGCCTCAAGACCTGTTTGCCTCTTGTTATATGAAACTTGGGACCCACATAGCTGCCTTCTGATTGATATGCCCTTATCTTTCTTGAAAGTCAATAGTTCAATATTAAACCTTAGTTGTAATGTCGTTTTATTGTACACCTGTTCATTGACCTTTTATGTTTATTTTCAGGTGACACTTTGAATGGGTGTCTGACATGTAAGAAGAATCCTAAGGATCCCAGATCACTTTCTATTAGGATATCTCTAGGCGATAAAACACTCAATTACATTATGCAGTAGCATTTGTCACTGTAATAAATGATGAAATAACTTCCCTGCAGATCTTGAGTTTTCTTTTTTTTTTTTTTAAATACTGCCAATATTGATAAATGATTGATTAATTATCAGAAAGATCACTATTGAGTTAATAAAAATGGAAAATGTTTTAATTGAAATTAGCACAACCAAATGTCTCTTAAATTACAAATACAATTTTTCAGTCAGTGGACAAAAATGGAACATAAGTCATCAAAAACATGCAAATGACGGCTCCCTTGATCTGAATCACAGGTGCACTTGCACTGAAAGAATGGCTATCCATAACAAAATAAATTGAAATAAGCTTGGGGGTGTCTAGACAGAATCGACATTTATTTTCCATTGAGCTTCATGAGGCATGAGAAGGGGTGTGGTATCAAATTGTTGGTAACCCACCCATCTCGAGCGCTTATCACAAGATGATTTTATGTCAATGAAGTCTTACTGGTACTCCTTTTCGGAACCACCGAAATAGGTGCAACGCGCAAAAGGCATCCCCGTTTTTCTACTGCTTCCTTTTCCGGTTTAATCTTCGCGAGGAAGACGTGTGAGGTAATTTTGTGTGAAAATGACAATAATGCTCCGCTAAATTCACAATATTATGACTTCCTCATTTTCAAGATATATCACAAATATATACCCTTTGGCCTGAGGTTGAATTTTAATCATCATTTTGCAGCATGACTACGAAAGGTCCTATCCAGTCCGTGCAGGTCTTTGGCCGTAAGGTATGTTGCTGTCAAACTCAAAACAAGTTGAAAATTTGTAATAAATTGCTATCGAAGTGCTATACAATGTCTTCCTTGCTTAAGTCGTTTTCTAAATACATGTATTTCGCTGTGTGTGTACGGTGCCTACCCTACAGAGGGCGATAATACCCACTGTACAGGCCTTCAGACCTAGTTTTCACATGTAGTTATTTTCGATTGTTGCAAATTGTAGGTTGTGGTCACATATACAGAAATGAAAGTCTTCCGGATTTTTCCGGAATTTGTGATTTTGTTGGTAAAATCCACCTGAGACAGCTCCATTTTTCAAAAAATATTTTCGGGTGGGGGGGGGGGGCGGTCATGCCCCCCGACCCCCCTAGTGGGACTTCGTGCCTTCGGTACTTGCATGTCCCTCCTTACGGCAGCCACAATGCAGCGCTTATATTGGCAGTAACATCTCATAATCATTTTCAGGGTTTTTCACTAAACTCCACTTTCATCTCTGCATATAGCTACTGCATACTGTATTCGTGATTGCCTTGTGTTGTTCAGATCAGTAAATGACAATGTATAATAAGTGAATAACTTACATATTTTCAGAAAACAGCTACCGCTGTTGCACATTGCAAGCGTGGCAATGGGTTGATCAAAGTGAATGGCCGACCTATTGATCAATTGGAGCCAGTTATGCTTCGTTCCAAGGTTGAGGAACCAGTTCTTTTATTGGGAAAAGAGAGGTTCTCTGGCGTTGACATCCGTGTCCGTGTCAAGGGTGGTGGACACATTGCTCAGATCTATGGTAAGCAGCTCCAATCATCTAAGAAAATAACCATACTCACTACTGAGTAACCAATTTTTTAATGCCAGTAAGTATCCCTGCTAAGATATATTGTTTTTTGTTTGTTTAGCTGTCAGACAAGCCATTTCCAAGGCCCTTGTTGCCTACTACCAGAAATGTGAGTATTGACTATTATTTTGGGATTTGTGAATTGGCAGAGAGAAGTGATGACATGCTTTGCCCTGTCCGGGCCTCTGATTCTATATGAAGCGTTGAGTTCCTGATCTTTCTACCAATCTCGATTAATTTCAAAGAGGGTAATGTTAATGGCTGACTTAATTTTGATGACAAAAATAAAGTGAAAGAGATTCATTTTCGTCAGGACATTTTAACTGGTTGTCATCAATTCAATTTCATATTTGTGGGTACATCGCTAGCTTGAATGGCAATTACATGTACAACCAGTACATCACAAACCTTGTCATACATAATCTTCTTGATATAACCTAAGGAGTGACTTAAAACAACAATATTTTTTTAATGATTAAACTTAATCAGCAAAAAGTGTAGAGGATAATCTTCTAATCTTGGAAACTGAATAATATTTAATTTCTTCAAAATGTGTAACTGACGTAGCTTTAGTTGATGTTTGAAGAAAAAGCATAGCTATTCCATTGAACATATATGATTCAATGCCATTACTGTTCTACCTTATAGCATAGCCCAAGCAATCTTGGAGAAATAAACTTGATTTACTGGTCATCTTTAGGAGGTGGTGTATATATCCATTGCCCTGTCCAGACTTCAGATTCTGTATGAAGTATTGCGTTTCTGATCTCTCTGCTAGTATTATATATAAAATACAGCAGTTACAAGCTTAAGCGATCCCTATACGTTATTTATCTTAATGCCCACTTCCATCCTTTCTCCCAGTTGTCATTGGTTGTGTTGCAATTTGGAAAAAAAAAAAAGTTACCCAAATGTGGATTGAACAAGACATTTCATCAGTGTATGATCTGTCCGCAGAGAGAAGTGATGACATGCTTTGCCCTGTCCGGGCCTCTGATTCTACATGAAGAGTTGAGTTCCTGATCTCTCTGCCACACGAAAATTGGTTTCCCCATTAAGATTTCATCGAGCAAAAAATAATAATTCTACAACCACAATTGATAGGAAATAATGTACTCCCCACCAATCTTTTTAATATACCATCAGCCCACTTCATTATAAGTTTTATTTTATTGCATCAGACGAATGTTATCAAATTGTTAGTGTTGAATTCATCAGTGGAGAGAAGTGATGACATGCTTTGCCCTGTCCGGGCCTCTGATTCTATATGAAGCGTCGAGTTCCTGATCTCTCTGCCATTGCAAAACTGGCTTTTTCCACTAAAAATTCATCAAGAAAAAGAATATTTTCTAAAACCACAACTGATAGGAAATATTGAACTCTCCATTCATATTTTTAATTTCTCACCAGCCAACTCATTTATTTTATTGCATCGGGGAAATATAATTAAATTGTCAGTGTTTAATTCATCAGTGGAGAGAAGTGATGACATGCTTTGCCCTGTCCGGGCCTCTGATTCTATATGAAGCGTCGAGTTCCTGATCTCTCTATTAGGAACAAAAATAATGTTCAATATAAAGCAATTATCTTACCCGGTCTGTATTAAACAGAAAACACATGATATAGTTTGGGGCCATTTTCTTTCATGAAATTGTTTGTGTTGTATTCATTATGTCTGGTATTCAATTTGGTCTGTTGCTGGTTTAGATGTGGACGAGGCCTCCAAGAAAGAGATCAAGGACACACTGATCGCCTATGACAGGACCCTCCTTGTTGCTGACCCACGTCGCTGTGAGCCCAAGAAGTTTGGTGGACCTGGTCCCCGTGCTCGCTTCCAGAAGTCCTACCGATAAATGCTTAGACTCGACCTCTTGTGCAGAATAAATGTCTTCTGGTGAATCAATGCGTTGTCTCATTGGTGGCAATAACTGTCAATTTCCAATCGTGTGTCAAACTGGTGGTTCCTTAACATACTTGCAATTAAAACCATTAGGCCATATTTTTTTTAGAGAAGAACAGCTATTATATTGCCTTAGTATAAAGATCTCATTAAGTGGGAAAATAAAATTTCCAATTGGATCAAATATTCAATTTCACTTTGTAGCTCTTCCCTCCAGTAGAGCTTTCTTTGTGCATTTTCTGTTGCTACATCAGAACAGGAAAAAATTGAATCCTAGTGACATTGGTTTTCTCGTGTCTGAGTGGTCGTGCAAGGTTATATTTTCATGTATATTAATGGGTCACTTTTTCCTTATTCAGTATATCAATGGGTCAATTTTTCAGTGACTGGTCCCTATTTTAGATCTGCTCTCCAGTAGATCTGACCCAATTCCTTTGCACTGGTGTCTGTCACTCCAGTTCATAAACTTTAGGCGGCACGTTCAGTTATCAAGCAAGCTAGCAGCCCCAAATAACGCATGGACCCATCTCATGATATTTGCCCCTTGCTAACTAAAAGTCAGCCCAGTGTCACCTTTGGCCCCTTTATTATTATTGGAAAACACAAAAAAAAAAATCTCATTTACCATGTTGAACCAATGGGGAATGATATTTGATGGCAAGTTTTCTTATGAAGCATGCTTGCACCCCAAAATTACTCATGGACCACTCTTATAGTGATGGTCACTTAGGAACAAAATGTCATGTTCCCGAGTTATTGAAAAATTAAAAAATCTCATTTACTATGTTATGGAGAATAATTTTTGAAGGCACGTTTTCTTGCCCCAAATTACATTTGGACCATTCTTTTATTGAATGTTACTTACAAACTTATTATTCCTATATGACATTTAATCCCCCAGTTATTATTGAATTTTTTTTTTTTTTACCATGTTAACTTGATGGGGAACAATTTTTTTATGGCACGTTTTCATATAGAGCAAGCTAGCAACCCAAAATTACACCTACACCATTCTTATATTGATGGTCACTTACAAACTACAAATTACATACATAAGAACTATTAAAGACTTAACAAATTTATTGTCTTATTAAGCAAGCTATCAACTTAAAATTACACATGGACTCCTCTCATAATGAATGAACCTTACAAACTAGATATTACCCCCGCATGATCCTTGATGCCAGTTGTTGTTGAAAAACTAAACAAAATCTCATGTTCCATCTCAACCCAAAGGGAATTAGTGGCACATTTTTTTCTATAAAGTTAGCCAGGAGCCTGAAATTATTCATGGACTTCTCTTATATTTATGGCCTCCCCAAAAAATCAACTAAAGAATTTAACATAGACTCAGCTTAGCTTGATGGCTACCTGCAAGCTAATAATCAGTGCTGCATTACTCAATGGGTGGTTATAACTGGAAAATATCTTGTTCTATGTTAACCCATATCACTGAAAATCTCTGATGTTCCATCTATAAAAGGCGTCTTCTGATTGTTTGAAAACGAGTTTCCATTTGGAAATATTTTTTTATGTTTTTTTTATCATCATACACCTTTGCTCCCGAATCTGTTGGTCTTCCAGTCTGTTTGGAAACTTGTGTGAGCATGTTTTCTTTTTAAAGTAAGCAAGCAGCCTCAAATTACACATGGACACCTTTTTTCCTTGCAAACTATAAATCTGTCATAAGCAGCAGATCTACTAGGCCTTTTGTTATTATTACTAATGGGTTGAAGGTCAATTTTTCAGTATGCTTAGAGAAAGGGTAGAACAGACATCAACACATGACAAGGCTTTTCTGAACAGGAGACCTGAAAATTGTGCAGAAATTTTCAACATGAACAAAAACTAGGCAGCATGAATACCAAACATTACATTTATGAACAACCACAAATCAAACAAATATTAAATCCCCTTGACAGGAACAGTTCACATTGACTGGGTTAGTGTTGCAAAATTATTATTCATGTATTTGCTACAGCATATTTAAGAGCACCTTCAAAGTGATCAAGCACAATTGATGAAATCAACGCATTTCTCAATAAGTCTATTTACTCAAGATCTAACATTCATATAATCCGAGTCAACATATTTTCTTCACCCGGAAATCTGGCTTTCACTCCCGATTCTATAAATAACAAATTTATTCATAGCAATATTTCAATGTGATTGAAAGCAGGTATTGTCTGAACAACAATATATCAACTGAACCACAGATGTTACTGTATGAAAGACAGCCCAACAAAGAGGATCATTCGTATCACAACAAATGTAGTTTCATGACAACTATCCTTTCTCATTCCCACCCCACCAATACAATATACAGGACTTTGCCAACAGAGTCCTTTCAGTGAACGTCAAAGGTCCATTCTAAAACAAATATATGACATAAACCCAACACCAACCAATCTACATTCACCACATTGAGTGGTAAACTAACTGGAATGGAATTGTTAGGTTTGGTCCTATAGCACTATCATACACATACCAAACAATGGGATTCATACTGTCATGAAAATATGATCATATGGAATTTCCTATTTTGGATCATGCATATATAGAGCTCTGTAGAAATACTCTGAAGGTTTTACTATGAACCAAAATACATTAACAGAGTGAACACATAATTAAAGTATTGCCCCATATACATCTCCATGCCTGAAGAAAGCCATTTTAATGCTACTTACTATTGTTAATTAAGAAAGGCTCTTTAAATCTGTCATCGTCAGAATTTTGTGCATCATAATCCTTGAAACAACGCTTTACACCCTAAAATTTCTCAGCTTTGCATTGAGAAAATACAACACAACTATGCAATAATTGTTCGACCAGTTGGTAAATATTCACAACCAGAAGTGATTGTCCATGGGGAAAGTTCGTTTATGGTAGTGTGTAACGACCAAGTCAGGGTTATAGCCTTAAGCCAATAGATGCTTGATGTCTTGACTCTCAGCACAGTCAACGTAAGAACTGCCATCTGGAGCCTTGCCAGATTGGCTGGCTCCCTGGAGAGAAAACAGAAGACCAAGTTCAGAACATCACTGTAGCTTTGTCATCTTACAAACTTTATCTTTAAGTATTTGCAAAATGACATAAATGATGAGGTCATGAGAACTTCATTGCATCAGGTCACTGACATAGGTTGTAAACATAGTAGCTTAATCATAAATACACAATTAAACTTCTGATTCACCTTTTGTAGTAATAGTTTCACACAGTCAGTGTGACCCTCATATATTGCTGATAATAATGGAGTTATACCATATTTATCAGTGATCTGGAAGAAAAAATAATCAAAAATATTTAAAGAGGTCATGTTCATATATAGGGATTAGAATATACAAAGAAACTTACAGGTGTAAATTATATGCCAGAACTTACATTCACATCGGCTCCCTTTGTGATCAAATATGATAGTACATCTGTTTGGCCATAATCTGCAGCTACAATGAGAGGAAAGCGTCCATTTGCATCTTTGCCAACTACAGCACTATCCTGTATTCACAAAAAATAGGATTGATCTGCCATGGATAATAAGAAATTCAGGAAAATGTTTATGTGAGGCATTTCCATATAATGATTATAAACAACCAGCCAATATTATAACCTGTTCTATATATATTAACATGCATTATATTGATTAATTGTTGATATCTATGTGATCACTCTACAATATTTTTGCTAGGCCCCTGATGGCTGATGATTTGATATCCCATATAGTCTACAAGGTGAACTAGCTATCGTTTCATTATAATGTCCTGCATCATACCTATCAATGGGCAAATTTGTCAGATCAGTTGTACAATGGTTCACTAGGTAATGCATCTAGAGAGCAACATATGTCAAGTGCCTGCAAATACATCTTCAGTACTGTACCAAAAGCATACTCTGTCTAAGCTGTTCGTTGCCAACTAAATATTGATTTCAGAGAAACTACTATGGTGACTACCATTTGGGAAAATATGAGGTCACATGGTATTTGTTTGCTCTCCGTTTACCAGGTGCTCATAGGTGCCATCACAGCGTCACGATAATCAAGCACGACGCTGTCTCCTAATAATGATAATTAGCGTGAACCTATGTTATGTAAGGTATCTGCCTGGGACCTGTAAATATGAGAGGTAGTCCCTTAATCCCCCATTCGGCCTCAACTGCCTGTGTTTTAGTGATGATTAGATAAATACTTTCCATCTATACTTGTTTGTTTATTTGATTAGAATATGCTTCTATAGTTTGTTCATTGAGACTTGCAGAACCTTCCCAACTTCGGCAATCAGAGCTCCGCCGACTTCGCCGTTGTTTGAGGTTAGCAACACTGTAGCGCAGTAGACATAGCTCGGCAGGTGTTACAATTTCGCGCCTCAGCATGATTCCGGGGAGATGGGATAATACCGTGACTTCCCGATGAGCGTTACGCAACCAGATTAGCGGCTGGCAAGCAAATGACTCTTGAGAAAACCTTCGTTGTAAGACTTGTAAAGTGTGCGTGATATTAAGAACCTCCGTAGTGTTGCCATGCTGGAGCAGCGGTGCTCTGTGAGGGACCATCTCAAGTGAAGTTGTTTCTCGGTGATATATCGACACGGTTGCAGTTATCGCATGGCAAACTGTGCGTTTGAGGTGATATGGGAAAAAGACTGAGCTTTTTCTCGAGCTGTGATTGGCTGAGAGTTGGGTGCCATGCGATAAGAAACCAAATCGATCGCCAGATTTTACACGTTCAAGGTATCTGATTTGAATAATGCCTTAATGGATTTTTTTGGCATTACGTTGGAATCAGTCGTCCTACGACCTCTATAATAGTCGTCATGTAGGGATACAGCGTGGGCCTGAGAGATCGCTGCCAGAGGCGAAGTATCTTTGCCTATATTTTCGCTTGCAGTCATTACAGATCGTAGTAAATAATTCGATCAACATCTCAAAACACGAACACCGCCAGGCGACGGTCCAGCTGTCGCCAAGCTGTCGCACAAGTGACAAGGTGATAAACTACTGTTGTTTGCTACTTTCTTTAATCTGTATACCTTTTCAACGAATTGGCGAACTTGTTCCAAATCCCCATTTTTCACAGCCCATTCAAAATCATCCATATTTGTTGCAGTAGAGACGCCAATTTAACAAAATTGGGCCAAATTCGGAAGTCTGACAGGTAGCGGAAATGAAATGCATCAATGCAAGATAACCGTTAGTCAAATGTGTTTTGATTGGAGGAATTTACAGCAGTTCCACCAATCATAAAAGTTGTCCTTTCTGAACACTGCCAGGTTGGTACCGTCGTTTCGATCTCTGTTTCAGAACCAGTGTAGAAAGCGGAAATGTATTGTAATATCGTTCATTACTACCGGATTCGATTTTACCATGGCTTTTGGAAACTGGCAATCGTTTTTAGATAAAACCCTCAAGAGGAGCAAAGCTGATGGAGTTTTCAATAAATTTGCATCCCTTGAGAACCGTAAAGAAAGGGTAATGCTCATGAATGAAGAAAAAATTGTGAGGTAAAGTCTATTTTTGTGTAGCTCGGTAACCAGACTGTCCAGATAGCTCTTTTGAACCAAGTGGAGCTTGCGCTCCCTCTTGGTTCTCGAGGATGGCGGCGCCAATGTAGAAAATTCGATAATAAGACCTTACCATCACGATGTCCACCTAATGTCACAAGTCCAAATTAATAACCAATCGTTATTTGTATGGTGAATGAGTCTCAGTAACCGCAAAAACTTGTTAATAGGCATACTCGCCTAAAATGTGGGAGGCGATTAACTTTTCCAACATTTTTCCAATATGGCGGCGAGATTGCGCAACGTAAGTCTGTTGGAAACAGACTTTTGATGATGCTGAATAAAGGAGAGGAAAAGGCAAGTAGGTGACGTAGGTCGGAAAGTTATAAGGTATAAATCTAGTATAAATTAACTCACCTGTGAAATGTATTATCAAGCAGATGATGGTATGATAAAAACTTCCGGGCAGTCGTTAACGACAATGCCATGCTAGAGACTGGTTGTTGGCAACTACCAGAATTCGGAGTGTAATTTCGCCGAAAAGTTAGAAATTAATTGAATATCAAGCAGGGCATGAAACTAAGAAAGTTTGCCACCGGCCATCCGGGCTGGTAGTTCCCAAAACCACCGGCCCAGAAAAAATTCAACCAGCCAAAAGAAATCTACAACAACTTGATGTGTGTTTACAAAAACAAAAACACCATACTCAACAACAAACCAAGCCCTACTCTCGTCCATCCTCCTCCTCACTTTCACATTGAATGTTGCCTTGGTAAACAGGATCTTTATCAAACTCTAACAACATTGGACCTGCCCTAAATGAAGGAAATGATCCAATTTGTTATATATATATATATATATATATATATATATATATATATATATATATAGATATATATATATATATATATATATATATATATATATATATATATATATATATATATATATATATATATATATATATATATATTATTTATATATATTCATATATATATACAGTCAATCATGTCAAAATTACACCAAGCCAATGCAATGTCCAACTTTCCTTGGTATCTTGTGAGGAGGAATGCATGTGTGGCTTCAAGTGGGTGTGCATTGGACGCTGACGATTTGACTTGGTCGACTCGTACACAGAGCTTGGTGATTAATCATGACCAGACTTATATCCATATAAGTTCACAGAGACCAAAACGGGACGCCCGACGCCATGCAATGGGCAACATTTCGCGCATGTCATTACGTTGACTGCACGCTCCGCATCGTGACGCGCTGACCAGTTGAAAGCGCGAGATCCTGTAACAGCTTCTCAAAAGCCGACACTAATCTTAGAGTATTACCTCCGTGCACCTACTTACATTATTACCTGATACAACAACAGTGAAGTGTTCACTCGCCACCCGGGTAGCCAGTTTCGTAATTTCTACCTGTCCGAGGCGATTTGACCCGCCATTGGCGAGCGGGCGGGCGTTAGTTTCGAGCCCTGTCAAGTGTTCACCCGGAGATTTGTTAAAAAAAAACATATCTATTTAATTCAGTCAATGCTCTCACCGTTGGTGGCTTTTCCAGACATAGCTATCATTGTCTTTCTGTCAACTGCGGACTTTAGGTCTTGAAACTTGACCCAATACTAAGTCTAAGACTAAGAAAGACTAATATAAGGTTGGTCAATGAAAATATCCCTTCATTTCTTTTTGGAATCAGACATCCCGTTACCAAGTTATTGCATATTTTCTAGTCAGAAACTGAGGTCTAATTTGGACACCGCCTCAGAAAAAGTTTGCTTTCTAGCTTGAGGAAGATTTAATGCATGATAATGTCAACATTAAACAACAACTTCCAAGTGTAAAGTTTTAACTGGGTTATTTGTAGGTAGTGTAGTTTTTCTAGGCCGCTTACCTGCTACTTGGAGGTGGGATTTCTCCCATGTTGCTCTGCCGGTAGCCAGGAGTTAAGTATCTAATCAACAGTTCCCAATTAATGCCCAAGACTGACACTAGGGAACTAATCATGCAACGCTGACAAGTTAACGCCAATAAGCAACAGAGTTGTCATGCCAAGAAATCCAAATTTAAAGTGATTATTTGTGGAACAGATGACAAAAATTTTGGTTAGTGCTCAGCCATTTTACCAATTAATGGCCCTAATTTGGACAACTATCATCTGAATGTAAAGTAAAATCTATGTTTAATTACTTCATATCTAAAAACTGAATTAAATATTTAAAAACTTTTGATAGTCCGAAAGGTTACTTTTTTCACTCATTTTCTCCATTTCTGATTAATCTTCGCATTTTTTAAGCAACCATGGCTATTTAAATTGGATACAATTGGTTAGTGTAGGTTATTGTTGTCCATTGCAAGTACTTATCAGTGCAATTGAAGCCTTATTTAAGCATAAAGACCTCTTGGAGTGAGAGCCTCACAAAAGATTGTCAGTGCTAATTTTAATGAGCATTTTATTTTATAAGGGGATTTTTGACAAGTAGATGACATCAAACTTCCCAAAAACCTTATGGAAGGATGTCAACTCCACTATTAGGTCAATAACCATCCTATGAATGTCAGTCATCCTGAATTCAATGCAAAGCCATTTTGGATCCCGAACATTAACAAAATCTATGTGGTTGCTACAACAGTGGAGATATTGTCATGAAAATGTATCAACATATGCGGTGACTAGTTCAGATTTTGCTGAAGCTGTCTCTGTGAAAACCTTAGATAAAAAAACACCTAGATGATCTAACCCCTCCGATAAGGGACAATTTTAGCTTGAAAATCAGTCTTGAAAGTAGCTGCTGATCCATTATGATTAACATGTCTTCTGAATAGGATGTGTAATGTTATGAATCCCCAAACTACCAAACGGCCCTGTCCAAACGAGATTGACGTAGCGTTTTGACCACCCACTGACTAAGGACCCACCACCAAACCGGTTTCGACTTCGGGCATTGTTGTTGATGTGTACTGTGATTTTCATAATTATACCGATTCACGTCCTGTGCTTCATTTCAATATTGCATTCTGGTCACTTGATTTTTCTACCTCTATACTTTAAAACACTAGTTCAGAGAAGTGGATCAATGATTTCTTTGACAAGCAGAATAAGCATGTCAACCAAAGCAGGAAGTGTCACCAAAAAGCTGAAGACCTTAGACTCGAAGGAAACCATCTTTTTCAGAAGCGCAGTTTTTCAAAGGCATTACTTCTCTACAACAGGGTTAGTCTTTAAAAACTTACTGTATGCTCCCCAGGCTTAAAAAGATACAAGAAAACATAAAAAAAACCAGGAAGGATATTGTGCTTCATTTTTGAAGTTTCTATGTTGAAATGGTTGTTTTCATTTTCACCACAACAAGACGTGTTGCATTGTGACCAGTGTATCAGGTTTGCTCCATGGCCTACCAAGGATGATGATACACGTGGAAACAAGCAACTGTCACTTGGAATTGCAAATCGTTCTGCTGTGTTGTTTCATCAGAAGATGTACCATGTGGGTGATTAACATGGAAATTTACCTTTGTTGAGTAAAATATGGTTGATCTGAAAAGATTTATTTAATAAATTTAAATTATTTGCTGATTTGAATAGGCCTGTATCAAGGATGTTGATAGAGCCATAGCATTAGGTTACCCACCGTGCAATTCCCATAAACTTATGATGAGAAAAGCCCAGGCATATTTCTTTCTTGGATATCCAGAAAAAGCCAAATATGGTCAGTGCTATTGTAGCTTCTTTAACATTGCAGCTGACTAAATAAAATGATTTGTAAAAGTTGTTCTCTTCGGTTTTTCATAAATTTGCTGAATCATCATTTTGTTGTTGGTTTGCTAACTCCACAAATGTTTTGGTTTATTTGTAGGTGTTGATGAGTTACAGAAACACTTAGAAATATATCCACTTGATGACCCCCAAAATGGCAAGTAAAATGTGATAGCTGCCTGAAATGTAACCTTTCATGCAAACTGTACAGGTGTATAGTTAAAACATTTAGGTATAGCCATTCACATTTCAATTTCAGCATCTAAGCAGAAGGATATAAAGTCACTTCTATCCAAAATACGTGAAAGAGATCCCAAACCAAAGGATGCAAAGGATGCATCTCTGGTAAGGAGAGATGATGAGCTCCCTTCTGTAGTAAAGGGCCCAGGCGCCTGTTTGGTACAAGCTTCTAGTGCAGTCGTACACAACTGGAACGAAGCTAAAGGGCGTCATTTAGTGGTGAGTCTGTCATTCCATATCTCAGAATGAGTTTCCTTAAACATTCTCCCATAAGGATTTGGCTAGAATACTACCAGTATATAAGAATACTTTCATTGTAATCTTTCTTTGTCAGGTGGATTTAATTGATCAAGTATGCCTCATGGATATCTATTTCATGTAGAGTATATCAACTGGTTCATTACATTCCTGATAACTAGCTGGTTCAATGATATGAGTTCAGACAAGCCAGGCTTTGAAGGCAGGAGATGTTGTCATTGTAGAGAAACCATACGCGGCCGTGTTGCTGCCATCTCACTATGAGAGCCACTGTCATCATTGCTTCTCGGCCTTATGCAGTCCCTTACCGTAAGAGTTACATTTTTGTATCACATTTTGCTATGCTTCTCATCACATAAAACAATCATTATTGATGATGTGGTTGACATTGTTTAGTGACTATAGTTTAATTACTTTGAATTGGGAGCATATATAGATGTAAGTAACGTCCAATGAATATGATTCCCTCTTCTTTGTTCAGATGTCAGATGTGTACAGAGGTGTTGTACTGCAGTGAGGTGTGCCGTGATAGGTCAAGGTCATCCTACCATGATATAGAGTGCTCATATCTCCCTCTTCTTCATTCTGTGAGTTTGGAGTTAACCATATTCCTCTTTCCTTCTACACTCAATTTATGTTATGATCCCACCCGATGGTATCCAGGTTACTGAAGCTGTTGTTCAAAATTGTTCATGTTATTGTGAGCTTATGAGCATTGGAGTAATATGTTAAGTACATATAGATGCCATTGTAGGTATTGTGGAAGTATTTGTATGATGTTATGTTGTGTATTATTCACTGTTTTGTAAGGTGGGGAGGGTGGATCAATCAAACATCTTGCAAAATATGGCTCTCTTCAATGAATTGCTGATTGTTAAACCTGAATATTTCTGATTACAGGTGGGCATTGCACACCTGGCTCTGCGTATTGTCATCACGGCTGGTCTACAACACTTGCTCAGTCAGTAACCTTCCACTTCACAACACTTAACTCCTCTAGTAATGTACTTGTGCAGCTTAACTCTGTACAATCATTAAATCAAAACCAAGATCAATTGGCATTCATTGCTCACTGTCTCACATTGGGGTACAGATTTTGACAACACAGACAAGGGTTATCCTGGTGAGAGGGCTGGTCTCACAGACAATTGTACCTACGAAAGGAACTACCTCTCTGTGTATGCCCTCATGCCTCATGATGGTGATATCCCTCAAGATGACCTCTTCCAGTACTCTCTGGTTTGTTGTACAGTTACTTCATACATGTTTTTATTGCTATATTTTGTCCTTCTTGGGAATGACATAATGCATCCTTTAAGTGTGCAAAATTGTTGTTATTTATAATCCATTGTTCCTTTCACAATTCAGCACTTTTCTTTCAATATTCTTCTTTGATCTTTACACTTGATTCTTCTTTTGATAATGTTCCACACAGCTGCATAGCAGCCTGCTTTGTAGAAGTTGTTGCAATATTGGTGCATGATGTTGCTTAGTCAGACTGTAGTATGTTAGCATAATCCTTTGTTATGTTTCTTGCTACAGACAGCAGCATTATTACAACGCTGTCTCCAACACAGGAGTTTCATGGGGCAATCTGACGTTAAATCAACCAGCGCAAGCGACTGCTCTAACACAACACATGAGTGGACTGGACACACATCATCGGTGTCATCTGTGGAGAAGTCACCAGACCTTACACAACTCAACCTCAAAGTCATACTGGATCACGTGGGAGGGTTGTTGTTGAGACATATATGTCAGTTGGTGTGTAATGCTCACGCCATCACGGAACTGCAAGTGTCTCAGACCGATGATTCCTCATTGGTTGATGTTCAGAATCAAGTGAGAGTTGCCACGGCAATCTACCCTACCGCCAGTCTCATGAATCATTCATGTGATCCCTCTATCATATCAAGGTCAGCATCAAACCATCTTTATTCTTTATTTACAGTGTCATAGAAATAGAGAGTTTTCTTTATTGAAATTAACAGAAAAACTATATCGGAAAAAAGCCAGACCCTCAACATTGCATTTGTGTGAAAGCTAGAACGTATGATATTGTTCGTCACTTTCTTCAGTTTTCAGAAGGATAACCTTGTGGTCAGACTTGTGAAGGATTTGCAACCTGGCAATGAAATCTTCAATTGCTATGGTATGAATTATCCCAGGTCTGTTAAACAAATATTGTAAATCATACTTCATGTTATCAATTGGGTTGTGATGTTGTCTTTGTCAACCAGGGCCTCATTGTAAGCGAATGAGTCGAGCTGAAAGACAGCAGGTCCTGCTAGATCAGTACTTTTTTAATTGTACTTGCTCAGCCTGTGAGAAAGACAGTCAACAGCAAACTGTTTCTACGGTAACAAATTTATTGTAAATATGAAGGGAACGAACATTATGTTGTGAATTTGTTATTTCATTTACTGGTATTTTTATAACAATGTTTGTACTTTATAAAGGAGTGTATTATGAAGTGATTCTGTCATGTTCTGTGCCCCCTGTAGTCGTATAGATGCTGCGAGTGCACAGGTCCCATACTACCAGGTGGCAGCACAGGTCTGCTGCATTGTTCAAATTGTGGAAGGGAGATGGAAGCAACACCTCTATTGCAGATGGCTGAGAAAGCTAAACAGCACTTCATAACAGGCTTATATTGCTTAGAGAATAACAACCCTAAAGGTCAGTCATACTTTGATAACCTTATGTTTATAATCTATTATATAGGGCATGGACAATATAGGTTATGCACTTTCTGCACTGTAAAAGTTAAATATCAACAAATAGACGGTCTGACCCATTATGATGTTATTAATTCACATGGAAATCATAATGTTACATATTTTTGTCAAATCAGGAGCAATCAAAGATCTGAAAACGTGTGTTGCTTTGAGGGAGACTGCTCTGTTTAAACATAACAAGGATCTTGCTGAAAGCCGAGATGCTTTGGCTCGTTGTTATGCCATCATAGGTTGGTTATCATCATCCAAACATATTTGCACTAGCTATATTAAAGTAATCTCTAGAGTATGCAGGTTTTTTTTTAAATGTGGCTCCTGGAGATGGAACACAGAATAATGAATGTGTGTTGATTGATATGTTTATGTAGTGTTTGTGTTGGTTTTCCAGGACACTTCCAAGAGGCTGCTGTTCTTGTTGAGTCCACCCTCCCACACACCCGCTATGTATACGGGGACCTGAGCATAGAACTTGCCAATGAATTCCAGAAATACGCAGAAATTCTTGTTAATGCTGGCAAATTGACCAAAGCTTGTAGTGTGATAGATAATGCTGTAGAGATATTCACATTGAATTATGGAAGACATTGTAAATCTGTAGAAGAACTGATGGAAATGCGTGCTGAAGTTGACAGAATATTGACTATAAAATAGTTGGTGCTGTTATGGGATATTCACTTTGCTAGTCTAGATAATGTTGCATGCTGATATTAAGGGTCTCGTCAAAGAGTTTATAGTAGCACTAAAAGTGGGCTCACTCTGACTGGCTATGAGGTGTTTATTGCCAGAACGCCCACCGGTAGGTGGCACTGCCATAGAATCAACACGCACATGGGACTGTTGCTTATTTAGAAGAAATGGAGAGTCCTATTGGTTGAGACGACCACTCCTCATATTTTTCTTTTTATCAGATGCTCTGATATGAAGTGTGCTTGCTGCACACAGGTGTTATGTTCACATATTGTGTCTGGGTTGATCCTTTCCTAGCAAAGCTGTAAGCTCTTTGCCCTCTGTTTGTAACGATTCAGGTATAATGCCAACCACAATGACCCCAGAGCTGAGTTTGAAGATTTAATGATCACAGTTCCGTCAACCATTCTGACAATATTTCATTCCAGAATTGGTAGATCCTCCAGATTTATATAAATGTTTTGAAAGGCCATTTTTCAAGCATCCTCAACAATATGATACTAGACATGATAGTTTAATGGGAAATAAACTAGGTGTAATATATCTCTGTTTATACAATGCAACTGACACATGCCAGATGTACGTCCATTTGGTGGAATGAACCACAGGGATGAGCAATGGCCTGGCTGCAGTTATCTTCTATGCATCTGTATGTATGGAAGATGGCTGCAGCCGGGTCAATGGTAACCTCGTGGAGTGAGCAATGGATGAATACTGTTGTCTACTATTTTATTAAGGTAAATAGACATATACAAGAAAAAGTTTAATTAATTTGTACAAGTAATTCTAAGATGTACAATACATACAAAAAATCCATGGTAAAATCGTTCTTCAATCAACAGAAAATTTACATAAAAATCAAGCAATCAGTAAGGGGGAAATGTCTAGATTTGCATAGGAATAAAGATTAGACTTCTTAAAAGGCAGAAACCCTGTTGTCTCTGTAGAACAGTCTATAAGGAAGCAAACACTGCAATCATTCAGGATGGATTCAGAAATATCAATCTGCCATCAGTCTCTGTAACAGGAGCCTTAAGTAGCATCAACCACCCAGAAACAAGAATGGCCACAGAAATCCTTTAAAAAAGAAAGCACCATCAGATTAACATGATTCAATTGTCAGCAAAAGGAAGAACCTTGATTCGAAGCTGCTATGAAAAAAGAGAATTACTGGTTAAGGCAGTTTCTTTGATTATCACAAAGATAGTGACATTAAATGATTGGCACATGTTGGCAAATTACTCTAATTTCAAGGTGCCCAGCACAATTCTTTCATTACAAGAGTTGTTACGACAGTAAAGTTATACAGAAACAAGAAATATACGGTTCTAGACGAATTCTATTTTTCTATGTTCAGACCTTATGAAGCACACCTTAGAGGGAAAAACTACGGTGAAATGCGGAAATGTACAGTAATAAATATAATCAGGAATCACAAACATTGATCAATATATTACAGCATCTCCCAGCTGGATCAGTTTAGTGAACTGCTTGTACCACTTTTTCAGTTCATTCAACAATTGTCTTTTTGTTTACATTCAGCACTTAACAATTCATTAATATACACCAATATATACTCATAAAAGATATAGAAGACAATCTTTGAGAACAAAAACGATAACCCATAATCCATATAGTGTGCATTTGTGTTCACTAATTGAGGTTTTGCACTGGATTTGACAAATATCCAAACAAATTTGATTCATAATTCAATGCACATTGTGATATGTTGCAAATTAATGAAGATTTACAATATTTACATCCAAACACAATATACCATATATATATATATATATATATATATATATATATATATATATATATATATATATATATATATATATATATATATATATATATATATATATATAAGTCATTATTATTATAAGTAACCACACTTTGATACAACAGGATTACATTGGGATCAGTTTGACATGAAGAGTAACACAAAACAGATCATAACAATAATTTGCATTAAAACATTGTGTAGATCCAATTACGCAAAACGCAATGACCACAGCAGAGATGTCCACATGTTGTGGTGTATGACAACATCACACATCACAAACCATGCACATTAACTAAAGCACTCATCAAACATACATCCAACATATCTAGACGTGTTACTCGTGAAGTGAATTCTCCTCTACACAAACAAGTCAATACACAGAACTTGGAGAATTCTCCTTCAGGAAAAACAAAGCTCATTCCACATTTATACAATTGCTGCCATGGCAATGGTCAGTCTTTAACCAGAGGTAATTAGTAATAAATCAATAACAGAATTAATCAATCAATCAATCAATCACTGGCAGGGTCATCTGTAAACTGTCTGCCAGTCTCTACCAGCTAGCAACGATGCTATGTACAAAACAAATGCAAATGTCTAAGTCGTGCAAACAACCATATACACCACAGTTCCATGGGACTTGATCATCACTCGCTGACAGCCAACACATGGACTATGATAATCAGGTAGGGATAATAGTCTGTACAAGTGGCTGCCCATCTCTTCCACGAGATGCTGCTCACGGGACTGATACGGCAGCGGTTACTAGGATGGCTTCGAGTATTGTCATTGAGCCAGCACCGTTATCTCAGGGAGTGATAGTGGATGATACCAGACTGGCATTTCAAAATACAATGGTTACATCAAACAGCAAGATATCACATCTCATGGCCACACATCAGATGACATCATGTCTCGTGACAACTGGTGTTCTTAGAGCTCACAACAGCTAGCATATCTCTTGACATATCATGTGACATCATATCTGATGACACAATATCACACGATGTCACATCTGATGACACAATATCACACAATGTCATATTGGATGACTGGTGACTTTGGAGGATGATATCTTGAAATGAAGTGAGAATTGAGTTGACTGTCTCGGGACCCCTGATGCTCCACCCCCGCAGTAAGATGAACTCACAGACGACAATACTGCAATAACAACCACAACTAACATCAACCATCCTTTCACTCAGTAAATATCCTCCATCATCTCACACATTTCTTGAAGATTAATTAAGAAGTTACCAACTAACACAGGTAAAATGACAATAGGTGCCTAGTAACTACAATTTTTCCTTTACAAGCTTTTTTGACATGCTTTTGATAGTTTGCAAAATGATCTAATTAACACAGGTCTATGGCATGAACAAATAAAGATGTTAAATGACAATCAATTTCAAGGTCATTAAGACAAGTTGAGTCGACACTTACCAGTCTAACCTACCACATCATTACAAACTCTAGAAATAGAGATTATACTCTGCAAATTTGGATGCTAGAAGGTCGCTGGGCAAACCACACACGGCATCTTTATCTCCCTAAAACACATAAGCACACACACACAGAGTTACATGAGGGCAGTGCAATGTAGATAAAGAGCCCCAATCGACAGATATGATTTCCACTGATTGTCACCTCCGTGCTGGCCGCCACTCTGAATTTAAAGTAAGTGTTGAAGTAGAACCCGACAGGAAGGTCCCACGAGTGTTCTGTCGTGGGCATCTGTACACAATACCAAGACTAATCAGGAGACTGGCAAATTTCAGCATCATCAGCAAAATCCTCCAGATTCCATTACTCTGTGTGAGATGTAGAACTATGAATGCATGTTGCAGACATTAAGTTTCATCATAATACCATTTTTTAATGGTATATGCATATCATGGAGTTCATGTGTAGTATTTGTTTCTACTTAAACAATATGACAGGAGAAATTATCACTGCATTAGTTTCAGTATGAGGCACACCATCTGTTTAATGTAATCGGTCATTCAGGGGTCACATCATTAAACCCATGTTTCTCAATCACTCAGTGGCTATGGTTGCCATAGATATCATTTCCATCTCAAGAAACCAGCCTGTATATGTGAGAGGTGAGCTTACAGGTTGGATGGGTAGAGGTCCGTTGAGAGAATCAGGGCAGTGATCGAGGAGATCGTGGTTACACAGTAGCAGCTGAAGTGGGGGGCTTGTGTTGGGTAACCTGTAAGAGACAGACATGACAGCCATGAGCAGCATATCAATATCATCATGGGTTGGCTGCTAACAGGCTTATAGCTGTCATCTCAATCAGATTCATACAACATACTGGCCACACTATATCTACAGTACGCCAAGCAACTAACTTCATGGGTGTGTGCTATAGACAAGGTGGAGGTTTCTCACCCGAAATGAATAGTGAGGAAGGAGAGGGGGAAGACGGAGCTGATGGGCACCGAGTACGAGTAGTTGCCACCGCGCCCGTCGAGACAGTCCTGGTTGATGCAGTAGTCGTGACTCAGAGTATGGTTGATCTGAGTGATGATGACGTCAGGGTCTCCGAGGTTGACCGCTACACGACGACAGGTCAACAACATGTCATTAGATCACCAATGACGGTGGCCAGTATGGCTGAGCTGCTCATGACAGAGTCCACCATAAGGCTTCATTATATCGCATATAGGTCACATTAAAATAGTGATGAGGAAGGGGGGTGGGGGCATTCTGATGCTTATTTTTAAGCAGTTGAAACCGGTCCCTTGAGTTGCATTGTCTTATAAGACACCAATGACCAACATGAACATCTCCCGTTATTCACGTCACACATCAAAGGAAGTCACCCAAAGCTGGACATTAAATTACATGATATGTCAGCCATGTTGTGAAACACACCCCATCCCCCACCCTAAACCAATGCCCCATTCAAGTAAGCAACATTTCTGACAAATAAATGAGCATTGGTATGTACCCCTCTTGTGTCTGCTACTGCTCGGGTCCAGGATGACGATGGGGGGGTTTTCATGCAGGTGACGTGTGCCATCCATCTGCTGCTCAATCACGCGTACCTGCAAACACAGGTGTCATACGTTAACCTGTGAATGAATCAGCTAGGTGACATATAAACGAGAAACACTTTCAAGTGAAAACCCATGTGTCTCCCTAACAACTATGATTGAGAAGAGTCAGACCAACCTTGGGGAAGCGACTACTGTTGGGGTGATAGTAATAGGACTCCACAGCAGGTGCTCCATCAGGCCCCACGTTGTACGGCACGTTGGATGAGTTGCTGACAGGTACCACTTTAGGACCCGCTGCTCAATCACAAAAACCCAAGCTTTGATCACTAAACATGGGTGGTAGGTAAGACAGTAACCAGCTGATACTATCTCATTACATGAAACCATGATGATAATGCCTATAACATTATGATGTAACTTCTCCCATTATGATTCCCATTACAAGCATAATAACCCAATGATATCATAGATCTAAACAATCAACAATTAGTGCTTGAAATGATGGTTTAAGTATCTATGGATGGCAACATTCCACTGACAGTCATTCTCTCTGTAGTGGCCACTTGGCTTGTTGATGACTTTCGGGTCATCCTGTCGATGAGGGTCTAGTGCGGCTGACACATTACAACAGCGCATGGGACACGAGTCTCGCTTGCAGAAGGGAGGGATGATGGGGGCCGGGCCTGGAGGTAGCAACGATGTGCTTTCTGGACCCCCTGAACAAATATAGTCAATGTCATTATGAATCAGACAACAGGAAAAAGCATATCTGAAATTATGAGAATATAAAAACTAAGAATACAGTGCATAAAAGAAAAAAGAACTGCCATGTCAGATATCTAAGAGAACACAAAAGAACTATGTACAATTGAAGCAATATATACATAAATACCACAAAAATATTCAGTAAAATTCATAAAATATATGTAATAACGCTCCCTAGTCACCTTTTCGTAATAAATATCAGTAAAAAGTCATTAAATAATGTAGAAGAGCTACTTGACCAGTGACAAAAGATAAACAATTACCTGGAAATACTGTAGAATTGGTTGGCACCCTGTAAGAAAACAGTAGTTGGTTAACATGTTATGTAAAATTCATATTTGGAAATATATTTTCCTTACTTTATAAAAAAGTGATAGGAATATGAAAATTCATAAGAAATATTACAATCCCATATTAAAATATTGCATCATAATGAAACCGATGTTGTTGGTAAGACTAGACTATAGTAGATATAAAGCATCAGGAGAGAATGTGAAGCAGGGATAAGCACGATTCCAGGGAGATGGGATAATACTGTGACTTCTCAATGAGCGTTATGCAACCAGATTAGCGGCTGGCAAGCAAATGACTCTTGAGAAAACCTTCGTTTTAAGACTTGTAAAGTGTGCGTGATATTAAGGACCTCCGTAGTGTTGCCATGCTCTGTGAGGGACCATCTCAAGTGAAGTTGATTCTCGGTGATATATCGACACGGTTGCAGTTATCGCATGGCAAACTGTGCGTTTGAGGCGATATGGGAAAAAGACCCAAGCTTTTTCTCGAGCTCTGATTGGCTGAGAGTAGGGTGCCATGCGATAAATATAATTACTCAGGCACCCAAGTCAATACCCCAGGCGACAGTGACATTCGGGAGCATGGGGGCACTTGGCCTTGTTCTTCCCTGGTAAGGGATGTGCCGCGAGACCTCGAAAACCTGTACCCGTCGAGAAAATGGCAAAATGCATACCCCGTCGTATAAGGTTTTATTCAAATGTATAACCCGTCCTGCAAGGTGAAAATAGCAAAAAGCACAGCCCGTCGTACAAGGTATTAAGTAAATGTATAAGCTGTCGGACGATGTGAAGATGGGGTACGACGCTTGGATGATTAATCATCAGAAATCAGATACATTGACACCTGTGGCAAGAATGCCGTAGATTCTCGGCGCACCATACACGGACCATTCATTGCATTTGCATTGTCAACGATCGGTGGGAGGAAACATTGACACACTGAAACAAAATAAACATAAACCCGTTGTGCGGATGGGAAGAGAGAAACATAACCCGTCGTATAGATTGCTGCTGAAAACCATACCCCGTCGTACGAGGACCAACAACACCCGTCGTACAAGCCGAGAGGCCGAAAAACATAGCCCGTCGCATACTACCTGTAAAGGCTGTATACACTCCCCCCTCCCGAACCGAACACTGCCGAAATTCTCATATCCCGACACTGCAATGTACATAATATGGACAAAGTGGTTTTGGTTAGTTATTTGGTCGATGGGGGTATACTGAATGGGGTTCCCTTCTGGGCCAAAATCTGTTATTATAGACCTAAAGTTTACTGAATATACATAATTTACACTAAATGGTTCTAGATAAAATTTAACTTGACGTGTTATTGTGGAAAAGCTCACTTGAGGGGATTTCTGATGACCAAAGATGCTTGATTATAGTTTATTTTCGATGTTAGAACTGAAATACAATACATTATACTTGCCTTTAGTGGATTAATCTGTCTAAATAAGCTTTTAAACCTATATTTGGTTGCCGAACGATGATCTGATCTGTGTCAGAAATATCTCGTCCCGTTGGGCTCTTATTTGGTTCTACTATTTTGCGCCAACTTCACACCGGTGCATTCAAGGATCATTTTGTTAATACATCGCTACATTTAACGCAGACATAAATAACGCCATCCTTTAATTTGTGATACAAATTTTCAACATAATTATTTGACTGTAAATATTCATGATGTATTGTAGAAATCTGTTTTATTTAGATGTGTCGTTCCATCGATAACGGTGCCTCCCTCGCTGTTGATTATATACTTCCGCTTATGTTACATAATATAGATTTCATCAAATCTTCACTTATGAATGTTCAAGTTGTGGGTATAATTCCGCAAGAATTATACCGACGAACAAGAAGGGTATTTTCCGACAACATATAAACAGACACAGGCAAGTGAGGATTTATTTTAAGAGACCGCAGCGCCCCGTAGCGACTGAAAGTCTGAAAACATAAAACTTTTGGTTTCCAAGGTACGGTTGCTAAGTAGCTTGCTAGGCAACCTCATATATGGGTCTGAACAGTTTCTTAAAGTGCCTGAGTGAAAAAGGGAAGGCTTATGCAATGACATGGTAAGTGTCATTCTCCAGACCGAGGCCGTACCCGTGCACACCCCTGCACTTAGTAATGTCTAGTCTCCATCCCTCGACTCTGGGGGTTCGCTTCTCTCCCCGCTCGAGTCAAAGAGAGTTGTGCCAGTCGAGGTGTGGGGGCTCAATAGGGACCTAGACTTAAATTGTGTCAGGGCGGAATGGAAATTCGCAATGGAGGATTTTGGGGGTTATTTTAGTGTATATTCTTCAACTTTAAGCTAAAATGCCATATCGTAACCCCTAAGTACATAGAGGTGGTATACACATGCTGCGTATTCTTTCGGTCTCTCGGCTTGTACGACGGGTTCTGTTTGGCCTCGTACTTGTACGACGGGGTATGTTTTTCAGCTGCAATCTGTGCGACGGTTTTTTTGGGGGGTCTTCGTGTTGTAAGACGAGGTAAGTTTTTCTCATCCCATCTGTACAGAGGGTTTATAATATATATTTCGTTTCAGTATGTCTATATTTCCTCACGGGATTTCCCACCGATCGTTGACAATGCAAATGCAATGAATGGTCCCTGTGTGACGCGGCGAGAATCACACGCTCGACCGTGCAAACGCGCGAAGTTTCTACTAGCTCTTTTGAACCAAGTGGAGCTTGCGCTCCCTCTTGGTTCTCGAAGATGGCATTTCCAAAGAAGATTTTCGATGATAAAACCTTACCTTCACGGTGTCAACTTGATTTAACAAGTCCAATTTAATAGGCAATCAGAAATATGCATCGCATTAGAGTCTCAGGAATCGCAACAACTTGTAAATATGCATAATCGCCTTAAATGTGCGAGGCGATTAACTTTTCCGCCTAAATTCCTATATGGCGGCCAGATTGCGAAACTAAGTCAGGTGAAAACGGACTTGTTATGATGATGAATAAAGGAGAGGAAAAGGCAACTAGTTCGGAAAGTTATAAGGTATAAATCTAGTATAAACTGACTCGCCTGTGAAATGTATTATCAGGCAGATGAGATATTGATTGACATTGTATTTGATTTGAGAGCGCCCATGCCGATATTTTCGCTGCGCTAAAGAATATTACAATCATTACCTACATTGATCAGGATTGTAAGTACCGAATGGGTTTGTTTTGATATTGTATGGCAGATGATGGTATGATAAAAACTTAGCAAATTCCACGCGGTCGTTTACGACAACGTCATGCAAGAGACCAAATTGGGAGTGGAATTTCGCCGAAAAGTAGGAAATTAATCGAATATCAAGTGTTCTCCCAGATATTGGTAAAAAAAAAATCTATAGCAATTAAATTCAGTCAATACTATCAATGTTGGTGGCTTTAAATTGTTCTCAGTACGTATTTTTAACGCGATAAGTTAAGCATGTTTGTCAATCTACCGATAAACGATGGGTTTTCCTGTTAGACCAACAAGGGAGTACCCGATCGACTGTTGGTCTGTTGGGCTAGTTACTACATGTAATCAGAAATCAGCTGATTAGATTTTGAGATTTGTCCGACACTTTTATCCAGCTTACGACGTACGACGGGGTTATACATTTGCATAATACCTGTCTTTAAGGCAGACAAGAGAAATGTACAACCTGAGGGGAGGGGGGAAATCACCCCCCAAATCCCGTCCCTCAGGACCAGGTAGATTAAAGACTTTAGTAGAGAGAACGTCCGGGTCCTTCGAAGGTTTCACTTGATGAGGTAACATGGTTGGGTCGCCCAAAGGAGGGTCAGCATCTGGCGTTGCGGAGGCAGGATTGGCATTTGTGATGCTGGTGAAGATTCTGGGCGTGGTGCTGGTGGTGGGAAGAGTGACCTCTAATGCAGGGTTTGTGAGAGCAAGGAAAGGTGAGGAGTCGCTGAAAGAAAGAGGTGAAGAAGGCAGACTATGAATGGGGAGCTACATGTACACTGCCACCATGACATGCAAGAGACGAAGCAGGCTTCTCATTTAAACACGTTAATTTGTACAGGTGAAAAAGGAGCACGTCATTTTCTGGGATACAAATTATGTACAACAGGGGGAAGGGGTGATGTTAGAAAACACACACCGAGTTTTAACATCAGAAAACTGGCACACACACACACAAGTATCCCACAGATCTACACTAGGTAATAGTCGATCAAAGGTGATGGATTGATACCGGTGACAAATCACGTTGATGTGTTTCAGGTCAATCACAGAGAAAGTCGCCAATATATGTTCCATCCATACAAACTGACACAGGAATAGCCTTAACATAGTTCACTGTTTACCTTTATAATTTCTTATATCAAATTGTGTTCAGACATACACAAGGTGCGTGGGGAGTGAGGGGGAGGAGGGAAGGTGGTGGGGTATGAGTTCTAAGAGTCCAGGGAATCCCTTTAATATTACTCACACATAATCCGTAGTCATATTGGGACTGACAGTGAAGTCTACGGGAGTTCTGCAAGAATACAACAACATAAATAGTTGCTGCTAGTAAAATGAAAGATAAACTAGCTGTTGTAATGGCTACTTTGCCTGACTGGTCTGACTGGCTTAGTAACAGTATAACAGTAAATAGACGTGTGATGGGGAATAGACAGAGGGTTGTCCATAGTAATATAAAGATCTATTCATTCATGAATGGAGCTGATGAGAGATTGTAAATCAAGATAGTATGAATATCAGTGAACAGTATCACCTATATAACAAAATGGTATAAAATCTACTGTATATATATTGATATGACAGAATTATAACATGGTAAGCTCTCTGATTGGCTTAATTAATCTTGCTCAAGCGATGGCTATGCTCAGTAAAGGAAGTAAAGCAAAGTTATTCTGCACAAGCTAGCATAGAAAGAATTGAAAGAAAACTATACAGTATATAACAACTTAATTAATGTCCTTATTCATAAATTTCAGATGCTACTGAGTTAAATCCAAAGCTTTTTCTACATTTGATGAGAAGTGGTAACATGTGAATTCCGGAGCAGGGAGCATACCAGTGATGTTGGCAAAGTGTATGGAGATAGAGTGGCTTTTATTTGAACAAACACATCCACATGGGGCCAATGTGGGCAGAGCTAAGGTGATGAAAAGTCAATTGATTGAGGCTAATTAATGGCTCATATGAATGAGCAAATAGCAGGCTCAGCATGACCCACCAGATCATTGAACAGGTTAATTGTCTATGTTGAATTAAATGTATGCTGAGTGATGGTGCAGAGCCAGGTGGGACAGGTGAGAACAGGCCATCTATTGGCCACCTACCCATCACCGTAGTCTGGGGGGAAGGGGGTCGGCTTGGGTCCCTGCTGCCGACTGTTCTTCTCTTTCTCAAGTACGTATAATGTGGTTATAGTTACGAGACTGCAGAGGACAGATAAGCAGCAGAAACAAGTAGTGTAAGTGTTAGTGGCAGGAGAAGCTGTGCAACAAACGATGAGAAGCAGGTCCAACATGCAGCCACCTGAAAGGTAATCAATGGAAAACAAATGGCAGCATAGACTTTGAGATCTGTTTGTTTCAAATCCTGGAAGTATGCAGCAGTGGTCAGATTTGGCACGGGGAAGATGAAATATCCATGGTTGATGAAAACAACATGATTTAAATTTCCTACACACTCGTTTGGTTTTGTATCAAGATCAATGTTTTGGATGGCTGACTATTGGCCAACTAGACAGCTGTTTAAACCTGGGTGGCTTTGATCCTGCCGCCTGACTATCAATAAGTCGTTTGTCATGTTGTGCAGGTTGGCGGAGCTGTGATCATGGGAGATTCCCTTCCACGGGGTGACACGGAGCACACAGGTCTGTTGACTCTACTCTCCAATCAACCAACTTACATCCACAACACTGCTAGCACTAGGTCAACACATAGTTTACATGTGTTGTATCAAGTCTGTAATTACCTATCTTCAATGTGAATGGCAGCCCGCAAGATATATACCAGCGCAACTTGAGAAAGGAAGTTCCCATGCCATGCAAGAAGTGCTAAAGCCATCCATGAATACTTAACATCAATAGGCAGAAAAAAGAATGCATACAAAGTGGTTCAACAAACGAGGACTCAGATCCCAATGCCTAGTTTCCAAGCATTGGCTACCTTATCAAAAAAATGACCAGGCTTCACCAAACTGAGGTCAGGATCTGAGGCCTGTTGGACAACCAAAATAATAACACCTGTTAGTAAAGAGAAAGAGTTAGTGAGATGTCAGCCAGTTAGCGAGAGTGACGATGGCATGCAGAAACCAGCGATGTCCGTTTCTGACGTGATACTTACGAGTTGGCACTAGCATCGCTCTGACCCGTGTTTTTGTCCAGCAAATAGAGAACGGTGATGGCTAGGAAACTGATATGGCAAAAAATACAATGAATGGACTGTGATGATTGGTAGGTTAGAGTCAAAATGCAAGGGTCAAAACCTTTGTCAGTTATAAATGTATTTCAGCAAATAGGGAAAAAAACTTGATTAAACCCTTAATTTTTTTATGTTGCAGATGCTGGTCATTACCGCTGAACACATATATTTTGTACGTATCCACTCAAAAATAAGGTGACAAAATTGCTAGACATATAACATTTCACACATAGAAAGAAATGTTTTGTGTCAAATTTGAAAATTGAGGGTACGAGTACTACTGTGGGCTAAAAATCAGTATTTTGAAGAACATCACATTCAAATCTCAATACAAATCACTACGGGTGAATCGAGTATAAAAGCAATTCAAAACCTCTGTTCATATCTATACAATGGCAAGCTCCGGAGACCAATTAGGGAAGACTCACCAGAATGCCATGACTAACACCAGTATGATGACGGTGATCTGAATGAGACGATTGCTACAAGGCCCTGATTCCCCGTCATACACCGGCGCCCCCTCGCGGCAGTGTCTGTGCCGATGACGGTGGTGGTGTGATGATTTGGAGTCTTTCTTCGATGAGGATGTACATGATGTTGGTTTCAGGCTATTAGAACGACTGAAAATAACAGCATGAATACAACATTTATTCAAGATACGACAGGCTCAGCCGCGTTGCACGAACACACTCAGGTCTCAGTTTGAGTGCAGTGCCGCTCAAAAATGGCATATTTCCAGGGAAAACGCCAGGCAATCACCTAATAGTGCTGCAGTTAGACATGGATTTGGTGCTGCATGTGGACCTCATGCTGGCGTCTCTGTTTACTGTACCACGCTTCTTACTGTTGGATTCTATCTCGTTGATGCGGTACTCAAGCTTGTCCGTCACTTTACACAGCTCCCTCACCGCGCCCACACTCTCATAGAAAATACGCTCCTAAAAAACAATATTCATGGAAAATATAAATTCACAGGTAAACTTTGTCCAATAATTCATCTGAATTACTTTAAGGATATGTAAATTTTTTTTCAGATGTACACAAATGATCCAGGCGACACTTGCCACACTTTCTAAGAAGACTGAATTTATGCATTCCTTATAAAATGCGCTGTTCACTTTACCTTGTTCACCACTTTGAAGTTATCCACTACCTCTCCATTGGGTAGAACAATGTCGCCCGTTTCCTTGACAGCATCGGGCAGGATTTCCCTCACCTCATGCGCCAGTACCCCGGTATCATCCAGCTCGTCCTCTGACAAGCCGGCGTACTCGGCAAACTGGTTGTTAAATCGGTAGTTGTACATCTTCAATTTGGCGACGTTCTTCAGCTGTTCGCTGGAGTCCACCTGGTGAGGAAAGACACAGTGATGTTGCCAATAAACAGATAGGCTGATAGTAACCAGGTGGGAAAGAAGAATTGTTCATAGAATTAATGCCCCAATTATTAAATCCCATTGTGCGGTAGTGATGGACAAAGATGGTCGAGCTGAGACAAATCTGCCATCAGACTCAGACCAATCGCTCACACATGGTTACCACACCATGCTACTGGCAATCAAATTGTTTCCATCTAAGGTGTGGTATGTACCCACCTCTTTGATTTCGGTTTTGACTCTGGCGTCTGAGGGTTGCACGATGTGACCTGTGACCTTCAGGTTGCCCATGACAGTCAAGGCTTCATCTGGACTGTCTGTGTTCACCCCCACCAGTCCCTGCACACATCACATAGAAGCTCAATCAAGTCTTTCTTATTGTCCAACCCAATACTTGCAAGGAAAATAAATCAAAACAGCTACACTTCAGAAGACATAAGGATATGGCTACTAAGAGGACACAACCACAAAATGATGGATCATTAATTTACAAGACAGTTATGGTTGGTTTTCTTTGCCAATGAAGGGGTTATAAAATACCGATTAATAAGCTTGACACATAAAGAATGATGTGTTGGCCATTGATCTCACCATGTGAAAAACCGAGTCGGGCGTCCTGCCCTTGTTCCACAAGACATCCACATCACTGTCAAACTGGCCGGGATTAGAGGCCTGCAACAAAGAGACACACATACGACTCACATACGCTATTCACAAACATAGCATCAAACAAAGAGATGATAATGGTTAATCTTAGAACTGAATAAGGATATTTTCCGTATCAAACCTATCCATAGAGGAAGCAACACTAATTGAATTTACACTAAAATCAACTAATTTTTATGTAAAGTGAAAGGGATTATTATAATATTTGTAATATCAAACTTCCGTTTCTAGTCTAGTATTACAGCAGGTGTAAAAACAATGTACCACCAAGCGTTACTCTCTTTCTTACATGATAACTAACTCCAGTAGCTGCTAGTAGTTGATATAGCACCACTCACCCTAGCAACACTCACCCGTACAATGATCTTCTCCGACACCTGCGCGGCCAGAAGCTGTCTCTCGTCCTGCCCCGTGTCCGCCTCGAGGGAGACGACCAAGAGGAAGTAGCGCTGGTCGGGATTAGGCTTGCCTTTCTTGCGCATGTTGTTCGTGGTGGTCTCGCTGAAGTGGAGGCGACCCACCGTGATCTTTGACACTTGGTCGTGGGGCGGTTCCACTCTGCAGGTCATGTGGAAGGGTGGATAAGATTGAGGTCAGGAGGTTATAGAACCGTCCAAGCTCACTCATATAGCTGCGTATACAAGATTAGTCAGCACTCAAGATACCGTCAAATCCTGATGTGTGTTAATATTACATAATTTTAGACAGATTGTACTGTATGTGGAGAATGATATCAAATTCATAGTGATGCCCAACCCTGAGAATGTTATATTGATGCCACACTAACCTATATGAATGGCTAGTATCCTGAAGGATTCTGAACATAAAAAAAGATGTGCAGTTGAACTTCATCCCCAACCACATGTTAAGTTCCACGCCAATACAAATTCTTCAAACAAGTTGCATTTTCCCCATTTAACCACTGGGATATGAATATGCATACCAGCCAGCACTTTGAGAGAAATATTCATTAAATTGGTTGTTTGCTAGATATGCACTCACTTGACCGGGTGGAAGGGTTTCTTGCTGCGGTCTGACTGGGACTGTTCTATTCTGATAGACTGGCTAGTAGACTCCATCTGTTGATAACAAGTTACAATGTCATGTCAACTCACATAATCATAATAATAAGCCAATGAATTATAGACACTGGATAGCCAGCCAATGAATTACAATGACACTGGATAGCAATCCAATGTGTAACATAGACACTGGATAGCCAGCCAATGAATTACATATACACTGGATTGCCAGCCAATAAATTACATAGACACTAGATAGCCAGCCAATGAATTACATTGACACTGGATAGCCAGCCAATGAATCACATAGACACTAGATAGCCAGCCAATGATTCACATAGACACTGGGAAGCAAACCAATGAATTACATATACACTGGATAGCCAGCCAATAAATTACATAGACACTAGATAGCCAGCCAATGAATTACATTGACACTGGATAGCCAGCCAATGAATCACATAGACACTAGATAGCCTGCCAAAGAATTACATAGACACTAGATAGCCAGCCAATGAATAACATTGACACTGGATAGCCAGAATTACCAATAGAAATGAATTACATTGACACTGGATAGCCAGCCAATGAATTACATAGACACTGGATAGCCAGCCAATGAATTACATTGACACTGGATAGCCAGCCAATGAATAACATTGACACTGGATAGCCAGCCAATGAATTACATTGACACTGGATAGCCAGCCAATGAATCACATAGACACTAGATAGCCTGCCAAAGAATTACATAGACACTAGATAGCCAGCCAATGAATAACATTGACACTGGATAGCCAGCCAATGAATTACATTGACACTAGATAGCCAGCCAATGAATTACATAGACACTGGATAGCCAGCCAATGAATTACATTGACACTGGATAGCCAGCCAATGAATCACATAGACACTAGATAGCCTGCCAAAGAATTACATAGACACTAGATAGCCAGCCAATGAATAACATTGACACTAGATAGCCAGCCAATGAATTACATTGACACTGGATAGCCAGCCAATGAATCACATAGACACTAGATAGCCTGCCAAAGAATTACATAGACACTAGATAGCCAGCCAATGAATAACATTGACACTGGATAGCAAGCCAATGAATTACATTGACACTGGATAGCCAGACAATGAATTACATAGACACTGGATAGCCAGCCAATGAATAAGTCACTGGATAATTAGCCGAAGAATAATTCATAGGATAACCTGTCATTGAAATAAACCAATGAATAAACTACAAAAACTTAATCCTGAAGTAAAAAATAGTTATATAAACATGTACATAAGAAAGCAGACAAGCACATCTGGGTGAGCTGTGTACCTTGACTCCCTGGAAGTGGAGGTGATAGGAGAGAATGGCTTTGAGTTTCCCGTCGCTACACTTGACATACTTGGGGCTGCCGGAGAGGCCTGTGTGAACTGTGACCTGGAAATGGTTCTTCTTCTGACAGACAAAGGCGTCATCCGGGGGAGAGTAGTTGAAACCTTTATCTGCATCGACTCGGTATGTGGCGGGAGGGCTGTGAGGGCAGACATGGAGGAATGTTAGCAAGTGGACTGGGGAGAAAGAGTGTGGATGATGTATGCTGAGATATTCTACATATTCTGTGATGAAAACAGTGAGATGGGTTGTCATATCTATAAACAATAAAAGTCTAGTCTTTTAGGAGATCAAGGCATTTGTTTAAGGTACAAATCTTTTGTGACGAGGAACAGTTGGTAGAGCTGATTGTCCACAGTTAAAGGATTCATTTTAAACGCGGAATTATGATCAACAAAGGCACTATAAAATTAGGTATTAGTTTAACAACGAAGGTGTAAGGACGACATACAGTTCTTTGCCCGAGTGGTCGTGAAGGGAGCACCACTTGTTGGGTGTGAACGGCTGCCATTTGATGACCTGGTAGGTGGAGTCGAGGAACATACTGGCATCGCTGGCCATGTCATAGCCAAACGAGTCATCCTCTCCGCAGTCTGGTGGCATCATGCCTGACACACACACATGCTTATCATGTCATGTGTCAGTGGTCATACACCATCTCATGCCATGCAGACACAAACCTCAGCAGTCACAATCAACCCTTCTCGCTGTGAAGCCTCATGTCCTAGAGAGTGGTCACCTCTAATCCACCTCAAAGCTTTAGAAGAGAATGTTAATTGAATGCTTGCATGAGATGAAAATACTTGATTTCTATTTGCCCGCAATCAATATGATTGTAAAATATATTTACTAGAATGATTTTATTCAGTATTTAATGTACTGATCTTTAAAATTGATCATGCATCCCACTTGATCTCAGTTTATACACAGAACACCTCAATCATTCCACGACTAAACAAAATCAATACATTAGCTCCCCTATTTTCAAAATTCGATTCAGTTGTTTCAAAGGCCCAAAATTGATGACGATTTCCATGACGGATATTGACGTATTATATGACCTCATCATCCATGATTATCATCGTCACTTACTTTCTGATTTGATGTTCATTACAGAACTCAGATCCCCCCTGCTGGCCATGACACCAGGTGTCACGGTGTTCTGTGGCGAGTCAGAGAATTTCCGTTTCTTTGGTGGCTGGTTGGCGGCATTGTTCATGCTGTAGACAGGTGATGCAATCACAGGTAAGTATATCGTTAGATGGAGTGAAGGTCAATGTTAAGTTAGGTGTATCTAATGTTCAATCAGTATAATAGGTCATATTGAGATAGAAGAAAGCGCTGAAAGTTAAATGGAAGATGGTCATCATCATTAAGTTCCATGTCAACTTAGGTTAAATGTGTTGTGTAGAAAACTAAGAGTAACAAGCAGACAACTCAGAGGTTCGATGAAATTAGATTCAAGTAACCAGAAATAAAATAAAGATGCCGGAGAGAGAGCATTGAAATGACAGGAAGGGTAATTAATTATACACTGCCAGGCCATTAGCTGGTTATATCTAACAGCAGCTGACACCCAATTCACACTATGATGGAGTATAATTAATGCTGAAATGATGAGATGCGTTTCAGTGAGAGATAAACAGTTTACCTGCTGAACTGGGACTGGAGTAACTGAGGATTGAGCTGTGACAGGCCAGCAGAACTCATAGAGGCGGGTGGCATACCAGGCCCCACCCCCATGCCAACCATCCCGCCCCCACCCACCCCAACTCCGGTTGGGGGCGGGTGGTTGAGCTTGGGAGGTTCCACCCCGATGTAGCCATTGTGGAACATGGATTTGAGGGGTGGTGGGACATTATGGGGGTGTTGTAGGGAGGGGTGTGGGGGTGATGTCTGCTGGTGGGCTTGTGGGGGCGAGATGGAGGGATGGGATGGGTTCCCTCGCTGGTGTCCCGGTGGGTTCATGTACATGTGATGAGGCAGTGATGACATGTTGGTCACCTCGTTTGATTTGCCATCTGCAAATAATCACAGGAGGGAATCTTGGTAAGTTCACAGTAATCAAAGAATTGATCAAGGTATACAGTGATTAACAGGATATATGTTATCAGCAGTTTGAACCTTTTAGACAAAGAGGGACATTCACAATTCTTCTATTCCTTTAGCACCAAGTTTCTCCCGATATTATTAGAACATATTGGAATATACCCAGTTACATTAAACAGAATCAATCATTTCTGACGAGATACTTACTGAAGTCTGCGGTATTGTCGTTAGGAGGGGAGTAGGGCTCAGAACCAGAGTCAGGGGGACTGTCAGGAAAATGCCTACACACAAGACCAGCAATACATGATCACACTAGATTCACAGGTCAGGGTTTTTCTCTCTCAATAAACTGACTGAATTTGGTGAAGGCCCTGGTGAGAAATCATTGACAGCTGATAAATTCAAGTAATTTCTCAGGCATCCTCCGGATACATATATACAATGGCAGGCATATATACTTATATAACTTTAAGTTATGAAATGGCAGGCTAAGTCTGCAGGTTTGTGTTGTTTCTGTCAAACTAAATTCCCATCAATTACCATGTCTGCATATCAGTGCCCACAACCTACATACAAATCCTCCACTCACAACCCTAGTGTGGATTTTTAAGGTGGAAAAACCTTGAAAAACTGCTAAGGCAACGAGGCCGAGTGCTTATGATTGGCTGAGTGAGATGGCAGTAAGTTGACAAGCCCATGATAGATCCACAGACGATGATGGCTCTCTGTACACAGATTGATCCCCGCTTCCCTTTGATCTCCACCAACCACTAACATCCTAACACTGACAAGAGTATTGGCGAATACACATATTTCAACCGGCCTCTAACTGCATGGCCGCTGCCAAAATAATTCTACACACACGGTCATCTTAAGTGTTCAGACCGAGACGTGGGCAGTGGATTTCTCGCGGGATTTCAACGAGGAGTGAGTTCAGTAATAGCGAGCGCGCGCGCTGATATATTGCCGATGGTAGAATACCGCCTGCGGGTGAAATGCGTGGCTTGTAAAGCGCGTCTGGTTGTGCGAGGTGATATATGAGGAAATATCGCACTGGTATTTAGAGGAGGAAGGAGGGAACTCCTATCTTGTATCGCTCAACACGACGCCTAAGACGCAACGAGAGGCTCATCGTCTTACAAACGACCGGCGACCTGTAACCCCGTAAAACAACCCTTTTTGTGACCGGGTTATCTGAAACCCGCATTCCCCATCCCTAATTCCACACACCACCGCGACCTTCGATTAAACCAATGCCATGACCTTGATGGATATATTCTTGCGACCTCTGATCAACACATTCCAATGACCACCCTTTGACATACCCGAGACCTCGTATCTACCTAAGGCAGCTTTCAGTCACCTGAATCCGTCATGGAGTAATCCCGTTAAGCGGCGGTAGATGCGCCTCTGGAGATCCAGTTAACAGAAACAGACTGTAGATGTCACGGCAAAGAACAGACTAGGTCACCGTAGACGACGTCTTGAATGACAAACAAAAACCTCATCGCCACAATTAGCGCTTACTTCCCAACAAAACATCGATGTCCACCAGAAAACAGCGGACTCGACTCAGGCGATAAGCGATTGATTTCGTTACAGAGTGATAAGAAAATCCGATCACAGTCCAGCATAGGCTGATCAATAGGAAACAGTCGACCAAATAAGACACGATCAGTCGACGCTTCACATGATAACACAATTCCCAAGGCGACCGACAAAGTATCCACTGAATATGGTCACTTCATCTGTTGATGGGTATTTGTCAACGCTGATAATAATTCGCGATTTCCTCTGTATTTAAGAGCACATACAGCTAGGATACAAGTGTGTAGACGGGTTGGAATCGCGCTGAACACGAGAGACGGCAGACCATAAAAACACCAACAACAGCCGTCTTATTTGTTATCACCGCAATACACCGATTCAAAAAGGCAGTCAATTCTACTTTAATTACCATAGCTCTTGTGTAGTAATCCTTAAAAGTCCAGAGGTTGCCTGGGTGTCTTCAGTGAGCCGACAAGGGGTGCCTCAGTGCAAAGACGACAAAACAGCGCTAGAAATTCCACAAACAAACGTCGACATATCTGTTGTCAAGGCAACAATTTCATCAACAGACTTCAGAGACGGGTGCAATATTTCACCGCAGCCATGAGTCGGCGCTGGTGTCTAGTATTTGTAAGCAGTTATTAACTTGAGCAAACGGAGTCCAAGTGGAAGTGACTTTAACGCGAGTTGCAGAAGCTGGGGTCGTTTCGTGTGCTCCCGGGATACACTGATACAGACGCTCAACTCCACTGATGTTGATGAGGATGTCAGGAACGCAGCGTGTATACCGCGCATGCGCACTCGTCGGCCAGGTAATCCCTACCGAGCAGCGAATCTCTCGCAGGTTAGCGAGTTATCCACACTTACTCACGGTAAATATTCCTAACAGATACAACGTCGGCTCTCGTGCCTGCCTCGCGCAAGAATTATACATAAACCATATTACCGCTGCTTCGAGATATCAATCTAAAACAGTTGTATTCCCGCTGCTCTTGTACCTTCAAGCTGTACGCAAGAATCGCACCCAGACTAGAAGAGGCTGCTTCGGCGTTGCTCGTTGTAAATGCTTGCGTACGCACCCTGAGCGATACACTAGCAGAGATACGCCTGCGTTACAGCGATACGTGAGCCCTCTGTGTTTGTTATTACAAAGATATGCCTCAACTGCTTTTCGCGTCTTCCTCTTTCCCTCTCCCTCTCTCTCTTTCCCTGGCAGAACGGAGCAGGGAAACGCAGAACATAGCCAAGATATTCCTCAACAAACGCCAACAACTCCAAACACAAAACGCACTCAGAGGGCAGAAGCGTAAAAAAAACACCCAGGGCATTACCATTACCCTTTCACCCACGGCCGAGAAAGCGCGGGCAACAAAAAGCAGACGATCATTTTGCAAGTGTTCGCCAGCTCCCCGTGCGCGCGCGCATTCACGCACGGGAAGGAAAAGATCAAAAGAGCGGACGAGCGTGGCCGTACCAGGGAGGGGAGGAAACACAGCGCTTTATTTAGACGGCGATACATCATTCTTTGACGAGTAATAAATGAACTACAGTAGAATTTAGTTTTCATACACTCCGGGAAAATACACAAATCCGCGCCAGCCACATTTATGGTGATTCTTCTGTTTAATGAGCTGTTTTGTTTCAACATTTCAATCAGCGACAGCGGGCTCATTGATGCATACGCGCACTACAGCACCAACATTCCTTGCCATCAATCGTGATCGCACCGGTGACGCTATCAACGAAAATATTAATTCTGCAAACAAGAAATTAAAGACTTTATTGCAAGTTTAATTTCATCAATGGACTAAAATTAGCAATCACGAACGCAGCGAACATAATTTCGCGAAGGATAGCGAAATCTTTTAGTCAGAATTGGCTTTTGAGGTTGGTAATTTGTGAAAACCCACACAAAATATGTCGAATATCAAAATCGACTTTCGACGAAAGGCACAGCGAAGGGTAGCGAAATCTTTAAGTCAGAATTGGCTTTTGAGGTTGGTAATTTGTGAAAAACCCACACAAAATATGACGAATATCAAAATCGACTTTAAACGAAAGGCACAGACATTCAAAATGGTATGCAATCGAAATTTACGAAAGGTAGCCATTTTACTACAATGTTATAATTGTGTGCACGACCCTCTTCATGCAACGGAAAAACGGCAATGAAAAAACCGACTATTTACGGGAGCATTATCGCACACGACACCACGTAAATGGCATTATCAGGCGATAAATCACGACTTTCATTGTTTAATAAGAGTAAGACACTACTCTAAGAGTTGTAAAACAACTCAGCGAGGATGACGAAGACCCGGTGGTGTTCTGTGTTGGGCATTACATTAAGGTCAATGACATTTCATATTCTAGCGACCGACACCATCAGGTCCACAGGCACTCGAGTTGTACAACACCCCGCGTATCCAGCCTCCATAGTATAAGCATCTTGAAAGGAGGGGGCGTCTAAGCGCATGTGAAAAGGTCTACTTAACTTCGCTAGGAAGGCGACGGCATTGAAATCCGAGGGCAATCGATTCTCCGTTGCCATGACGGAATCCTGACCTCCCTCCCACATCACCTCCCGCATCTTAACCTCAATCGCTATCAGTATGTCCAGGCAGAAGATATATTACGTCACTGACTAGCCAGTCCGAAGACAATGACTTTCCCGTTCTTGCGTATATCATTAAATATTGGTTAGAGCATACCAACTGCAATTTATTTACAAGCATAAGTTCATGCCGACAGGAAACGGCAGAAATCCACCAAGCGTTCTATCTTTGACGACGATGAATATAAACAAAAAAAAGGTGCAGTTGTTAAGCATTTTCTACAAGTGTCCGTTTTAGATATATATATATATATATATATATATATATATATATATATATATATATATATATATCTATATATATATATATATATATATATATATATAGATATATATATATATATATAATATAGGATATATACATATATATAGACAATATATATAAGATATATATATACATTTCCGTATAAATATATATATACAATATATATATATATATATGTATATATATATATATCTATATATATATATATATATATATATATATATATATATATATATATATATATATATATATATATATATATATATATATATATATATATATATTTCCGTATGTACAAGTGGGCGTGCGTGGGTGATGTTTTTTGTCAAATCAACGGGAACATTAATTCATCACTGTCATATCCGTCATGTGATGATCACAGTGAAAACAAAATCACGTCAACACATTAACTTCTATTCCAGAGCAGCGTATATTACCAATGACGCACCAGAGCTTAATAAGTTGACGACCACGCAATCCTGGTTCAACCGCTACAAATCATATAGTATACCTTCCAGCAGGATGTTTATTGGTAAGCTGAGATCAGACGTGAATCTCATATGAGCATTGTAAATAGCAGATACGTCACGATTGGCCAGTGATCTCTTGCGTATGGAATGGCTGCTATTTAGGCTGACGATATTGCAGAAATTCATTCTTGGGTTTAAATAATTAATTTTCTGACAAATAACAAACGTGTCAGATTCGCACAAATTCAAAATACCCATAAATATTTTAGTTTTAATCGTATTGTATGCTCGACAGTGGCGCGTGGTATAATATCAAAATGTGATTTGGGCGACATTCCGATCGACCGCACATCTTACCAATATCCAGTGACGGTGAAATCGTCTATAGTGTTCTGTCAAATTTCGATGATCCTTTCTAACGATTTGGAATAAAAAATACACTTATACAAATATAATCTATATCCGTTCTAATAAATATTCTGTACATTCCCCGCGTGATGATTACCGTCTTCTCACGTTTATGGCGGCCATGACAGGCGGTTGTGTGATATAACTATGAATGCATTCCATTTTTATTAGCCAGCACAACGATTTTCGAAATAGCTCGCGGTCATTAATTGTCTTTCCCACTCTCGAAAATATTCGCGAAACTCGCGATTTTCCGCAAGATCTGCATCTTAGATTGGTTAGAAAGAGAAGTATTCACTCAAAATCCACGCATGAAGAATTATAATATTCATGGGATAATGTAACAATATATATATTCGAAACAGCCAATTTAACACCCCACGCAAAACAATTTATATGTGTTGTAAATGGGAACGAAGACCAGTATACATTCAAGATATATCAAAACATTTAATATTTCAAAATATGTGGATGGATGAAAAGCGATCAATCAAATCGGCACATCGGAGAACGCTACCGCACGATACTAAAGCATTTTCATCCTTGATATGTGTCTTAAACATTGCTGTCATATCAATGCCTACAACATAGTTGTATGAGGGGGTCCGGGTGTGATTGGAGGGAGTGCGTGATTTTAAGAGCAAGAAAAAAGGAGTGTGTGAGAGGTCCAGTAAGACTAAGAAGGCAAAATACAACGGTTGCTCTCTCTCTGTCTCTCTCTCTCTCTCTCTCTCTCTATATATATATATAAATATACATATATATATGTATATAAATATATATATATATATAAATATATATATGTATATGTATATATATATATATATATATATATATATATATATATATATATATATATATATATATATATATATATATATATATATATATATATATATTCAGACACTTGTCTGGACAATGGAGCATGGAATATCAGACAGTTACGATGAATAACGGGTACTCCTACACAAGCCAAGTCATAGTGAATTACATCATCAAACTTTTGCTATGATGTAAATTTCAGTGGTTGATTCCCTAGTAGTTTCGGGATATATATCCGATAAATGGAGTCGAATGGGAGACCGTGGCTATTTTCATGGACTGTGTTGGACTGTGTCATGGTAAGTACATCACGTGATATACAGACCGCATATGGGACTTGGTGGACACTATCAGACATCCGGAAAGGTAAGTATAGGGTTTAACGGCACACCATCACTAGTGTGTTATATGGTGCCTAATCAGGCATCCCAAGTTGAACTGTTGAAAAGGCTAAGTTTGAGGGATAATAACAGAGAATAATTGAAGTGTGCACCCGTAGTAATTCGACCAGGTCGCTGCTCATTGGCCAAGTTCGAAAGCTGTTTTTAAGGCGCAGGTAGACAGATATATATATATATATATATATATATATATATATATATATATATATATATATATATATATATATATATATATATATATATATATATATCCTCGATGATTTGACGTTGCCGACACCAAGAGAGGATAACGACAGAGTTATGATAAGCGACAAGACAAGAACAGATGGCAAATTCAACAGGCAACAAAATAGTCTCAAAATGCATCTTTCAAGGCATGACCCTGAATATACGTCGTTTTCCTGAGAGTACTATTTTAATTTAATTAAATCGGCGATGGTTGGGTAGTTTTATCTTAAATTCACATACTCCAGTAAGTAATACGTCTCGATTCAACGTACATATTGGCAGTAAGGGGCATCCGATCATCGACAATTGATCGGGGAAGGCAGCGAAATAAGGTCATTCCAGCCGATTCAATAAGCCACATGAACGCCGCTGTGGAGGCCACGAATAATTACGAATGTGCAATTCAAATATTCTCTGGTAATTCCGGCAATCGTTAAACAATAGAATTGTTTCTTCGTGACTATTCACAGATAACGTTCATATGCAGGTTATATCCGACGCACCATCAAACATTCGAGATCGTTTTATATAATATTGCTACATGAAATCATTACGACACACCCGCTTGCCACTATACAAACGGAAACCAACATTAAAAGTTGAAATAAACTTGCTGTGTAAATTCGTATTTATATTCTTATTGCTGATGGAATGCTCTTCAAACGTCCCATTAAACTCTTAACTTACAACAAAACTACGAACGATGTAATTGATGTCGGTATATGGTTCTGTGTGAAGATAAATACGAAATAAAATACGACGGAGTGGGTATAAAATACTGAAGCCCGCCTCCAATGGGAATGTTCACCTCACAAGGCGGACCGAGCGTGACACTGGCGTGACACTGGCGTGACACTGGCGTGATACAAGCTTGACACAGGCCATGGATATTGGTTAATGAATTCAGTGATGATAGCTCGGAAGCATGCTCAGCTGACATGGCTCACCCCAAAACAGTGTCCTCTAAGCGGTCAAGATGTCTACATATTGCAGAATTATTCTAATCACTGTTTGTCTTCACCTACTGTAAATCCAGGTAGACATCTCATTCAAATAAGTGAAGAAACCGCAATGAGGCTGCTCTATTCTTTGTCGACTACAAAAACACGATATCTCCAAATGAACTGAATAACTTCAAATAATATAGATGACAATTGCTTGTTGACAAGGGTGACAATCTTGCTGCTGGAAGCTACTATTCTAAGACTGGCTGGATAAGGGAGTATTGATATAGATTGAAATTGGGTCAGTTACTAACCTCGGGTGGTGACACCATAAAACTGTCATTTTCCCCAGACTAAACTCAGGCAAAGGGCACAGTGGAATTCCCAAATGCTTAAATGCAGCAACATCTGACTACAATCCGACGAGATGTGACAATGATAGACAAGCTAGTCTGTACATAATAAATTTTGAACAATCATAGAGGCGGTCTTACGTGTGCGATGTGTAGGATTGGTTTTTAGGCATCTGCTGCCCGGGACCCGCGGCCGTGTTGGCCTGGGTGCTATGTCGCGGCGGGGGCTGTTGTTGCTGCTGTTGCTGCTGCTGCTGCTGTTGCTGCTGGTGATGATGATGAGGATGCTGTGGTTGCTGTTGCTGCTGGTGATGATGTGACGGCATGTAGCCTCCTGCGGCGCTGTGATTGGCCAGACCGGCAGAAGTGGGACAGGAAGTGAGGCAGGTGGATGCGGATGCGGATGCGGCTGAGCCGGTGCGGTGGAGCGGAGACGATCCCTTGTGAGTAAGCCCGGGCGGGAGGCTGTGATGGGCGGGTGCGTCCATGGGCGCGGTGATCACCTCAGGCCCATCGGCAAACGACAGGGGAGGCGGTATACGGAAGGCCTCCTCCTCCAAGCTGTTGCTGCAACACGCCACATACACAAGACGTTATATAACATATTGTGACATACAGAAACATAACTATTTTGCAGTGAAAAAAATTCACTGACTGAACCCCAACTACTTTTGGAAATGATGTCCTACGAGTCAAATTGGCTATTTGGGGGGCATTTGCAGTCACTAGGCTGATTTTTGACGGGACGTAAAAAATAAACCGCATATGAAAGTGGTAGACACTATAAAACATCCGAAGCCAAAAACAGGTATAGTTTAAGCAGTAATATCAGAAAAATATTGAATTGCGCACACGTATTGACTCGACCCGTATGCTAGTCGTTTGTATAGTTTGGTAAACAAATTTTGAAGAGTATTTACAAGGACCTCTATCGGTAAATCAGTGGTGATAAGTGAATCGGACAATTTTGGCAACCAGTGACCAATAAGGAGGAAAACTAATTGGAGCGCTTGGCTGACAAAGTATACCATTACACGACTGGACACGCTACCCCCTCATAAACATTGCCCCAAATGTCAGGTACTCTTGTTAAGTTTGGCGGGCAGAAAATGGATATAAAACAGACCCATCCGGGTGTTGATATATTTGAGAATACATATTCACTATTTAGACTGATATGCCAGCAACATATATGCTGAGCACCATTAAGTGATAAATGTTAAGTTGAAGTACAGCGTAAATCCAGTGAGCAGTACTAACAAATAGTATCACTAATCGGATCATACAGTATCTACAGGGCCACCAGGGCTTACTGGTCATCATATGGTAAACAGGTATATCTAGGCAGTCAAGTGAGATGGCAGAGAGATAAGATAAACAGACGTTGAGGATCTGGGCTTATCACGACAAGCATACGGAACCAAAGTAAATATCAAGCGGAGAAAGAGTCGGCAGTCTGTAAAATATCATTTCATTCAACCACCAATGCAAGGTAGCGTTCATTATTTATCTGCATGGGACAACACGAAATTGTAGAGGTGCATATCTATTCGACCCCGCCTCCTGAATTTTTCTCATAACCCACCCTAAACATTTTTTTTCGCGGTTTTGTTATATTTTGTTTTAATTCATGGTTTCTGGTTTTTTTTGGTTGCTGTTTGACACTCAAACATTTGAGGAGGTTTTTTTTCAAAGCTTTTACCTTGTAACAGATTAATAAAGAATGCCCACTCCACAAGGAAAGTTCTTTAGGTCGATAAATAATGTATGTTCCCTAAATAGGATGTCGTTTTCTCTGATGAAATAATAGAATCAATAGGTACTACTTCAATAACTATGTATATGACGATGAGAGGAGTGACATGCGAACTACCCACCAAGCGGACACATATATGAATGGCAATATTGGTGATAAGATCAACCGATGACATGAGGTAATTGATGATTCCATTATAAAAATAGGCCACTTTTGAAGTGTAAGTGTAAGTGTCCGAATGGGCATTGAACGCAGGTAAAGACCACCTAAAACGTCTAATGACGATTTTACTACATGGGTTGTGCGCATAAATGACTGACAATCAGACGCTCTGTAAAGACGGAAACAAAAAATGTTTCTAATGAAAATCGCCTTTTGCACACCCTTAATATCACTTGCAAACTTCACAAAAATAAATCAAAAACCGCATGAAATATGTCTCAATTTAAACTCGATTAAATCAGAGACTTACAAATAATTAATGTGCCATGTCACCAAGAACCTCACGGGTATCCATGGAACCCAAAACCCGTGGGTGTGTGGGGTGGGGTGGGGTGGGGGGGGGGGGAGGGGAGGGGAGGGGAGGGGGGGGGAGGGGAGGGGAGGGGAGGGGAGGGGAGGGGAGGGGAGGGGAGGGGAGGGGAGAAGTTGTAAGATAATTGTGTTTGGTGTTTGAAACTGGCGCGCGTTGTGTAGAGGACGCGGCGGATGTGGATGTGGGCCGAGTCTCTTGACAGGCTAATGACATAGTGCGCGATTGATGAGTGCTTTATGGACACGTATCGTGGGGTACCAGGTACTAACCGCTAAACGACGACCCCGATAAACCCGCCCGCATTAACATGGACACCCCCCGCCAATCCATAAGACACGCCCCTCTCATTTGCATGGCTGACATCAGAGCATCGCTCGACCGTGGAATGGAGGGTATATATATATCATGTTTGTTTATGACACTTTATGAGTTACTGAGCGGCCCAGTGGCGCTTGTTTTTTGGTAAGCATTCATTCAGAAATGTCAGTCAATATATAGACGTTCTGCGATGACAATATGGAACTAGTCCTCCACGTGACTAATAATACTGTCCGCATCCATACACACTGACAGCATCCGAAAAATATACATCTTTCACGAAAGGACGCAAAGTTGCCTTGTCAACAGTATTCCGTCCTCTTTGTTCCATCTAATTGACATCTTTCCTCGAAGCCTTTTCTTGGAAGATATAACAGCTTCGGTAAATGCAGGATCAAGTAATTTCCGCTTTGATGTACCAAGCAGGTTTGACACCCATAACACATGCACGATAACGCTTGAAATATCGTACATTAATCAACACACAATATACGGCCATTAGTATGCAGTAATTAAGCATTGTCTTCAGGCTCAACATTACCAAATTGTACCCACACTCAACAAATTATATATGCTAATATATGCCCGCATATGAAATGAGTACGAAGTCACCCGGGGGCACTTAAAATAAGAGCGGCCCCTGGATGTCTCATGGGACCGTTTTTGGATCCAAATTTGAGAGGTTTTATTTTCTTGATCAATCAAGAGGCTGTTTGACGCACTAGGGCTGTATGGTTCAAGTGAGTTAGTGGTGGTTGAGGAAGGCGCACGCGTCAGGCTCCCCGGTGACATTCATCAGTGTCAGCATGATACGGTATCTTGTGAGGAGCATCAGTCAGGTTATACGTTACGTAGAGTAATGTGAACAGAGAACCATGTCTACGGAAACAATGAAAGGAGGAGCAGGGAAAAGCATGATGGGGGGGGGGGGAGAAAGAGAGAGAGAGAGAGAGAGAGAGAGAGAGAGAGAGAGAGAGAGAGAGAGAGAGAGAGAGAGAGAGAGAGAGAGAGAGAGAGAGAGAGAGAGAGAGAGAGAGAGAGAGAGAGAGAGAGATTCATTATCAGATGCTCTTTGAAGTGATACTCCAGTCATTAATATTGATGTGCCATATTATAAAACTCTCAACGATAAATCTATTTGAGTGAAATAAGCCCGATTTATGAGAATAATTTAGCCATAATTAATAAATAAACTTTAGAAAAAGTATGCGTCCTCCTAGTCGGACGCGGCCATGCTGGCGCGCGCATTTTGGTGACGTCAGAGCAGCCTTACTCCAGATGATTTGTTGTTTTCACCGCGCTTGCTGCGAGCGAAGGAATTTGTCGTCGAAGTTTCACTGATTATTGCTTAGGAATGTGGCGCACCGTATTTGCTTTCGGATGTAAGCACACACATTCGATGCAGTTAAAAAGGGTATTCAGTCACAAAAAGACGTTAAGCCATCTGGTTTTCCGAGTTAAACAGACAAAACCAATGAAAATGCTGACAAGAAACAGGTCAGTTGCCGGTCTCGTCGGACAGTGTCAGTAAAATCAATTCATTTAATGTCGGATCAAAATTATTTTTTCCCATAGAAACCACTTTTCATTGTGATTGCATATGTTTGTGTCAAGTTATCTTTAGATTGCTTGACATTCTACCACGAAGAACACTGTAAGACTACCGTATATTCCCTTATTAGCGCCCCCGGGGGCGTTACATTTTGGAAAGTGGGGGCGTTAATAAAGCGTCAAAAATCGATAAAATTTACTTCATGTTTAAGTCTTATATACCAAAAAAAAAAAAACAATAGTCACATCATGTCCATGTCTTTTATGCGTAAAAAACAACACGTAGGGAGCAAACTAAAACAGTTTATGTGTTAATGTGTGTCAGAATAGTGAAAGTTTGAGAATATAAAAGGATGAATTAATAAATTTATGGTAAGTCATGATTTTATCTTTTCTTTAAAACGGAAGGGGGCGTTAATTAGGGGAGGGGCGTTAATTAGGGAATATACGGTAATATGCAGGTAGTGTGGAGCTGTCAAACAACTTGTCTAAAGTAACGTTATAGTCAGGGATACTCCTAAATGTGGTCAATGTTTCACGCGTAACAGACATGAACTTTGAACTTAATTTCTCTTGTCTATGGCTGGCCCGTCCCAGGGCTTTCGTCGTCATTACCAATTTCATTCGCCTTGTGTTTCTTTATTCCGAACCAACCGCCAAATTTTTTGGCTCGAACTGGTAAGGCAAATTTATTCCATTTTCAAACCACAACGTAACGCGTAACTGTAACAAGCCAAATTCTTGCCGCTCGCAAAACGAGTCACTGATCGACAAAGCACTGCAGTAAACAACGCGACCGCTTGCTGGCGCTGTTTGCTCCCGTGATGTCACACCACAACAATGGCGATGACAATGAAATCAGCCCCGGACCAAGCGTTCGGGGGAAAAGAGAGGAAAACCATCTTAACTATAGTTCTCACCGTCTTAAAATCCCGAAAATATTCAATAATTGATATTACAATCTCGTTCAGTTGGCTGTTGAGTATCACTTTAATGTAGATACTAGCGTATGGATCTATTCAAGGCAGCAATGTCGGTAACGGCGCCAGCACACATGCGTCATTTCAAATACTAGACCCTCTGACTAAAGCACGCCTTTACTGCGGTACGCAGCATACTACACAGTTCTCTGCAACCGTTTGCACAGCTCGGAAACTACTGTTCTTATCCAGTTTCGATAGATTAGTTAGGTACTTCAGGATTTCATAAGTAATTGTAAGTAATAAACCATATTGTAAAGTGGGCGTGCTTGAACCGATATATGAGATACCCAGTTGGTCCCGACTTCACATAACCAGGGTGCTATTGATACATACCTGTACTCATACATGATAAAGATACACGGACCGTAAGTATCCACTATAAAAAGTGACTTTAATGTCGATAAATTAACTGCGATGCTATTGTGTATGGGGGAGCACGTCACAAAACAAGTAAACCGCAATACAAAAATCATTACATCCATACAACCACAAGGCACGAAACTCGTTACATTTCCTTATCAGGGTTTTCTATGTATATGATGGGATCACATGAAACAGGCTTTTGACAAAATGTGTGACATATTATGTCTGTCTGAGTGTCGATGTATTGTATGTATATTCGTTGCAAACACAGGCCAAATCGATGAGCGCTGAAGCAACAAGCAACTGTCCTTTTTCTACCAAAGTGACACATACATGCTGCTAAAAAATGTTTTAAAAATTAAGTCAAAATGTTTTTGACTGGGGTTATAAATAGACAAATCACACTCTTACATATAGACCCTGAGAAACAAAACTTTCTGACAAACAATCCAAAAATGCGGTCATGTTACACGATATAAGTAGAGTTACGTTCAACATAGTTACTGAAATTACTGCCATGTTGCTCTGCTGCCCGCAAACTAACTGCTCCAGAACACACTGTATGTGGTGCCCGGGGATGCCAGCACAAGCTTATGATCAACCCAACAATCACAATGTCAGATCGAATATCAACTGTCAAGCTCACATTACCTGGAGCCCTCGCGTTCTCAGTGGCATTACTTATCTCACATATCTCAGACTACTTTTATAGTGTTACTGGTTTTGGAATGGTTTGTGTTTGAATTTGTTAAAATATATCGACGCGTAATTTCAAAAAGTGATCACATTAATATGCAGTCAATTACAGACTTCCATTTAGAAATATATTTTGGTTTTGGATAGAGTTAAATAAGACATTATGTCGCTGATTATGCTTCAAGAAAATGACCTGCATACAATCCTACACCATGTGGTTTCACTGCATTATAACTAATTAACAACTCAATAGTTTGTAAGTATGGCAAAATAAACTACGTCGAGTTCTGTTCGCACCCCCCACCCTCAACAAAAAAAACCCAAACAAATCATCAACAGCCGAAAATTCAAGCAAAGAAGAAGTGAAGTAGAATGCTGCGATTGGAGAGGAGGCGGTTATTGGTGGGAGGAAAGGCAGACGAGGTGTGTGGAGAAGAGGTTTTATCATTCTACACTGGCACTTGGCCATCATAAGCGAACGAGTGCTGTTGGTATAAACAGGGCGCTGATGGTACCAATCAGAGCCAAGTAGCGCCAGTCTCAGCAGCCTCCCTCCACCCCCCCTCTCCCTCCTACCCACCACCACTACACAGCTTCCTGTCATGGCCGCTACTTGACTGCTTGATTACTTGACTACCCGCTTCAACGGACGAGTTGTCATCATTTTGTGGAGATTGAGAGAAATTAATCGTCGAAATTCTATCCTTATCAGTTATTATAAATTAACAAATTCTTTGAACCAGCTAGGAATGAGACTCATAATTATGTTGTTAACAAAATTATAGCAAAACTGACACAGGGAGAGCTCTCATCAATTCATACACGAACACACATTCCGAATCCATAAACATCTATTTTTACGAGAAGAACGAGGCGAGTCGTTACAATCTTCTCTCTCGGTTATAAGACGAGGATTTATGTTGGCTCGCTGATTGCTGATGTAGCAGTCCATTCATTCAGCTTCCCCTGCGCAATCGGGACCAGCTATATCCAAACAGAATTCACCTGGTTTTTACCGCGCCTGTTTGTTAGGCTGGGTGAATAACGAGCGAGGAAGGGAGACTAATTGTTGGAGGGAAATCAAGCCACGCTCTTCCGAGAATAAATCAGGCAAAGACCACTAACTTGAGTAGTATCTCACCACTATATAGCCAAGGAGATGAAAGTAAAATTGACTCTACAACAAATAATCGCAAATGATAAATGCTGCAAGCTGATTATGAATGGGCTATATGATGTGAAGTACCTTTGCCAGAAAGGCAATACAGTAAGGTAGAGTCGAATCCGCGACCCACTAAACACTGACAGTAGTTAGAGGCAGCATATTGTCGGGGAAACACGAGGATACTGACAGCAGGCTGTTAGGGTAACAACTAGGTTGTTAGGGAAATATATGTTGTCGGCAGCAGGTTGTTAGGGTAACAACTAGGTTGTTAGGGAAACATATGTTGTCGGCAGCCGGTTGTCAGGGAATCAAAGTTTTTAGGGGAGCAAATGATAGGGTCAGCAGATTATCAGGGTATATGAATTATGGGAACAGCAGGTTGTCAGGGGAAACAAATGATAGGGACAGCAGGTTATCAATATCAGGGTATATGAATTATGGGAACAGCAGGTTGTCAGGGGAAACAAATGATAGGGACAGCAGGTTGTCAATATCAGGGTATATGAATTATAGCAACAGCAGGTTGTCAGGGGAAACAAATGATAGGGACAGCAGGTTATCAATATCAGGGTATATGAATTATAGCAACAGCAGGTTGTCAGGGGAAACAAATGATAGGGACAGCAAGTTATCAATATCAGGGTATATGAATTATGGGAACAGCAGGTTGTCAGGGGAAACAAATGATAGGGACAGCAGGTTATCAATATCAGGGTATATGAATTATGGGAACAGCAGGTTGTCAGGGGAAACAAATGATAGGGACAGCAGGTTGTCAGGGTATATGAATTATAGCAACAGCAGGTTGTCAGGGGAAACAAATGATAGGGACAGCAGGTTATCAATATCAGGGTATATGAATTATAGCAACAGCAGGTTGTCAGGGGAAACAAATGATAGGGATAGCAGGTTATCAGGGTATATGAATTATAGCAACAGCAGGTTGTCAGGGGAAACAAATGATAGGGACAGCAGGTTATCAGGGTATAAGAATTATAGGAACAGCAGGTTCTCAGGGGAAACAAATGATAGGGACAGCTGGTTATCAATATCAGGGTATATGAATTATAGCAACAGCAGGTTGTCAGGGGAAACAAATGATAGGGACAGCAGGTTGTCAAGGCAAACAAATGATAGGGACAGCAGGTTATCAATATCATGGTATATGAATTATAGCAACAGCAGGTTGTCAGGGGAAACAAATGATAGGGACAGCAGGTTGTCAAGGGAAACAAATTATAGGGACAGCAGGTTGCCAGGGGAACCAAATGATAGGGACAGCAGGTTTCCAGGGGTACCAAATGGTAAGGACAGCAGGTTGTCAGGGGAAGCAAACGATAGGGACAGCAGGTTGTCAGGGAAACAAATGGTAAGGACAGCAGGTTGTCAAGGCAAAAAATTACCGGGACAGCAGAATGTAAGCTGTAAAGGTTGATGGGGTCGAAAGTTCTAAAGGAATGCAAGTGCAAGGGAGAGCGAGCTGCAAGGAAACAGTTGATAAGGACGAGCAGATAATACAGAAATTGATACACGAGATAGATCTATCAACGGACCAGGCAGCACACTGTTAACTACAGTGATGGATTGAAGTAGGTATAAGCCAATCAATGCACAGGACACCATTTAAGTGGGAAATGACAGTGAATGGTGAAAATGATAGTGCTGCTTGGACAGCGAGCATTACAAGGCATCGATCACTTATTCACATGGCCTCTCAAGATTGAACACCAATGCCACTTAGAGTGACGTCCTATCTAAAAACAATGGCGCAGTCGTTTTGCGGATACAGGGAAGAATTCGGGTCGATGTGGGTAGTCACTCATTAGAGGCTTACAATTTGTAGCCAATCAAATATATGCACATATATATGACAACATGAAATATGAACAGGATTCAAAAATGATGATTAGAATTGGAGATAGTGCCATCGTATAATGGCAATAAATGGCCAAGTTGACACATTGAAAAGAGCCCATTACTTCAAATATGACATTTGGGCCGTAAGATACGTCCACGGAATCCACAAGGCACAAGAAGGCCTCTGAGGCTAAATAAACGAATACCACAGGAAACTTGAGGCTTACCGATAGGGAGGGACGGCCGAACAGTGATACTGGAAAACACAGTCGCCAATAGTAGGGGCTAAATTGGAGTGGTAATTCAGATAAATATCCTCGCCAACACCACCTGTGTCTCTCGCACTTGTTTCCCCAATACAATCACTCAAAAGAGGCTCACTATTCCCAAATAACCTCCCACTGTTTTTACGGAGTGGGTCCCGTTCAAAGAATGTCTCAGTATTCCTGCCACGAGACCCGATTTTCTTGAAGCAGTTATCGATCCGGTCCGACTCGAAGTTTTCCCAGTAATTCGGGGAAGAATGTCTGTCCTCCGAGTCTCTGTGATGGCTGCAAGAGGTGTACTGGGATGCTCCGTGGTGACGTACGCTGTAGCTAGGATGCTGACGAGTGAAGCCAGGTGTGTGGTAATTAACAGTGTTACAGGTAGTGTCCGCCCAAGGAGATGCTCCTCTAGCTGCTGCTGCAGGAGATGAGGACTGGTGACGGAGATGCTGTGGAGCGGAACCTGGCCCGGGCAGGTATGAGTTGGTATGTGTGAGCGGCATCAGAAGAGGGTCATCGTGGCGGCGGCGGCGTCGTCACCACCAGGCACTCGCTGCCCAATGCCCAGCTCACGAACGAAGCACGTCAGCGATCGAAAACCCGCCTCGATCGCACTCGGCACTCCTCTAAACGCTGTTTACAATCCCCCCTGGGTGATGGAAGGTGGCGTAAAGAAAGGCCTGGCTGTGTTAATATGGAGCTCTCTACTACTAGAGCATCCCCTCATCGCTTTAGTTTGAAGTGAGGGAGGCCAAGAAAGACGGGCACGAGATGGGCACAGACTGGTACCAGGCTCGCCACCATTAGCCAGCAGTGCCGCGGGCTGTGCGGGCTAGCTTAGTGCGTGCCACACAGTGACACGGACGCTCAGCACGCCCAGCCATGGGGCCTTCCGGCTCCCACCTCGCTAATGCAACCTCCATCTCAAATATATCTCCACGACATATAATATGCGTGAAAAGTGTGAAAAACTTTGTTTTTGTTGGTGGTTATAAATCATATCGGAACGATTGCAGTGGACGTCTGGACATGAAAAAAATGGAGTGAGTGAGCTTGGGTATCCGAGTCGATTAAGCGGTGGTTGGGTAAATAAACGTGTCGGACAGCCTCGGGCAGGGACGAAATCAATTGTATGCTCACAGGAAGCATTCACGGATGGATGAATGCTTGTATGCATGTGGGGGGAATTGTACGTGAAAGCGTGAAATGCTCATGAACGCAGTACACATGCAATTGCGTTGGAGGGCGTTCCTTTGAATGGTGCATGCTTGGTTGTATAAAAGAATGTATGCAGCATGACATGCTAAAGTGCATTGACCAACAGACTTCGGATTGTATGTATCATTGTTTCTCAATCAGTATGCCCATATTATTCATACAGGCTAACCCGCACGCAAAGAGAACAGTGGTTAATACACGTTGAATGCCACGCTAATTGTTTGACACCTACAAGGCGGAATGAAATTCGCTTTATCCAACATGAAATAACTAGTATGGACTTCCTTAGTTTGTCCGCTCTGCATGAGAGACAAGCGCTTACGTTCCATTAACAATCCGCGCCAAGCAGCAAGGCCATCCATCATCGCTATCCCCGGCTGCCTTGAGCTCGACATGAAGCTGGTAGCCGAGCGCCATCTGGTGAGACGCGCACAGCCGGTAACAGGCGCCGTCCATTCCCGTTCAAAATGACGCTGATTGTAACAAACCACGTTGGTCAAACGAGGATTGTCATAAATGATAGAACGGACGACGAATTGAAGATCCATATGCTAAATATATTTAACAAGGCCCAGATTGTCTTGTTTGTATTTAATGCGCATCAGACCGTGTTTCTGTCGAATCGTCATATTTATTATACCGCGTGTCATCTTGCAACGCGTTTCCCGCGCAAATATAGGGACGTGTGAGCAACGTCATGAATATAAAGAGTTAATTTAAATGGCATTGACTATGATCAGCCCAGGGAAAAGATTAGGAAGATCGGATGCAGAAAGTAATAATTCATTTAAACAATTTTGGAACAAAGGGATAGGGAAACCTTTGTGCCTTGTAAATAAACTCAATATGCATCATCCATTTTCATTGACAAATAATGTTGTACTATTGTTAAGCAGTCATACACGGAAATAAGTTGGAATCCTAATTGGATGCACATTCCACGTCAAGCAGAGGCGCACCTGTCCAGTTCAGGTACCCAGTCTGGCAACCAGCCAACCAGAGATGGGGGAAAAGGTTCAGCATCTTAAAGGGATGCCAGGGATGATCATGATTTCTTCAGCAGCCCGTACGGCCCCTCTACATCACTATTATAGTGGTTATGTCCCGTGGCTCGCACTATCACTTAACCAAGACACAATTCAGACTAGCAGGTGCAAGACAAATTCCCACTGACGTTCCTCTTCCCGTTACACTTCATTAGAACCAGCCTGGCTGTTTCACCAGTAAGCTTAGTTACCTGAAAAGTCACTGAGACTCGTGTATTGATGGCTGGTGAAGCCGCTGATTGAATGGCCATCCTAATCGAGGTGGAGCCGTACGTTTGTTATTCATCATCTCCAGCAACTGTGAGTCTGCTTAAAGGATGGAGTACACACTTCTTACCGGCGTTTGTGTTGTCCCGACACGACGCTACCTATCACCACATCGATATGTCTCTCGCGGAACATAAACCTGGCCGTAAACTCCGCACATAGGAACAAAGCGCTCCCATCAAACGAACCGGGGATGAAGAGTGGCCGGCCATGATGGGCCTGCAAGTCGCGCCCAGTCAAAAGATAATATTTTAACAAGAAAAACATCGGGAATTTTCTGTTCGCATTTATAACAGTTAAAAGAAGAGGCAATCAGAGGTTAGGTTGTTATAAATGGACAGGATCGATTTCTAAAATTGCAGCCCATTACGAAATTTTATGAAGTTGGTTCTCGACGTTAGTTCATCAAACGAAATATAAGAATCCTTTAGAAAATATCTCTAACTAAAATGATTGTGTTTTTTTGCGTTGGAGAATAAATAGTACCTTCTTCGGTAAGTATTTTGTTTTTCCTCCAGAGGATGTAAAAAGTAAGGAATGGTAGGAATGCGGTGCAACTTACTGTATAATTGTCACACCTCTTTTTGAGGTGATGGAAAAGAGAGAGGGTCCTCTAAATATACTATATGGTAGGAACGTGATGGATATATTTTGCATCGACATTGCACATCAACGCCAGGTCATCTGCCCGTGTTAAATCTTATCCAAAAGCTGAATTTGGAATCTGCATCGCGGAAAAATAATACAAAGAAAATCTGTTGTATGGTCTCACTTTCCATATCATGGTTGTGAAATAAACATAAATTAGCGATGCAGGAAGATTGACATACATTTTAAAACTAGCGTGCCTCTAGGAAGAATCGCGTTTGTGTCACGACTTAGGGATGGCTGATGCTGGCCATGTACTTCAGTAGTCTGAATGATGTAAATGAACAAGTGAATTGATGGATTACTTATGCCAATTAATCAGTAGTTTTAGATGCATCTACAATTGTTAACAGTTATTTCCGAATTTGAGACTCTTACAACGATGTAAAACTGATGAGGTGTGCAGAGTGTTTGGGGAACGTGTAAGGAAAGGAGTGCATATAGAGTTAGTAAGGAGGATGTGCAGAGTATGTAGAGTGGGCGTAGGGATCATGTAGATAGGGCATCGGGAGTACGTAGGAAGACGTAGAGATCACGTAGAGAAGATGTAGGGAGGACTGTCCAATGAAGTATGTAGGGAGAACTCAGTATGTAGGGTGGACTGTCCAATGAAGTATGTAGGGAGAACCCAGT
>CM067358.1:31021996-31149496 GCA_034190875.2 Urechis unicinctus
ATGACACATTATGATTTCATCATTATGATGACATCATTTGCTCTGAGTGATCATGATGGTGGGATTGGGGTCGCCTCGGCTTTAGGTTGGTACAGAAAAGTAAGACAGCCTCGATGTAGCTACTGTCGGAGAAGTGGCGATAAAGTTGCTACTCAGTAAAATGATCCCCGACGATGACACATAGAGAAACAAAGCTTAACAATCAAATCCACGCATTTGCATGTGCACCAAGATTAACAACTTGCATCAAACACACACACACGAACACCACGCATACATACACACACATACACAATCACGCACAATGACTAAACAACATCAAACCATGCCCAAGAGGAGAATGCGGTATAAGGCGTCATAAGCACCTGGCCCAAGCACAAGAGGCGAGCCTGGTTTATAATCCAGCGCGGGACACCACACCAACGAGCCGTCAACGTCAAGTGGCCTACACAAAACCAACCACCCTACTACATAACACATTACTCAACAAGAGCTCTTGAATATAACCCCAAAAAACAACCCATGCTGGGCACTGTGACCGCGGGTTTATAAAACACTAGTTGGCTACAAGTGTGACCAAAACGGTGACTTCAGCGAAAGGTATGACACAGCGATTCCCCCTAAAGACCGGGGATGGTAATCAGTTAAGAACACCCTCAATATGGGCTTATCTGTCTTCCTGCTTTTAACCCCATTCATCACCGAGTTTTGAACAGGCTGCGCTATGTTTTTGTAGGATAAACCCACGCTCGCGTGTCATTGAGTACATACTGAGTCATGCCCCAGTTATCAAGTCATTCCGACGTCACGCAGGTGTTATATTTTTCTGATTATGTTCACTGAACTGTGACCCTCCTATGAAAACCCCATCGACTTCCGCAATTCCTGGTAAACACAGGAAGGGGAAGGAGGGGTGCTTTTGATGCGGAGTCATGCGGAACAATTAATTAATATGAACCGGTTAAAAGCATGAGAGCGACCGACTCATGGCATTATCTTATGTTTTACATTATGTGCATCATTCATCGTAACACTAACTGAGTTTCGTGCCAGCCACGGGATAGCGTACAAATTTGAACATTATGATGTTGGATAAAAAAAACCTACATCATAGCGTGCAGCGATATAATCACAGCGTTAAAACATAACGGAATCACTCCACAAGCAAGTGTATATCATAACGTCACCCAGAACAGCATAAGACTAGGCGACAACGAAATATTCCATGCGGTCTCAACGCAGCTGCTCTGTCAATGAGGAGAATACATTTGTGAAAACATATTTCACAATTACACAGATACAGTCAAGGCGTGTACATGACCACAAGATGCAGCATAACAAACAATTGGAAAAACTCATCGGTTAACACAAATAAACCTTATGTAATAGTCCTGCCTGACCTCCAAAACCGACCTTCACAATACATGTTGATTCATTGCTGTTGATGATGATATACAATATACATGAAAACGTTGATTTCCTCCACATCTCAAGTTATTTAAGGTCACAAATGGCAACTGTTAGGGGCAGAAAACAACACAGACAGTGTCCAATTTCATCCATGGACAAAGGCAAAGAGAAAAACAAAAGATGTACACACATCAATGGGAACAGTTTCAGAATAGACCGGCATTAGTTGTCACGGCAACAACTGATTCTCCGGGCTTATATATTCGTCGAAAATGAACGGCCCGTCAGAATAAATTGATCTTGATGATTGTGATAATCACCTGTCATAAGTTGACGAAGGTGAGCATAGGCGCAAGACTGATCATGTGAGGCTAGTTTGTGTTTTGGAAAACAACAAACAAGTCTCAAAGGATTTCTTTAGTTGGTAGAAATGAACATGAAATGAATTGTGTTTGCTGTACTTACACTGAGGCATTCTGTTCTTCTTTGAGCATCTCTTCGAGGAGCTTAAAGTCAAACCCTGTATCGAGGCAGCCATCGAGATGACCTGGTAACAAAAAAACACAGAAAGGGCTCAGTTTGGATATGAAATCGAATGAAATATCATTGTGTAATGTGTTCAAAAGTGACACAGTAAAATAAGGATGTGGATGGGTGATTATGATGATGGGAAATCCATCAAGCACTGTAGGTGTCCCTTGTGCCAAATCAGCATGGACTCGATGTTCATATCAGGCTCCAAACCTTCTACAATTGGCTGGGATGTAAGACACACAATATGATTGAGCTACCGAGGCGGAGCCAACGGTTTAATGAAAGTTCCACGAGCAATCCCAAGTTCAGTCACCTATATAGCCCTACAGGATGTCTGAATTATGTAAATATTTAATGATATATATATAGTTAAAATGAAATGACACGTCCCTTCAGAGCTATAATCTGATGATTCTCACATCACAGTGTACAGGTGATATTTATACAGGTAGGCGGTTCTCCCTGACAAATGATGAGCGACAATCCTGTTAACCTACTAGCCCCTAACACTAACAGAATGCTTAGCACTCTCCTCAGCAACCCGATGCCACAGCCACAAGCGAGGCAGCGATCAACGTCAAGCTAACGTTATGATACCTTCATTATCCCGTCAGTCAAACGATACCGCAACAAAAACTACCGCCATAAAATTGAGTCTGACGGGGAGAGAAGTTTTGGCTGAACAGACTCTGGCATGTCACTACTGGTCGGGTATAATAGGTAAGACAGTCAGGTATAACATGATTAAACAAGTACAATAATCAAAGCGGTCGTCAGGTGCAAATCCATCAGCGCGGAAGGGGAGCAGTAAATACGAATGAAGATATGCTTCTATCGATGTTTGTATTCGCATAACAGAGACCAAACCCTGTTGTTTAAATACACCCTCGTATCAGTCAGACGGTCTGGTAGCTTAGTGTATTATAATAATTGTATAATCTACCCTGACGATCGTTGCGAGACAGAGAAACACATGGGATCAGAAAACCTCCTACGGCACGGGGGTGATAATTACATCAAACATGTTATGTTCATTTTATGGTTAAGCATCAACTATGCCTGACTTAGGCTCTCTGGGTGCTGTAGACAGGAGGGGGCTGGGATAATTTAGTTAGCTGGAGAGAGGCGCCAGGTTTATAGTAGACGGTTTGGGATTGCAATATATTTATATTCAGCGCGCGTGTTTTGTGCAGTTATCCGTTTATAAGGTTTTAATAATCTTATCATCATAGAATACTCATCGGTTGGTGAGGCCCTGAGGGGCCGTGAACATTTCTGATATTAGACCACGTAGAATCCATTCGCCGTCGACAGCGCTACATTGCATAGTTTCGTGGGGTGTTTGGTTAGAGGGGAAGGACGTTGAAATCACAAGTGTGAGCAGAGAGAACGCTGTAAGTGGTGCAATGATGACGTGGGCAGGGGTGAGAACGTGGTGAGATTTGATGACGTGAGTGGTGATGACGCGGTGAGAGGTGAACATATTGAGTGGTGATGACGTTTCGAGTGGTGATGAACTGATGACGTGAGTGGTGATGACGTTTCGAGTGGTGATGACGTGGTGAGAAGTGATGATGTGAGTGGTGATGAAGCGGTGAGAGGTGAACATATTGAGTGGTGATGACGTTTCGAGTGGTGATGAACTGGTGAGAGCTGATGACGTGAGTGGTGGTGACGTTTCGAGTGATGATGACGTGGTGAGAAGTGATGATGTGAGTGGTGATGACGTGGTGAGAATTGAAGATGATGTTTCGAGTGGTGATGACGTGAGGACATGGTGAAAGATGATGAGGTGATTAATGAGGACGTGGTGAGTGGTGAGGAGGGGGTGAGTGATAATAACCAGGTGAGTGGTGACGACGAAGTGACTGGAGAGAACATGGTGAGTGGTGAGGACGAGGTGAGTAGTGATAACGTGGTGAGTGGTGGGGTCGCAGTGAGGACGTGGTGAGTGGTGAGGACGTGGTCAGGTCGCAGTGAGTGGTCAGGGCGAGGTGAGTAGTGAGGACGTGGTGATGACGTGGTGAGGTCGCAGTGAGTGGTCAGGACGAGATGAGTGGTCAGGACGTGGTGAGGAGCGGGTGGCGAGTGGTCAGGACGTGGCGAGTGGTGTGGACTTTGGCGAGTGGTGATGACGCGACGAGGGGCGAGGACGTGGTGGTTTGTGAAGAGAATAGGGATAGTGGTCGTACGATAGTGAGGACGAAAGAATAAAAGGAAAGAAATCGAGGTATATTGTTCAATATCTGACAATTCATCTTTTTTTTCACAGAGTGGATGTGAAGCTCCCGGGGTGAAGCTTCTGTCAAAGTTTTCGTAATTTAGAGGCGACGTATGCGGGTGTGGAACCCATTAAAGGCGACAACTCTCAATCGTGAATCCCTACCCTCCCCATCGGATCAATGGGAGTTTTCATGAAGAAATCGATCAAGGTTAAAACCGGTTCCAGGGTTGAAGTATATTTGCTGTTTTGGTCAATCCCTTTAGAAAAACATCATCCAGTCATAAATAATCAATCGCGAACTTGAAGCATGAGGCCCACAGGCATTAGAAGTGTTTTCTCAACACAAATAATGGAATTAATCTGGCGGTTACCCACAACAGATCAGAGCCCAGCATTGGAAAAACACAATGGTAAATTACCACCCTACAATGTCTACTCAACGAATGATCTTTGGATTAATTCCAATCATTATGACAAAACTAGTCATTTATCAACTGTCGCGTTTTGGGGGAGGGCTCAGATGTACAAATATGAAGCGAGTGCGTTATAGCGAGGTCGGCGAGCCCGGGGTGGTATTGCTTAAGTGTTTGTACTTTGCTAGATGGACAAATATGGCAGGCGGGTGTGATGATGCCGGTTGTGCCAATAGAGCCCGGGGCAGGGAGGAATACTCGGGCCGACGGCTCATCATTTGCGTCATCAAAACACAGTTAAGTTCGCAGTGTCAGGCTTCCGAGCGCTGAGCTTTAAGCTCGGAAGCCTGACATGGAGAACCGAGCGCCTGTGGTTATAACCAACCCAGACTCTCTGGAGACTGAATAATCAGCGGATTAATTCAACAGGCGCTTGGGCTAGACCGTTATAACCCTACTGACAAGCCACCGACTATGTGATACAACTGCCTGCCAACATGATGAATTTTGTTTGCAATCTTGAGCAGTTACCAGCCCATAAGCTTCATTAAAGTTTCCGTATGTAAATCAATTGATTTCTCATTGGAATCATGACATTTGTTCGGTATCAAGTAATGTACCACCGACACCAGACATAATGTCTTAGTATGTGCAGCGTGATGACCATCAGTTATATAACAGCTGCAAACTCACAACGTCTAGTGCAAAGTTTATCTGCAATGTTTAAATATGGTGAAAGATTGATGCAGTCAATAGAGGCAACTCGACTAAAAGAGAGGAGGAGCAGCGACGATTGGCGGTGAGAGCGTGGGTCATAGGAGGCTATTCTACTTGTCGGCAGATACTCAGCCTAGACAACAAACCACGAACACATCACAGCCATTTTTACCACAATTAGCCTTTTTTCTCGGCCTCTCTTCATGTACCAGCGGTAATAAAGCCGCAAAAATGAATCGCTCAAGAAGCTGACAGACAAACGGCTCTTGGTAACCACCCTGTGGAGAGGGAACACTGCTTTATCAATATGTCTGGCGGCTTAGAATGGCAAGTGGCAGCCGTCTTTCATGTGGCGACACGGATGACACGAGAAATAACCCTAGCGGAGTCGGATAACATATGCCGTCTCCCACGAGACCAAATACAGACTTTGCTGATCTCAGACGATGACGCCACAACTCAGCTAACAAATCTCTGGGACAAACAAGGAGCCCATATTCAGGTGTCTCGTCGTCTTGATTGACTTTAAGGTGGTTCATAGCTAGTTCGTTATTCGAACATGGAATTAGAATCGATAATTCCATATATCTAGACAAGCTTGATGCTCGAGGGTTTTTTCACAGAGGAATCCCATCAACTGGTAAGTCACGAGTTGTTTTTGGTTTTAATTTCCCAAGACGGACAAAATATAGAAGTTACTGACCTACTGATAGGGACCAGGTGGCAAGGCAAGTTGATGGGGACATCCTACAAAACTAAGATATACAGGAGAATTAATCATGTCGTCATATAATAACCTAGAACCAATCAATGACGAAGTGACTACGTCAGGGGAACATGCCATTGGCAAATAATCGCCTTCCAAACTTGTTTCTATTTCATACAGGGTCAACATATACTGCATATGTCCGTTTTCAACTAGCATTGCACAATTGGTATCCTGTTTCATTCATAAATCATAAATAGCATTCAGGGCTAGACATTAACGGTTGTCCGCCTGTCCGGGACAGGTGGTTCTGCTTGTGGGACAAGTGAAAAGTCCCAAGCACTTGTCCGACCGGACAAGTAAATTAATTCGCCTATCGCGAGTCTTATCTCGAGCAAACACTGAAGCCATGAAGACTAAGGTTTAGCGTCTTTCGATGTGCAGCCGAGCGTGTAAGACAGAATAATCAGTAACCGTACAGCACTGATCCATGCGGCAGTTACGTGCGTGTGACGTTTTCTCACTGCCAGTAATTAAGACTCACTTAGTCATGTACGGTTTAACCACAAGTTGCTTTATTCTACCAGTACCCGATGAATTGATAACAGAGGAACTTGTTACGTGTCGTAGTTTGCATCGTCTCGATAAATAGCTAGCGTCATGACAGTGATGTAAGGTCAAACTTGTTGCAGGAGTTTTGTGGCACGTATTTTTAACGCACTACTGATTTAACAATACATATGCGCGTTGTGACGTTTAGCGCGGCGCGCACCGCACATTTCACAGATTTTTGATATATTTTTAACTTTACCTGCCTCCAGCGCTGTTTGTGAAATGCACCCTGCACCCGGAAATGATGGATAGATTGATGGCCATTTCGATATGTGGGCCGTCAGTGGATGACTTTAATCCCAGCAGAGCTGTACAACTGTGGTTGAATGGGGGGAAACGTATGCGACGGTATCAAGGCCTTTTTGTGGGTGATGACGAAGATAATGTTTAGATATTTCTGGTGATGATTTTGATGATGATGGATTGTGATGAATTTTTTTTATTGCAATAAACTTTTTATATAAGATAGGAGGTTGTGTGTGTATTACTTGGAGGTCCTACGAGTGTGTGTTTTCTTATTTGGGTTGTTGTGTATGTGCTGCTGTGAAGTCATGTGTTGAATGTCAGGAGGTTGTGAGTGTGTTCTGCTGAGATGTTGTGTGTGTTCTGCTGAGATGTGGTATGCCTGCATGTATTGTAAGGATGTTATGCATGTTGCTATGACGTCATTTGAGTTGCTAGGAGGTCCAACGGGTGTGGGTGATGACGAAGATAATGTTTAGATATTTCTGTTGATGATTTTGATGATGGATTGTGATAAAAAAATTTAAACGCAATAAACTTTTTATATAAGATTTTGTTACTTATATCGATTAAAACGACCATACCACGTGAACTTCCATGTCTTATGGGACAAGTAGATTTCACATGGGACAAGTAGAAATTGCCATTCACTTGTCCTACGGGACAAGTGAATGCTGGAAGTTAGTGTCTACCCCTGAGCATCGCTTTAATTTTCTGAATAAGCCAAACTGTATCATACACACGAATCTGGCTTCATTGGGCCGCTGGCAGGAGACCAGGCCTCACATAACACAATGCGCCAGCGTTGTTCCAACCACGTAGTCTTGTGATGAAGTGAAAATAAGGTATTTACTCCGAATCTGCGAGGTAGAGAAGGGGGTTGAGTCGGGAGTAAGTAATGAAGTGTATATGTGAGGGTGTGAGGTGAGGGTGCCAGTTGGAAGGAGTGGAGAGGGGGGTTTGGTGAGCGTGGATGTGGTAGAGCGGGGGGAGGGTTAGGTGTGTAAGAGTGGGGTGAAGATGATGAGAACACAGGGTGGGAGGAATGGGAGAAGGGTGAGAACATAGGGTGGGAGGGATGGGAGAAGGGTGAGAACATAGGGAGAGAGGGTGAGAACATAGGGAGGGAGGGAGGGATGGATGGGAGAAGGGTGAGAACATAGGGAGGGAGGGTGGAACATAGGGAGGGAGGGTGAGAACATAGGGAGGGAGGGACGGACAGACGGAAGAAGGGTGAGAACATAGGGAGGGAGGGAGGGATGGGTGGGAGAAGGGTGAGAACATAGGGAGGAAGGGTGAGAACATAGGGAGGGAGGGTGAGAACATAGGGAGGGAGGGTGAGAACATAGGAAGGGAGGGAGGGAAGGAGGCTGGAGTGGTAACAGAGTGAGAGAGGCACAGGGGAGTGGGGACACAAATAACATAGAGAAGACAGGATGAGAGGAGGGTAGAAGGGCAGGAATAGGGCAAGGGGGAGCAGGGAAGAGGGTGAATTACAGGAGAGGGAAGTTGAGGAAAAAGGAGGGTTGGGATATGCAGAGGAGTGTGGTGGCGAGTGTAAGAAGGAAATGGGGATAGTGTAAACGGAAGGGTGAAACGAGAGGAGGAAGAGGGCGAGTGGAAGAGGGCAATGGGAAGAGGGCGAGTGGAAGATGAATACAGCGAATGGAAGAGAGAAACGGAATAAGGGCAAGTGGAAGATGAAGAGGGCGAGTAGAAGATGAAGAGGGTGAGTGGAAGAGGTAAATGGGAAAAGGGCGAGTGGGAGATGATGAGCACGAGTGGAAGAGGGAAATGGGAAGAGGGCGAGTGGAAGATGATGTGTGCGCTGCAGGAGGGAAGTGGGAATAGGGAAGAGGGCGAGTGGAAGAAGGAAATGAGAAGAGCGTGGTGGAGTAAATGAATTGGAGAAGTAGATTGGAAGAGGACAAATGGAAGATGCAGTTGGAGAAGGATGAGGGGAATAGAGAGAGAGCGAATCGAAGAGTGATTGGGGAAGAAAGCGGACAAAAGGAAGGAATAGGAGAAGGCAAGTGGACGATAGGAATAGGAAGGTGGCGATCGCAGGGGGAAATGGGAAGAGGGCGAGCTAAAGAGAGGAATTGGAGAGGGGGAGTAGGGTGGCTAGTGGACGATGTGGGAAACAAGGACAGGGCAAATGGAAGATGAAGCTAACGAGAGGAAGAGGGAAATGGGAAGATGGAGAGTGGAAGAGGGGAATGGGAAGGTTGAGCAGAATAGAGGGAAATCGGAAGAGGGTGAGTGCAATTGAGAACTGGAAGAGGGTGATAGGATGAGGGTGATTGGAAAAGGGCTATTTGAACGAAGAGGGCGAGTGGAATAAAGAACTGGAAACAGGTAGAAGGGAGAGAGAAACAGCGAATGAATGACAGTGGTAAGGAAAGGAGAAAGACGAGAGGGTTTTCAGACGTAGGTTTAGAGGGCAAGAATGAAGTAGGTAATGACAGGTGGGGTCTGTCTAGAGGCGCCGAGAGCAGGTGAGCTCGCCCATGAGCGGAACACACGGGAGGCAGTAAAAAGGAGCTGGAACACACAAGAAGGGGTTAGCATATGCAGCTATCTATCACATCTTAGGTGGCTGGCGGCAAACAATAGGCCGACACAATGCTACCACAGCTACAGCAAGCGCCACCACACGGCTAACATGATTGAGCTGCTTTCATGGCTCGCAGCAACCGGGAGGAGGCGAAAAACTGAACACCATCGACTCATCCCCTATTCTTGCCAACATCTCAAACACATTATACCATGCCTGATCTACGCACGAATTCCACAGACCACAATCTCAATGCACTGGCTGACCCGGGTCCATTCCCAGGGTTCGCGGCTCGAGGGAAATGTAACAATACAGTGATTCAGTCAGCACAGTGATTGAACAGCACTCGCTTAACACACGGGGTGTTAACCTGTGACCTCCCATCATAAGCAATGATCAGTTTTACTAGAACAAGCGACAACAAGGCGATAAAAATAAAAAAAAATACTAACAACTAATGAAAGCACACGGACGGCGAGGAAGAGAACTACACCAACACTTCGAGCGCTACACGGCCTCAGCTTCAGCAACAAGAGATCCGCCTGATTGGGTTTCACTCCATCCCATGTTTCTTTTTGCTAACCTCACCGTAGGAATGTATATGGTCGCAGCCTATTCAGTGAGGGCGTGTTCCTCAATGGAAGAAGTCTTTATGCGTAATACCTGACAGCCATGTGGTCATTGACCTCGCGAGGGTCACCTCTACAGCACACGAGTCATAACCCCCCGGGAGAAAGGTGTGGGGTCGGAGCTCAAACTTAACCGCAATTGCAAATACATGTATCGAAGACTTTCTTAATATACGTTTATTCGGTCAAAAATATTTTTGACTTCCTAACCCATTGACGACCCTACCGCCGAGCCCCCCAGCCCCCCCCCCCCCCCCCCCCCCACCGACCCTTCAGCCCTGCCCTTCAAGTCGACAATCCCACTCATGGTATAGTATATAATCACACCAGACCGCACACTTCACAACTAAACACCCCGCGCTCCGTCAATGTTCTCCCAAGGTAATTCAGCAGCAGCAGCAGCAGAACAGGGGCCGCATTGATACAGTTATTGGAGATGATGCGTCAAGACATCTCAGCCATCATGACTCATGGCAAGTCGGTTATCGCCACAGAGCCGTTGTAGGTCAACAACTCGCGGCGGCCAATATAGAACTCTTCACCTACACAAATACAGCCCCGTCTCCTGTATGTATACACCTTAGACAAGACAACGTCCACCACTATCTAAATGGGACAGACAACAGCGAAGGACTAATGCTATACCTAGCAGCAATATTGACTACCTAATGATCTCCAGTATCACAGAGATAGGAGCTGGGATTCTAATAATAGGTTTCCGAGCATCAAACGACAGAATTTTGATACATATAATATATTATATATATATAGATATATATATATATATATATATATATATATATATATATATATATATATATATATATATATATATATATATATATATATTTTTATATATGTATATGTATATAATATATATATACATACATTTTTATATATGTATATATATATATATATATGTATATATTTACATATATATAGATACATGTATTATATATATGTACATAAACATGTATGTATATATATATATATATAAATATTTATATATATATTTATCTGTGTGTGTGTGTCCGTGTGTGTGTATATTTCAACTGCTCACAACATTTCCAGTCACATGATGTTGGGGATCAAAAATGATTATGGTGATTAAATACCACAAGGGCTTTGAGGCCAGATAATGACATCAATGTCAGCCACAATCTGAGTTATGACGACACGCTAGTCAGATTATCATCTGACCAACGACCGCCCCTGTGTACTACTTACATAAATGCATACTAGGGAACAGGTGTAGTAGGGCGATACATGACCTGTGCTGATAAATGGGTGAAAAGACAAACAGCCAAAGAGAGTTTTTTTATTGTTTTTCTGTGCATGAATAAGATAGAAGGACCAACAATGTATTGAGATCATGATAGTGCAAGATTCAAGCACTGATTATTCAGAAGGCATATCTGCATCAAATCAATGATTTTGAATAGGACTGCATATGAAGAAAATCTGTGAATTGCTATTAACATAGAAGGCATGAAGAAATCTTACAAAAGCACACATTACATGTCATTATGCCATATGTTTCATCACGATAAAACTTTTCAGGCCCACACCCAAAATGAATTTATTTAATCACTGCATGTACACTGCTAAATGGCTATAGCTTATTTTTCAACAAGCTATGTAGGGTGGAGTCGTCGTTTTAATAAAGGCTGGATGTGCCAAGTTGCCCGGGGAGTTTCTATATGAGGAAGGTACTGTGGTGCAAGATGCCAAGGCGAGGTGAACAAATGGACACTAACAATGAGATGGTTCACCAGGTTAATATTCATGGGTTATTGTGATGGTTATAGTGATGGTTATGATGATGGTTATAAGTTACAATATGAGGTCAACATGGTAAGATTTCTGCACAAAGCACTTACTGATAAGGTTAACAAGTTATCATTGCATGGAATGAATGCAGCTATTAGTCAGGACCAGTTTGCTTGTATTGTGGAGCAATGTCGAAGAAACATGCAGCACCGTCTGCAGAAACCACCAACTGATGAAACAACAATGTTAACCAGCCACCTAAGAAGAATACTACTGATATCACCCATACATAATATATATACTGATATTCATATCAATTTATAGACTGGGTGACTTCTAGTGATATACTACGTGCAAGAGAGTGGTGAATACATGTGGATGGATCAACCAGGATTCATCATCGCTGATACACTGGGCCAACTTCAACCCCAAAGTGGGCGGTCCTTGACATATTAGAGGATGTAGGTCAACAGACCAAATGTGAAAAGCTGACATAACACTACAGAAATGTGTAATCCAATACGCTTGTTAGTGGGTGCACAAACTTGAATAGACCTCATAACCCTACATGATACAACTTACAAGTCAAAAACCTCAAGATGAAAAGCTGATGAAATGGTAAATTACATCACCAGTAGTGCATATAGTCGTTTTATGTTATTTGCAAACAATTATCCTACACAACACAAGAGTCTACAGATGCAGGCATCTGTGGATTCAAGACGACAGGACCCAATCAGATCATCCATCACAGCAATACGACATGATGGGACATCCCACATCATTTAAAGAATATATGCTGTGAGTTCCTTAGAGTTCAAGAATGGGCAGCAGCATCTCAACAACTTTATGGAGTATATCATATTGGGGCAGAGAAACAATAGAGCCGCAATGACAAGTGGTTATCACATAGCAGACTTCACATGGCAAACACTACCATCATCTAGCCATTTAGTCATCCATGTAAGAGAAGACAATTGAATGCTTGAACTAGATCTACATATTGCAAAATTCCAGCCACGCAGCATTTTGGCAGCCTGACATCAGGAACAAAGTACCATTTCATGATAATGAAACTTCAAGCCACATTAGCACGATAACTATCTTCCTGAACTGCTCAGATTTCCAATAGAGGACAGAATTGATGGGCAATATATTGGCCTAGTTCCCACTAAAGCACATGATTGATTCTTGTTTCATAATATCCCCACATGTTGCACCTGCATATAGTAATCATCTTGGCTGTGAAATTGACGGGGAGATTTTTTTTATAGATGATTGACGAGTTTCTATGTCCATTGCTGGCCATATACGTTGTTAAGTGCATGCTTGAGACTTTTTGTTTCTCTACACCTCAGAAATACACACCAGTTTTCATATCAATGTGGTCCTTGAAGAGATGCGTGCTAAATCATTTCTAATGTAGCTCAAGACTCAAGCACAATGGTGAAACATCTACACAGCAGCCTATGAAAGCTGCCAATTCAAGATGGAATTGTAGTCAGAACTGTTAATCCAAGGAATTTGTTGCTTTGCTTAACTTTCCCCATCAATTGAGTGCTTTTGGGGTCAGCTGGGGAACATGGTATTGGGTGGATTGATTGAATGAGAGGAACAAAGAGTTTGAACCCAATTAATAGAATATGAGAGAAATTCATGGCCTGGTAAACTTAAGACAGAAACTAGTACATCTGTTATTTGCTTTACAGATATTTGGCACAGTGATATGATAAAATACATGACTGTCAGTGTTTGATTTCAAATCTGTCATTAGCAAGCTTGTCATAGACTCAAGAACAACGCTTTCCATGGTATGTATTTGGCAATCCCATCCCAATCTATCAATACATGATGCTATGATAACACATGCTTCTCCCCTTCATAAACACTGCAAGTCCTGCCTTGACAGAGAGTAAAGGTCTTGTCACACAATCATTTACTCAACATGGTATGCCCTACTGAAGCAGACCTTCTGGAACTACCTTGTTGCCACGACAGCATTTAATCACCATATAGAATTTGTTTTTGATACAATAAATCATGTGCTCTTTCAGATTACACTTGGACACTGAATTGATTATACTCATTACCAATGTTTCCCCAGGAAATTGTCAGTGAATTATGCCCCTTGTAGCATTCAACCTGTATCTGTTGATTCAATGTTTAGTCAGAAGTTGTAATCATTTGTTACAGCCATACAGTGCCGTTAAGACAAATGGAAAGGGTTAACAACAGCTGGGCCACTGAGGCTAAAAACACAAGCATTTGAGGTACCATGACGTACTAGGCTAAAGCTTGTTTGTTATAAACATGATAGCTATTGTTTCTGACAAACAACTTCATCCAATGAAAATACCAACACCGAATATGGGACAACCTCTGTGAAAAAGATTAATTAATTCAATTTCAATTCACTGAATATTATCTAAACAGTTCTCATAAAAACTAGTCAATTCAATGGGTAAGATAAGTATTAATATTCATTTCTGATATAACAGTTACATTACAAAGGGTTATTAACCATGGATCATGTAAATTGTGTAAGACAAAAGGGCTTCAATATAATCACAATCAATTTTTATTATAATAATAGTCAAAATCAAGATCATGCTGATGATTATTACATACGGCCAGGCATTGTGAAGGTTTACCGGACCCATCGGACTTCCAGTAAACTTTTCTCTGGTCCGATAAAAAATGTGATTGTTCACCGGTCCTTGGCCCAGTAATAATTTCTAACATAATATACATGCCAGTACCCCCTCAAAATAGAAAATAAACCCAAGACATTTCCTGTTTCACACCTCTTCCGTCTTTCTCCCAATATTTATAATTTTAGCTGGTTTGTTAACCAGACGACGTGATCTCGGGTGATTCCGTTTTGGCCGGAAATTCCCTAATAGATTTTGCGCAGATCTTTAAAAGCACATCGTGACCATATATGATTGTCAAAACTTCGGTCCAGTAAAAAAAATCTCGGTCCAATAACTTTACTGGACCATGAACTGGTAAAGTTTGAAATTCCTTCACAATGTCTGATATGGCATGTCAAAGTGCAACTTCAATTACTGTACTAATATTTATGCAGCAGGGGAAATGTTAAAACAAAATGACATAAAATAAAACTCAGTTTCCATCTGGCTACCACAATAAATGTTATGCATTTTTACCAGACCAGACTCTGTATCATACACATAATAACATATAGAAGGTAAACGCTACCTTTTAAAATCTTCTGGTAAAAACTGATGAAACCTTAGCCATGCTATTAAATAAACAGACTGACAGCCAAAAATTGGGGTTGGGTGGAATGATTGTGGGGTACAGGATTTGCCCACTCAGTTTTACATCAAATAATGAATTTATGTCCCAGAGAATATTTTTTTTTTTTTTTAAAGCAACATAATGGCTAGATTGGTATTAAAAACATTAAACTGATATTTATTGCTCTAGCCATCATGAAATGAGCACTGGTGGATGGGGTGCTCTGCACCGGCTAGTCAGGAATCACAGCACCAACCAGGGCCTCAATTGACTATCTTTATGTACTGATATCATATGGTATTTTTATTGAATGACAGATTGTGGCAATGTCTAATGAATAACAATACAATTAGCTATACTCTAACACACCAGTGAATGTAGCCATGTCTTTGGATTCAGAAACAGCAACATATTGCTCTATCATAATATAGGCACTTTTAAGTGTGGTAAGCCAGGTCCACTAATGCACTATGGCACTAAGTCACACGCCCATCTGAATCTTGATTTTTGTTCATATCCACAACATGTGGTATGTATACATGGCGGTTTTAGGCTGTATTACTTTAAACAATTGATAGGGTATGCAAGCAATACTCTTTGAGAGAGTCACCTTGTCCACATATGATGGCCACATTTCGAGTAATGTATCAGTGCTCAGGTGGACGTCTGATGTGATGATTAATCCCAATATTTCCAGTAACATACCCTACACATTACTCCGTCAAAGCTAAGTTACGGCGAAATCAATAGGAAATCACGGCGGTACGATAGCAGGACTAATACTATGGGGCTTCATCATACAATCATATACTATCATCTGTCAGGGATTTACTCTGGTTTGTATAAAACAATCGCCAAAATCTTGATCTTCCTCCAAAACGTCCGCCATTTTGGCAGTTTACATGGGAGCTGTCATTCACAGTACCTGCAAGATTTTTCTGAAGAAAGTTACTCACCTAAGGGCAGGTTGGCAGCGATTGCCGCCTCGTCTCCGGCTAAAACTTCCATCTATAATCCTCAAAAGCTGTCATAAGATATCCCCATAGTCACCATACATGTTTGTGCAAGTGGTAGTTTATCAAACAACATTTACTCCGCAACGCTAGAAGTTGATTACTAGTTTTCCTCACTCTGCCACCAGATGTCGCTGTAGGCAATAAGTCAAGTCATTCATTATTCATCGGCCCACGCAATATTCTTCCCATACCGGTGTGGCGCTTGGGCTGCGATGCGCCCAATGTGAAACGTGATATTCGATTCGCTACTTCCTTCATTTTAAATTGTATTGCGCGTCATTTGTACTTTTTATCCTTGCCCAAGCTCTCCTCTCTCAATCTCATTCCCTAGCTGTGTGAGTTAATCGCTTCCTTCTCTATCTTCCTTCATCCCATTGTTAATGTTATCACTCACTTATTCACTCAGTCACTCACTCAGTCAGTCACTCAGTCACTCACTCACTCACTCACTCACTCACTCACTCACTCACTCACTCACTCACTCACTCACTACGCAAACTAACTAACTAACTAACTCACTCACTCACTCTCTCTCTCTCTCTCTCTCACTCACTCACTCGCGTAAAGAAGTTCGCAATTTAGTAAGGTGCGTACGTATGTTTGTACTGGAAGGTGCGTATATGTAGGAAAAAGGTCGGTCAGTAAGTTGATAGGTCACTCGGTAGGTAGGTAGGTAGGTAGGTAGGTGTAGGTAGGTAGGTAGGTAGGTAGGTAGGTAGGTAGGTAGGTAGGTAGGTAGGTAGGTAGGTAGGTAGGTAGGTAGGTAGGTAGGTAGGTAGGTGGGGTAGGTAGGTAGGTAGGTAGGTAGGTAGGTAGGTAGGTAGGTAGGTAGGGTAGGTAGGGTAGGTAGGTAGGTAGGTAGGTAGGTAGGTAGGTAGGTAGGTAGGTAGGTAGGGTAGGTAGGTAGGTAGGTAGGTAGGTAGGTTAGGGTCTGTTGGTAGGTAAATGAAAAAGGCGTCATAACGTTTCCAATCCCATATATTGTCCCATGACGTCATCTCGGAATTGCATTTCACCTGCGCGCACCTGAAAGCGACAAGGCTGCAATTCACCAAGTCACGTGATCAAAATATTGCTTCTGTGATTCGTGTCGCCGGACACTGTCGCCGAATTGCACCGTGCTTCGCTGAAAAAGACGTTTGACCTCCGCAGGAGTTGTTTGCGAGAAGCCACCGACTGAATGGTAAAACATTGAGGGTTAGAGTATGTAGGGTGACAGCTACAATCCACACACTCTGTTAATCGCCATGTCACATTACCTTCTGTCTAGCCCTACATGTCGTCTGAGTAGACGAGCTGGGCTACCTTCTGACAGTTTTGTCCTGACCTGCCTTGATCGGTGCATGGAGTGATGCTTATTGATCAATTGTTAGTTGAAGTCCCCCATGCGGGTGTTAATGGCGCGCTTTTGCATCATGTGTGCCCAACAGACTAACAGTCGATCGGGTACTCCACTTGGTTCAAAAGAGCTAGTGTGTACAAATTAACCCCACCGTAGAACTGACCTTGCATATTGTGTTGTGAGGGAATGTTGTCAGATGGAGAGATATTCACAATTGGCTTCAGAATGTATACTTGTAACTTGGAATGTGCAATGATGTGACCCTCCACTACCCCCTGCAAGTACATTGACAGTTCTAGAGAGAAATAAAAGTTTTCATTTTTGGTACGTGCCGTTGCTGTGGGGTTTATTGTATACCACTTTCCACATGACCGAACAACATTAGTGGATCAATAAGTTATGGACAGCAGGGACCACATACGCCTCTTTTCATTGCTCCCCACATCATAATTTGACTTCCCAAATTTTTACCACTCCCAAAGAATTTGTTTCTCATTTTACTGTGACAGAGTTTGCTGTGCTATTCCACATGTATTTAATAGTATTTCAATAAGGTGTTAAATCTCATCTTTCAGTATCATCCTCATCCATCACCATATAGAAAGACCAGTTAAACCGCTTAATTTACCTTATCAATTTAGCATGTTTGTGCAATGGCATTTGCCAATATGTTTTTGCCGTTCTCATCTTCTTTATATGACTTTTTACTTTACTGGAACCATAATCACCCTGCATGTTAATCGTCAGATACCAGCTCCGCTAACAGAGCCAGTGGAGAGACCATCTCCCACTGTAACCTACCACAATGGCGTGGTGTCAATATCCGACACTCCACCGTCAAGTGGCTCTGAACGGGTCACATGGTCGGGCAAAATGGAGTTTCTCCTTACAGCAATAGGGTTTGCTGTCGGGCTTGGAAATGTGTGGAGGTTCCCATATTTGTGTTACAGCAATGGCGGAGGTATATGAGTCAGTAAATTCATTCATTTTACACATACAGATTTCAGAATGCAATAAATTATATTGTCAGCACAGTTAAGATATTTATTTGTGTATATGTTTTGTAATAATCACAGTTTATGATAATTCAAATATTTGCTTCTGTACAGGTGCTTTTCTTATTCCTTACACCTTCATGTTGACCCTGGCTGGGCTGCCTCTGTTCTTCATGGAGCTTGCCTTCGGTCAGTACGCCTCCCTGGGTAGCATCACCATATGGCGAGTGTGTCCTTTATTTAAAGGTATGTGTGGTTGTTTAAAATGCCAATAAGTAATCTTAATCAATGGTGCATTTTACACCTTATGTACTGTATCAGGAGGTGGTCTGCATTAAATAGCCCTGTTAATTTGCCTACTGATGTTCAAGAAAAGCTACAATTACAATTAGTATGCATGTGTGTATGTAGTGTCATATGTAAATGTGTCTAAGAGTGTGTGTATGTGTATCTCTAATGTGTGATTAGATTTGTGTGTAAGTGAGTGGACGTGTGTATTTGTGTATATGTATTTACATACTCAGCAGTTATGGAATTGAGGATCTGCTTCAGGCGTGGGATACACCATGGTAACCATCTCCCTCATGGTGTCGCTCTACTACAACGTCATCATTGCTTTCTGTGCCTTCTATTTCTTCGCTTCATTCACATCTGAGTTGCCATGGACTCACTGTAACAACACATGGAACTCTGAGAACTGCAGTATGGCATACAGAGGTTTGTAAGACATATTTTTCAGCTGTGTACGTAATATGCATTGTGTCATTTGTGATAACTCACTCACTCCTTTTGCATTCATCTGTGGGAAGATAATATCAGGGGTAATTAGTTAACCTGCTTTGTGCTTATAAATAAACACTCAGCATACCATTTGGTATCTATAAGATATATATCCCCTTTTTAACATTTTTGAATGGCTGTAGTTACTCTTATATTTAGAGGTAAGCATCTGTAATTTCCAATGCATCTTGTGTTCTGTTGAGTGTCGTGCAGATATTAATTCTAGTGCCATGGGCTTACCAGAAAACAACACAGATGCACTTCAAGCAATCACACGTAGGACTCCTTCAGAAGAATACTGGGAGTAAGCAGTACAATATTGGAGCAAATTCCTCATCCTTGATATTATATTGTTAACTAAAAACAACCTAAGTGTAAAAATCAACCTTCAGTCTAATTGATCAAATTGGTCCTAGTTTTGTTTATGTTTGGAAGTTGTCGTTGACAGGTTATTTGTTTTGGGAGAGCAGAGTGAGACTGATATAGGCCATCTGGGTGCTGTTCAGTGGCGTCTAGCTCTCTGTCTTCTCTTCTCATGGACTGTTGTGTTCTGCTGTATATGCAGAGGCATCAAAACCTCAGGCAAGGTGAGTCTTTATTGGAGTACCACCAAATGAACCTCATGACCATGGGATGCATTCAATGGAATTCACTATTGCATTATACCATTGATGGATATGTGGATTTTTTTTCCACCAATGGGATTTGCAACAGGTTTTGTCAATTGTCCTATTACTCTGAGTCATAGGTTGGGGTGAATTTGTTCTGTAGGTGGCTTACTTCACTGCAACATTTCCATATCTTGTTCTCTTGATCTTGTTCTTTCGTGGAGTAACATTAAGTGGGGCTGGTGAAGGCATCAAATTCTACCTCAAACCAGAAATGTCAAGGCTACGCGATGTCAAGGTAGAACCTTATCTTATATGTACAAGTAATATAGATAACAAAATACATTACAAATGATTGATGCAATTTAATTCTTGACTGATGGATTCATCTGACTAATAGTTTTTCTTATTTATCAATAATTATATTTTTTTAAACATGTTTCTGTATAAATCGATAAAGCTGCAAATATTTCCTTTATTATAATATACTATATATAAGCAACATTGAGTGCACAAAAGTTGTGTGTGAATTATGGTTATGTTTATTAACCATATGATTTCATCATAATGTCTGACATATTGCTGATGATGTTCAATGGATCAGGTGTGGAAGGAAGCAGCTGTACAGATCCTGTATTCGCTGGGTCCTGGCTTCGGTGGCCTTCTTACCATGGGCAGCTACAACAAGTTCCACAACAACTGCTACAGGTAGTGATTAATAAAGACGTCACTTGTTAAGTCATTTACATGAATAATGGGTTTTTATCAAGAGCATGGTGATTGGCCCCCACTATATATGACAATGGAGAATTGTTATGCTGCATTGTGTTAGTCTAAATATGAATGATGTATATTTTTGTGGTTTGAGAGTCCTTGTTTATTGTATTATAGCTATAAGAGAGTGGTTGTTATGCATTAGGGTTGAGAGTGTTGTCATGGTAAATTGGATTTGCCGATGCTTTCATATGTTTGTTTTTGGATAGCAGCTGTGTAGATAGATTACCTTATTTGTTTGTGGTGGTGCTGACTTTTTCTTGTATTGGGATGGCAGTACCATTTTATATTTGCATTTTTGGGAAAATCACCTGCTGTTAACCCTGCATGTCTAGGGTGTGGGATGCCATATAAGCAGATTATTTACTGCGATCATGTTATGCGAAGAGGTGTCATTTGTAGAGTAAGCTTCTTTTTTTGGAATAACTTGAATTGTCCCTCTGGTTGTGTGGTGTGTAGGGATGCCATACTGGTGACTGTAGTCAACTGTGGAACCAGCATCTTCGCTGGGTTTGTAACCTTTGCTGTGTTGGGCCACATGGCACACGAACAGGGTGTTCTTGTAGATGCTGTTGTCAGGAAAGGTACACTCTTTGTAATTTTTTCTTTAGCAGCTGAGGCAATTGATAGAATGTGACGTTACATATATATATATATATATATATATATATATATATATATATATATATATATATATATATATATATATATATATATATATACATATATATATATATATATATATATATATATATATATATATATATATATATATATATATATATATATATATATTTATGATTTTATTTGTGATTTTAGGTCCAGGTTTAGCTTTTGTTGCCTATCCCCAAGGACTGGCCCTAATGCCAGGGGCACCATTCTGGTCCATCCTCTTCTTCTTCATGCTTTTTATCCTAGGTCTGGGGACTCAGGTAGGTGAATGGTGCATGTATCTTGATAGAGGTGACAGATGACTAAATAATGTACCCTTAGATATACACTTTTTTGCTTGTTTTCTTGTATTACAAATGCAAATCAACTATCCTGATTTTTTAGAATGTTCATTAATACATACTTTCTCTAACAGTTTCCACCATTATGTAAAACTTTATCTTGTATCACTATTTGTGGCAGAAATTGACATGACTTGGGTCAATGCTATCATTTGTTGGCATCCCTCATCTGTTTCATTACTTTTAGTAGGCATTAAAATCACAACCAGGTGACAACATTGGCCCACTACACAAGTAATGATACCTGATGATGCTGCCAGTTTCCAGGTATACAGTGTATAGTGACAGGCATCACTGATGAGTTCCGGGTGTTATCCAAACACAAGACGCTTGTAGCGTTTTGTCTTTGTTTCCTCCTCTTTCTCCTCGGTTTGCCCTGTGTTACTCGGGTAAGTTTATACCTGCATAAGGATTGGGTTCACCTTAATTCTACTACTACTGTTACCACTGCTAAAGATACAGCTACTACAACAGCTGCTACAACTAATACTACTTCTACTTAGGCTACTGCATCTACTATAGCTACTAGAACTATCACTGTATACTGTTCTAGATGAGACGTAACAATAGCAATGCTATGTCTTCAATACGTACCATGAAAGCCCTTGTCTGTATGCTCTAGGGAGGGATGTATGTGGTGGAACTCATTGACAAATTCAGCACCTCATTTCCTCTCCTATTTGTCACCACTCTAGAAGCTGTCATACTCAGCTGGATCTATGGTGAATTCACACAAGTGTCCTTTGCCAACTTTTTGACTTAATTGTCAAAACAAATAATTTGAACAGCTTTTGTATTTCCTAATTTGGCATGGATATGCTTTGTTCAGAGACTGCAGTATGAATATGTAGAGAACAAGAAACTTACTTTGTCAAATATCTGTTAAAGTTGTTTATTTTAAGTTGTTTCTTTTACAAAAACTCTGGCCAAATGTTAAACATTCATTGATGCATCCTTTCTTGTTTCAGGTTACCGTAGGTTTAGTGATAATATAGAAACCATGATGGGTTTCCGTCCAAACTGCTACTGGATTGCATGTTGGATCGCCATTACTCCACTGCTAATCCTGGTACCAACTTATCACTATTCTATAAATACGTTAAGGCATGATAGTTCAACTTAATTGTTGTAATAATCACATATTTTAAGAAGATGAGCTAAGTAGTATTGATATATATCATGTATACTGATATAAATATATATATATATATATATATATATATATATATATATATATATATATATATATATATATATATATATATATATATATATATATATATTTGACTTTCAAACTTTGTTCTGTTGTGTTAATTGTGCATGCGACCCTTGTATAAATGTGTCACTGAGGTAGGGTTTTTGACAAATATAGGCCCTTGAGGTAGTCTGTGTTTGCATCTTGTTAAACTGGGCACCATTTTTCAGTTTAGAATATGTATGACCTGGATAGCACAGACATGATGAAGACAATGAAAATCATCAAAACTGAAAGAATGTTTTGTAATATCAGGAACATTTGATTTCAGGTGATACTCCTGTTTTCCTGCATTGAGTATGAAGGTGTCGTTTATGAAGAATATCATTACCCCCAGTGGGCTGAAGCAATTGGATGGTTACTGTCCGTCGCTGCCCTGGGTTTTATTCCGATCTGGATGGTCATCAAGGTGTCAATGTGTGTGGGTTCATGCAATGTAAGTAAATGAACTGGTATCTACCTTTGTAACCTCGCACCCTCTGTTTTAGTGGTGTACTAACTTCACAGGCATTTGGGCGATACCCAATGGGCTAGGACTGCTCAGTTAAAACACTGGGCAGCTTGGTTGGATACAAAAACCAGTTGGTGAAGAAAGGGGGGTGTGGGGGTGGGGCAACTACTATGGTTGTGATAGGAGAGACAAATACAATTAGGCTATAAAATGTCCTCCTTGGTAGCTGTGTATAAGATCTTTCACATGATTATTGTATCATAATTAGCATCTCCAATAGCAGTGTAGGTAATGTATATGATTCATAAGACAAGTTCTGTGTTTTTCTGTTCACATTGTTTTGTCAGATAATACTATCAGAATTGTTGTTCTGATAACTTGAAATTTCCGTTTGGTATTTCTCTATATATTTTTGTCCATTCCTTTGCAGAATTTGTGGTTGGCTGTGAGAAGAGGTCCTTCAGGTCTCAAGAGTTTGAATCTCAGAAGCCTCATTGAGCCATCAGGGAAATGGGGTCCTAGTTTAGTGGAGAATAAACCTCAGCAGCGGGAGGTAATAATGCCCCCTCTTTCTCTAGGAAATGGTAGCAGTGTTTGTGATGATGACCTACGTGAAGACAGGTGTATTTTGGACCCCTCTGACCACACCATCAACTTTTCTCCCTCTCATTCCTACATTTAAACAGAATATCTTTTTAGTTCCATTTGTGATGAGTACCTTTGTGTTCTGCTTACACTTATGATATATTTATGTGCTTATTTGTATTTTGACATTCCAGAACAGTTATCACTCTCCCTGCAGTTTTTACATTTTAACAGAATTACATTCCATGATTCGTTAATACATGTAGATATTTAAACAAAAAATTGCTTTTATTCATGCTTTGTTCACTTTGGAGTGATGCTATATTTCATATTTATTTGAAGTCCCATGACAATTCACAGAACTGTTTATTGTATCGTAGTCACAACATATTTTGCTAGTTTTATGTAAATTTGAGTGTATTCTTGTGCCTTTTCAGACTAGCAATAAGTAGATCTGAGATTATGAAATGTTTTCTTTATTCTATGTTATCTCAATTTGTAACCTTGCTCAGGAATTATTCGAACCTACTTGTGTCTGTCTGTACAGACTGCTGCTGACCATCTGATAGCACACATCAGTTTTTTTGCTTGACTAGAGTCTGTATATTATTCAACTTATGATGTGCAGTTCATCACTACCAGAAGGGTTTGTTTTGTATGTGTGTGAATGTCGAGATCATTGTAATGTACTTTATTTGAGATGAATACCAGAAGATTAAATATATCCTTTTGGATGAAGCTTTTTACAATCATTGTATTTATTTCCTAATCAACAAAATACATTCATTGATTTAATTTAATTGTTTTCAGCGACTAAGGATGTAGTTTCCACTCATTTGCTAGATTGTACACTATGATGCATTTCCATCAATTCCTTGTTACAAATACTGCTTTATTTCTGTTCCTGGACAAATACATTTTAATTGGAATTGATTGATCAAATTTCTGTATACTCCATTTCTTAAGTCATTCTCAAGAGTGAAGTGTTGTCATTTATTAATAGGTAATCGATTTCCTAGCATTCCCCTGGCTTAAGATTTTGGCTGTAAATGAAGGTATATTTGGCAAGTTTACCTGAATAGCTTGGTAATTAATTACATGATCCATTAATCACACGCACGACCCCCACCCTGATCTCCAACGTGACCCAATCTTAATCCCTGACATGACCTCGCCCTTATCACTGCCTGATCAAATTGAAATGGTTTCCCACAACGTTTATCCCATCATCATATCATCATCATATCCATATTAGTATATAGGGTGCTGCCCTTGTCAAATTAATTGTAATCATAACGTATCAGTTTTGGCCTCGAGGCGACTACTTGAATGCACAGCATGGACCATTATGCATGTGCAGAAACTGCTGGGTTTTTTTATCGGATGCAGTTGTATTAGTTTGAACATGGTGTGAGTTAAATCACTATAATAACTTTATTCCAAATCATATGGCTTATCGTGGATGCTATTGCAGAATGAGACTGACAATAAAGTTCTCCATTTTCTTCTCATCGTTCCAGATAAATGGCGTACATAAATTGCTAAGATGCAACCTTAATCAGGAAAAGTTTATTTTTGTGGAATAACAGCTCCTTTCATATGGCACAATATACAATTTTTAGTTGATTTGTTTGCTAACCAAATGAATGACAGTAAAAGCATTCAATATATTTAAATGTTTATAAACTACCAAGCCATCACGAGCAAAACTACAGGAACTGTATATGCAGATCCAACGTAAGACAACAACGTTGCGTACATAATATGATAATAAAACATTATATTTGTATATGTGGCAATAGCAACATGACATTTATGGTGATACCAGCAACGAGCTGGTAAAAACATGCCGTTGGTCAATATGTAAAGAAACTGATTAAACTATTAAGAAGTGTGACCAATACTGAACAATATTTGCTTCCGGTATGAGCAATAAGTACTGACTGGAGTACAGGACTGGCACGCAAACTGAATAGGAATCCCAAAGATAAAGACTCATACAAACATGCAGAGGTCTTGCTTGGTGATGGGTAGAAGAGAAAGATTTTGTTTTATGTTGGTTCAGTCTGTAAAGTTTTTGTGACCAACAGGATGTGGCGATGTCGGGCTGAATGGGGATGAATCCTCCTGCGAAGAGATAAAGCGAATGGTGGGATGTTTGAGACCTTTGTTGTTTAGGTTAACCACAAAAGAACCCAGGATATCAGTGGCCACGGGCAAAGTTGTTGTGGATGAATTTTTTAGAAAAAAGTGTTGCAGACAGTTACAATTGGTGGGTGTAGGCGCAAACTCTGGATGGTCTTAGTGATAAGAATGCTTTCATTCCATGTTGAAGCGCTCAGGCCGCAGATGAAGGGGTTTTAAGGCTGGATAGGGATTCATCCCATACTGAAGCAATATTTTTGATGTGGCAATCTGACGAGATAGGCGATCACAAAACATATTGTCAACGCCAGGTATGTGTTGACACCGAAGCTATTTGTGATGAGTAGCACCAACACAGGAGGCCATAGTATGGACATGATGCCAGAGTGCCTCGACGATTGCTTGTTTACAATCGTCACTATGGCTTGGTTGACACAGAGGAACACTATGTGGGGATTGAGAGGTGTTTCGCAAACATTGTTACAATGACATATACAGGGAACAGTTCCATCACGGCAATATCAAATTGCTTCCAAGAAGGAGAAAAAGAGTGTTGTTTCTGTTGCATTATGAAGCCCTCACTAAAAATCATAACGTGCACTTCATGTGTTGGATGGTGGTTAAGAATAAAGACAGTTCTGTTCCGGTCTACACGGTGTCGTCCTCGTGTGTGTGTTTCTCAATATAGTTATTTGGACATAACATAACATGTTTTTATCTTCCGCTAGTCAGCAGTGGAAACGACTGTCGTCTTGAGGTCAGTGACAACGGATTTCAGTGAACCGAGCAATTCACCTCCTCAAGGCTCATCGACCCCGCTCAAACGCACATGGTCGGCGACGGATTGTGTGACTGTGGTGTTGGAATGTCGAGCAACAAAACGAGCGCAAAGTGCAAATCGCAAGTAAGCTTCTACATGTGACAATATCAGGTCTAGTGATCGTGTTGGACGTTGTGGTAAATAATTGCATCGCGTCAGTGACAGTGTGCAGTTTACAGGTCCAGGCCGAGCCTGGATTTCCAGGACGTCCTGGAATTCCAACCCGTCCTGTAAAATCAGCCGAACCGCCCGCATTATCGCCCAAGCCCACTCGATTTCTGAATCCACATACACTGCGCTCAGGGTTATTATTCGTTTTTAATTTTTGCGACGCAAGTTGTTTTCTTTCACAAACTATAATTGTAAACCTTAAAATCTATTTGTGCATGTTTATTATTGTATCAATTAACGATGTAGCCTGGTAGACTATGCCGATTGTAGGTCTACTTACGATGGCTCACACAGTCACAGTGCGGGGTCTATGAGGTGAAATTTTGCAGTCGATTTGCAGTTACCCACATTTCTTTACACTCTCCAAATAGTCAGATTGTCATTTGGTGTGTTGTGTAAAAACATTTAATTGATCATTTTATTTTTAACAACTAAGCAGACATCCAATTTAGCCCTACAAGGTGTCTGCCGTTCGACTGACTGGGCAGATATCCAATAGTGCACCAATCTTTTCTGCTTGTATTTGATTGCTATTCCATATGCCACAAACATTGTGAATTGTACTAACAAAATGAAATTTCTTTGCGAGTCCAGTGAAGTGCAGATGTCTTACAGCAAACTTGGACCTCAAAGGCACTCTACACCATTTAGTTAGAATTGTTCAATGTTTTCCCATCCCCTGCATGCAAAAAATCATACCGTTATATGATTGCCCAACGTTATTTGCATGATTTGTTTTTTTTTATACGTTCTTCCTGAGTTTATTTCCAAAAAAATTTGCATGGTCAAACGATGAATCAACAGTTTGTTGGGATTGTTTTATTTCAAGCATTGGTTAAGCCTCATCGTCAAATAAAGGTATGTTCTTGTTAAAATATTGCAACCCTAGATAATAAAAAAGTTTTTTAACAGTATTAAAAAATTGCTCCATGTTAGGTGTTAAGAAGGAATTTATTGAATAACAGTATTCCTCGTCATTATTAAAGGGAGTATAAAATAAATGTACATGTTGCTCCATACATCTATACATTCCAAGGTGTCGTAAAATTTGATAAGAGAGTAATATATGATATTTCCATTTGACTTTCTTCTTGTTCACTTTCCTTCTTTTTCAGCAATCCTAACTGGGCTCACCACCAACAATATCCAAGTGGATGAAACATGGTTTAGAATGACAGAAGAGGAAGGACTGATGGAAAACCCTCTTCACTAAAGCAGAGGAGCTGAGACAAAGGCATAATTGTTGCCAAATAAAATGACAAAAACCAAAAAGTTTTTACTTATACTTACTGAGACAGTTTATGGGCAGAGTATTGTAATACTGGAATAAAGCCCAGTCAACCACCTCATACCCTGCACCCACTGTCACTATCACAAACCCTATGCCTACTAAAAAAAAAAAATCAAAATTTGAACCTGCTTTACACAACACCTTCCAGACAAAAATCCCTGTGCCCATAATCTTCACAACACCTCAAGCACTGCTTCAACAACAGAAACCAACTTCTTTCAGCCGGAAGGGGACACAAAGATAGATGGATTTCAACATTCATTATTCAAAGTGAAGCATCACACATACAAACCATCTGAACTACACTTGGCTATCAAACAACATCAACTCAACTTGGGGCAGATATTCCCACACCAACCCCTCAAACAGCCCTTCAGGCCCCACCAATTCAAATGCAGTCAAACGTCGACACAACATCTTCTCAGACGAACATTCAGCCACCACCTAAACGGATGCAGGCAGACATCCACACACTAACACTAACAGAGCATCACAACCAAATCAAGCACTGCAGGAATTCAGATGAACATCACACACAAAAAACTGGGTTGGGTGTAAGAATGACGACCAAAAATGTCATCCATGGGCCCACCACAGATGTGTTGGCTGAGGAAGATTTATTGGACAGGGTGTCTCTAACAAGGAATACATCTGTCCAAGTTGTAGTTTGTAATCTTTTGCAAGACAGTTGTGTCAATGATTGGCTTTAACATTGTTATGACATTCAAGTCATACTATTAATATTATGGTAGTATTTCTCCTTTGTGCATGCAGATGACAATTTTTTACATGAAATAAATGATAGTTCAATAATCAATTTTATTCCTATTTTTTATTATCCTGGAGAATAATAAAGATAAAGGAGATCTGTGGCATTTGAACAATCCCCACCAGGAAAAGCCCTACAGTTTGAAATAACATTTTTTTAATAGTTTATTGTACAAAGTGAGATTAATTTATCACATTTTGAGATAAACTTTATGAATACATATGAAACAACACAAGCTCATTTGACTTATTTTGATTCTGTAACATAGTATCTGCAAAGATAGATGCATATGAATAATGCACAAGTCCAAACAGTCTAGTCAAAACACCTGATTGTGATCAGTTTTTGCATTCCCAAATCGGCCATTTTGAAATTATTTTTTTTTCAAATCTCCACTGTTTGACATCTGGACGGTAGATTATTAAAAGCTGTGGTGAAAATGTTCAGCAAAATGTCCTCTTTTAAGTGAGCCATTCGCTTTTTTCAGCAACACGAAGCGTACGTTCGCGGAGATAGTTAAACAAGCCCATGCAATCATGCTACAGGGAGACCCCAATATTCGGAAGACTAAAATTCCACTAAACAATGGTCGATTATGACAGATGATCACTCAAATTAACAAATGATCCTTCCCCAAGCCTCAGCCAATAGGAAAATGCGTAGCAACGTATTTACATATATTGAGAACGAATGAAAACACAGGTACTATCCGCCTGGGAAACCAGGACGTCCGCCAGCCCGCGCGCCTGGAAGGACCCTGGAATCCAGGCTCCTGGAATTCCAGCCGCGCGCGGATGTGTGACTGTGGTGGGATTCCCAGGACGTCCTGGAAATCCAGGCTCGGCCTCGACCAGTGTGTTTATCGCCCGCCAAATCATGTCGGAATCAAACCCAGCAGCAAGCGTGCAGTACGTGCACTCAAACGATCTAGCCGGTATCAAGTTGCCCTCATTCAACTGGGACAGTGACGATTTGCCTCATCAGTTTCGCTCATTCAAGCGTTATTGTGAACTGTTGTTGTCGACTCCTACGTACAGTAACAAAACAGGTCACGAAATTGTTAACTACATCCTACTGTGGTTGGGACCCAATGCTTTAGAAGTCTACGACAACTGGTCTCATCTGACAGTAGAGCAGAAGAAAACGCCAGAGTCAGTGTGGCAGGCATTCCAAGACTATTTTGAGCCCAAGGCTAACTATAGACTTGCCCGTTTTCAATTTCGCGACATTCGTCAACAGTCAGCTGAGCCCATTGACACCTTTACAACTCGTCTTAAGGTGCAAGCACGGAAGTGTAAATTCGAGGCTGCTCTCGAGGACATGCTGATCGACCAAATCATTATTGGCACTGTGCACAACCCCGTTCGTAAAAAGCTACTAGACCACGATCCCGAGAAGTTGACACTTGACAAAGTTCTTGACTGTGCTCGAACATACGAGGCCACACAACAACAACTCAATCAGTTTGGGCAGGCTACGAAGGTGGATAGCATCCATCAAAAGCGAAACAACCAAAGGAAAGGACCGATTCCACATGCTGAATCGACCTCAAGGAACACATGCCACTTTTGTGGTGGGACTAGACACCGTCGGGAGGAATGTCCCGCTCGCGACCAGAAATGCAATAAATGCTTAAAAGTTGGTCATTGGGGAAAAGTTTGTCGCAGTACTGCTGCACAGAGTTCTACGCAAGGACATCGCAGTGGCTCAATAAAGTACAGTACTTCAAAGTATAACAAACAGAAGCAGAAGCCTGATGTACACTCTGTTTGTGTTGAGAATAAGGATGACCCACAGTTTGAACAGTGCACATTCAACACTCTCTCCATTTCAACAGTAAGCCGGGACAAAGCATTTGCAATCTTGCGCATTGAGGCATACCCCAACAAGAAGACAAATCTACGAGGTAAAGTGGATACAGGTGCTCAAGGGAATATCCTGCCTCTGCGAACGTTCCGCAATATATACCCATCGCATGTAAATGAAGATGGACTGCCAACAACCTTAGTTAAAAGTGACGCCAAACTCACTGCATACAATGGCACTCCGATTCGTCAGTACGGTACACTTACCATCCCGTGTCGTTACGCGGACAGCCAGTGGCAAGCAACAAAATTTTATGTAACTGACACACCAGGTCCTGTAATTTTTGGATTGGAAACTTGCGAAGCTCTCAGTCTGGTGACCATGAACTGTACCATATCTCTCCAGACTGACACTGCAAACCTTAGAAAGCTGAGTGACGTCAAGTCCATGTACCCTGACCGATTCACAGGCTTGGGTAAATTCAAAGGAGAGCATTCACTAATCCTCAAGGAGGATGCTTGTCCTGTAATCCATGCGCCAAGAAGAGCTCCAATCCAGCTCCAATCTCAAATCCGCTCTGAGCTTGACAGAATGCTGGACCTAGATGTCATCCGCCCAGTGAGTGAACCTACAGACTGGGTCTCGAGCATAACATATGTTCAAAAACCAAACGGGTCTCTCCGCATTTGTTTGGATCCGAAAGACATCAATAAGGCGCTAAAGAGGGGTCAGCACCGCACCCCCACACTTGAAGAGGTCACACACAGACTCAAGGGCGCCAAAGTGTTTAGCAAACTGGATGCCAAGTCCGGCTATTGGAGCGTGCAGTTAGATGATGCCAGTCAACACCTCACTACGTTCAACAGTCCATTTGGAAGGTTCTGTTTCCAAAGGCTCCCATTCGGCTTGAAAACTAGACAAGACGTCTTCCAAAAGGCAATGGATCAGATACTCGATGGACTGCCTGGCGTCATATCCATTGCAGATGACATCACTGTGTTCGGTGTTGACCAAGCTGATCACAACCGCAATCTCCATCAGTTGATGGAACGTGCTCGCAAATGTGGTCTTGTCTTCAATGCAGAGAAATGTAAAATCAACCAAGACGAAGTATGCTTCTTTGGCAACATCTACGGGGAGTCAGGGGTCAAGCCTGATCCAAGCAAAGTGCAGGCTATCATCGACCTGAAGCCCCCAGCAAACGTCTCAGAACTCCAGTCATTCCTTGGAATGGTCACATACCTTGCTCCGTATATCCCTAAGCTGAGTAACGTTACAGGACCATTGAGACAGCTACTACAGAAGGACTCTGAATTCCAGTGGCATCCAGAGCATCAAGCAGTTTTCAGCCAACTCAAACAGCTCATTAGTAGAGCTGGATTGCTCTCATACTTTGATCCAACCAAGCCAGCTGTATTGCAAGTTGATGCGAGTCAAGAAGCCCTCGGCGCCGCACTCATTCAAGATGGTCACCCAATCTCGTTTGCCTCAAAAAGTTTGTCTGACACCGAAAAGCGGTACGCAAACATAGAAAGAGAGCTACTTGCATGTGTATTTGGAGCAGAACGCTTTCACACATATTTGTACGGCAAACCATTTACCATCGAGTCATATCACCTTCCATTGGAGATGATCTCAGCCAAAGCACTCACATCTGCCCCAGCCCGTCTGCAGCGTATGCTGTTGAGGTTGCAACGCTATGACTACGAGATAAAATACAGACCTGGCAAAGAGATGATTCTAGCGGACAGCCTTTCTCGACTCCCAAAGTCTAGTGCTGATGAACACATTGAACTGAATATTAAGGTATGCTTTGTTCAATTCAGCAACAGACGACTCGATGAGCTTCGTGAAGCAATAACAAATGACGAGACACTCAATCGCCTGTCAAAATACATTATCCAAGGATTTCCCGGACGCCAAAGAGACGTCCACCACAGCATTCATCCTTATTGGCCTTTCCGAGACGAACTAAGCATTGAAAATGGTCTCATTCTGAAGGGAAGTCAACTGCTGATCCCAGAGATCCTCCATGACCAATATCTAACTGACATCCACACTGGTCACCAAGGGATTATCCGCTGTCAGATGCGCGCTAGAGGTAGCGTGTACTGGCCCGGGATCAACTCTGACATCGAGGGCATAATATCACAATGCGCCATTTGTCAAAAGCACCAGGCATCGCAGAGTAAAGAGCCAATGGAACCCGTTATGACAACCGTTCCACCATATCCCCGGCAAGGTTATTGGAATTGGCCCCGAACCACGTTCCTACACAGTGCTATGCCGCACGACAGGTCGCCCTCTAAAACGCAACAGAATATTGCTACGACCTCAACCCATAGCCACTGACACTTACACAAGCCCAACTCCGTCACCACCAGCTGCACCGATAGTTGCCCCACCTCCTCTACAGCCAACACAGGATAGCCCCGTACCTGATCCCATCTCCACACCTACTAGTAAAGTGAATCACAACGCAACAGTCTCCTCACCTGCGATACAGAAAAGTGGAAATACTACAATACCTACACCACGTCCCAAGCGAAATGTCATGCCTCCACGTCGTCTCATAGAAGATATTTAATCTAACTACATATTCATATTGTAGCAGAACCAGATAGTATTGTTTTGTATGAATGTCAACTTGGGACTAGATATAAATTGTATGTCATTTTATTGTAACAGGCAGACTGCTACCTTTTTGTTTGTGACTGCAGACAAGCAACTTACATAATGTCTGTCATTGATGATTTCTTTAAAGAAGGGGGATGTTGCATTATGAAGCCCTCACTAAAAATCATAACGTGCACTTCATGTGTTGGATGGTGGTTAAGAATAAAGACAGTTCTGTTCCGGTCTACACGGTGTCGTCCTCGTGTGTGTGTTTCTCAATATAGTTATTTGGACATAACATAACAGTTTCGATGGAGATCCTTACGTGGCACCAAACTCTATTTTTGAGGTTTTCGAATAAAGATGGATTTTGATAAATTGTTCCAGCATGATTGATACACCATTGTAGCACTCCAAGAAGGTAAGCCAGGTTTGAAAGTCATGTTTTACTTCTTGTGTCAATCTGACAGCCTGTAATGTGAGGTGATAGATTTGCCATAGAAGGGTCCCGGCCACGTGTGGTAACTGAGAAGGAGAAGTTGAGCATGCTGATGATGGATTTGAGTTCTCTCAATGGTATTTTTTTAATTTAGTCAATACCTCCAAAATCTGATGGTGGTACCTCTGTAGTATTTGTGACGATTTTATTAGGTGCGAGAGGCACTTGAAGGGGATCGAAATAATTCCTGAAAGGTGAACAAATCATGTTGACATGAAAAAGATGATATAGGGAAGGGTGAGGCATAATGCAAAGAGGGTGACTACTTTGGGTTATACCAGATAACAGCTGGCTGGTCACAAGGGTATGGAAGATTGTGTAGCTGTTGAAGTTTGCCATTTTCATTCTTTTCCCGGAGTGTTAGTCAAATTTGGAAATGATGGAGTGTTGAATGGTTCTGCAATTCTACCTTAACTTATTTCGTGCGTAAATTTTTCTTTTATAGCTTGAGAGAGTTGCAGAGTCGAGTTTTTGCTGGATATTTTTATTCTGGTCTACTGAAGTCGACCTTGAAACCTGGACGAGGTAATGCCGATTTGGATATCCCACTTGAGGTATTCTGTACAGGATGCTATTGTTTCTCTAGTCAGCTGACCGCCACAAATATTGGTATATTGTTTGGATGATGCAAGTAGACACCCATTCACGTCTGCGATTAATATATCTGACCTCTGGCCTCTTTGGGCAAAATATATATAAATGTGAGATTGCACCTATCATATATCCCATCCCCATGTCATTCGGCTGCCTCTTTGCCAATTGTATCTTTTTCGGGTCCAAAGAGTGAAACAGTTAATGACTAGAATTATTTTGTCGAAGCATTCGATGCGTTACGTAATAACTTCATGCAGTACGGGTGACCTCTGGGGTCCTTGATTTATATAGTCGCATCATTTTACACAGCTGCCGATCGTACTAAGCATTCGATGTTGATCACGCATGTCGAGTTCTTTGTGGAGGTAATCAATGAGAAAAGCAATAAGTATCTCAATTTTGATTAGGTGCTATAACACGTCCTTTGATCAATGAAAGAACAGTAAATATCATATTAACTAAGAAATGTGATCTGCACCCATTTACCACTCAATAAGAAACAGACTGCGGACATTTTGGGTCTAAATAACCATTCTTAGTCCTTGAAAAATCATTGCCGGTAAAGCACGCCAATAACCACTCCTCTTCATCATAACGCTTCTGTTAATCTTTATGATTGTTATGAGAAAGCTGAAAGTCGTGTCATAATGCATCCTCATCAAGCCCCCGTCTTCATATATTTCTCCGAATATTCTGTATCTAAGGGTTAGACACGAACGTACATTTCAAATATGCTATCAACAGAGGGCTATGGATATACTCGAGTTTTAAGGCGCTGGAATACCGGTGCTGAACATGAATGGGTTAAACTGTTACACGGTTAGGACTGATCACAGACACGTTCTTACGTCATGATGTCACAATCTTACCACTATGCTTCTTCTCATGATAAACTTGGCAAATGGTCACTCGCGTTTGTTTATATATATGTATGTATGTTATGTATGGCGGTTGGCAAAATATATGTAATCTGCTAAATCACCTCTTTGTCTACACTGACAGTACCAACTCCACAGTTCTAATCAATAGATCAAAGTTAGCTCCGGTCGTAACGGTAACATGAATTTATACCGTTACTATACGACGGTTTTAGCGCTTCATTAAAAGCACACGTTTGTGTCCTTACGCTTTTGGGTGCTCAACTACGCATCCACGAGCCTGTACAACAGACAGTAAAAAAATTACCCCAACCCGACGCTATTCTACAAGAAATGCCATCGATACATCATTTCCGAACAGTCAAGATACCATGACCGCCATTTTGAAAAAAATATTAGGTGCGCTCGATTGGTCTCGCCGGCGTACGCCGAATATCAGCCTGTCACGTGGACGGCGTGTGCCGATCGCCGGTAACGGCGAATGTTCTCTTGTGGCTTTTGCGGCGCACGAGCAGCGCCACCAAGCGATTAATTTTTGTACTATTAGTGTCAGACGACACTGACAGCTAGCTTTTCCCGCACTCGTACCGCTACCACTATCGTTATTGCTCCACACTGAGCGTAGTCGAGAGATTCTTAACTTGAAACAACAGTTTTCATCATGGCAAGCGATTTTAATACTAATATGGTCATCAGTTTCCTTGTGGACAAGATTCTTGACGAGGTAGAGGATGCGACCGTGACGGATGCCAATGCCGCTTTGTAACCATTGCTGTGAGTATCAACGAATGTAAACAAAGGACGTTCAGGTCAATTTTACTGAATAATTAACTTATCATCATCCTATATATTTCACTGCCATAGGACAAAATTTTCTTTGGTGTTTTCAGAGTCCGAGAAGATGAACCCAAACTTCTCAAATATTGGGAAGAAACTGTACCTCGTTTGTCCGACCGTATTGTTATGTTATGTCCAAATAACTATATTGAGAAACACACACACGAGGACGACACCATGTAGACCGGAACAGAACTGTCTTTATTCTTAACCACCATCCAACACATGAAGTGCACGTTATGATTTTTAGTGAGGGCTTCATAATGCAACATCCCCCTTCTTTAAAGAAATCATCAATGACAGACATTATGTAAGTTGCTTGTCTGCAGTCACAAACAAAAAGGTAGCAGTCTGCCTGTTACAATAAAATGACATACAATTTAAGTCTAGTCCCAAGTTGACATTCATACAAAACAATACTATCTGGTTCTGCTACAATATGAATATGTAGTTAGATTAAATATCTTCTATGAGACGACGTGGAGGCATGACATTTCGCTTGGGACGTGGTGTAGGTATTGTAGTATTTCCACTTTTCTGTATCGCAGGTGAGGAGACTGTTGCGTTGTGATTCACTTTACTAGTAGGTGTGGAGATGGGATTAGGTACGGGGCTATCCTGTGTTGGCTGTAGAGGAGGTGGGGCAACTATCGGTGCAGCTGGTGGTGACGGAGTTGGGCTTGTGTAAGTGTCAGTGGCTATGGGTCGAGGTCGTAGCAATATTCTGTTGCGTTTTAGAGGGCGACCTGTCGTGCGGCATAGCACTGTGTAGGAACGTGGTTCGGGGCCAATTCCAATAACCTTACCGGGGAGCCAGTTTTTACGTGCCACATCCTGGTAGTAAACGGGCTGGTTGATGTCAAGCTCATCAAGGGTTTTGCTCTGGCTGTTGTAACGCATTTCAGATTTCTGATGGGCTAGCTGTCAAGCTGCAGTTATGTCATGGGCGTTGCCTTGATGGTAGACTGGTAGGTTGAAGTTAATTTTCCTTTGGAAAATGAGTTCAGCTGGTGAGGGGATTTTAGGGCCTAAAGGGGTTGTTCGATACACAAGAATAGCTTTGTCGGTTTCCTCAGGTGACTTCTTAATGAGGGCTTTCATGCTCCGGACCATGCGTTCAATAAAACCGTGTGAACGAGGATGGTGAGGGGAGCTGGTGACATGAGCTATTCCATAGTTGTTTGTCATTGCCTGGTAAGCACTGCCTATAAACTGTGGACCGTTGTCCGAGATGATGGTGTTTGGACAACCAAACATTGAAAATATATGACTGGTAATAGCAGCTACGTGACGGCTGGAAGTGTCACGTCCAAGGCATTCAACAATCGGGTAGTTCGAGTGGTAGTCTGCTATGATGAGATAGTTCTCATCATTCAGTGTGAAGAGATCTGAGCCAATTGTATGCCAGGGATATGGTGGAACGGTTGTAATAACGGGTTCCATTGGCTCTTTACTCTGCGATGCCTGGTGCTTTTGACAAATGGCGCATTGTTGTGATATTATGCCCTCGATGTCAGAGTTGATCCCGGGCCAGTACACGCTACCTCTAGCGCGCATCTGACAGCGGATAATCCCTTGGTGACCAGTGTGGATGTCAGTTAGATATTGGTCATGGAGGATCTCTGGGATCAGCAGTTGACTTCCCTTCAGAATGAGACCATTATCAATGCTTAGTTCGTCTCGGAAAGGCCAATAAGGATGAATGCTGTGGTGGACGTCTCTTTGGCGTCCGGGAAATCCTTGGATAATGTATTTTGACAGGCGATTGAGTGTCTCGTCATTTGTTATTGCTTCACGAAGCTCATCGAGTCGTCTGTTGCTGAATTGAACGAAGCATACCTTAATATTCAGTTCAATGTGCTCATCAGCACTAGACTTTGGGAGTCGAGAAAGGCTGTCCGCTAGAATCATCTCTTTGCCAGGTCTGTATTTTATCTCGTAGTCATAGCGTTGCAACCTCAACAGCATACGCTGCAGACGGGCTGGGGCAGATGTGAGTGCTTTGGCTGAGATCATCTCCAGTGGACGGTGATCTGACTCGATGGTAAATGGTTTGCCGTACAAATATGTGTGAAAGCGTTCTGCTCCAAATACACATGCAAGTAGCTCTCTTTCTATGTTTGCGTACCGCTTTTCGGTGTCAGACAAACTTTTTGAGGCAAACGAGATTGGGTGACCATCTTGAATGAGTGCGGCGCCGAGGGCTTCTTGACTCGCATCAACTTGCAATACAGCTGGCTTGGTTGGATCAAAGTATGAGAGCAATCCAGCTCTACTAATGAGCTGTTTGAGTTGGCTGAAAACTGCTTGATGCTCTGGATGCCACTGGAATTCAGAGTCCTTCTGTAGTAGCTGTCTCAATGGTCCTGTAACGTTACTCAGCTTAGGGATATACGGAGCAAGGTATGTGACCATTCCAAGGAATGACTGGAGTTCTGAGACGTTTGCTGGGGGCTTCAGGTCGATGATAGCCTGCACTTTGCTTGGATCAGGCTTGACCCCTGACTCCCCGTAGATGTTGCCGAAGAAGCATACTTCGTCTTGGTTGATTTTACATTTCTCTGCATTGAAGACAAGACCACATTTGCGAGCACGTTCCATCAACTGATGGAGATTGCGGTTGTGATCAGCTTGGTCAACACCGAACACAGTGATGTCATCTGCAATGGATATGACGCCAGGCAGTCCATCGAGTATCTGATCCATTGCCTTTTGGAAAACGTCTTGGCTAGTTTTCAAGCCAAATGGGAGCCTTTGGAAACAGAACCTTCCAAATGGACTGTTGAACGTAGTAAGGTGTTGACTGGCATCATCTAACTGCACGCTCCAATAGCCGGACTTGGCATCCAGTTTGCTAAACACTTTGGCGCCCTTGAGTCTGTGTGTGACCTCTTCAAGTGTGGGGGTGCGGTGCTGACCCCTCTTTAGCGCCTTATTGATGTCTTTCGGATCCAAACAAATGCGGAGAGACCCGTTTGGTTTTTGAACATATGTTATGCTCGAGACCCAGTCTGTAGGTTCACTCACTGGGCGGATGACATCTAGGTCCAGCATTCTGTCAAGCTCAGAGCGGATTTGAGATTGGAGCTGGATTGGAGCTCTTCTTGGCGCATGGATTACAGGACAAGCATCCTCCTTGAGGATTAGTGAATGCTCTCCTTTGAATTTACCCAAGCCTGTGAATCGGTCAGGGTACATGGACTTGACGTCACTCAGCTTTCCAAGGTTTGCAGTGTCAGTCTGGAGAGATATGGTACAGTTCATGGTCACCAGACTGAGAGCTTCGCAAGTTTCCAATCCAAAAATTACAGGACCTGGTGTGTCAGTTACATAAAATTTTGTTGCTTGCCACTGGCTGTCCGCGTAACGACACGGGATGGTAAGTGTACCGTACTGACGAATCGGAGTGCCATTGTATGCAGTGAGTTTGGCGTCACTTTTAACTAAGGTTGTTGGCAGTCCATCTTCATTTACATGCGATGGGTATATATTGCGCGAACGTTCGCAGAGGCAGGATATTCCCTTGAGCACCTGTATCCACTTTACCTCGTAGATTTGTCTTCTTGTTGGGGTATGCCTCAATGCGCAAGATTGCAAATGCTTTGTCCCGGCTTACTGTTGAAATGGAGAGAGTGTCGAATGTGCACTGTTCAAACTGTGGGTCATCCTTATTCTCAACACAAACAGAGTGTACATCAGGCTTCTGCTTCTGTTTGTTATACTTTGAAGTACTGTACTTTATTGAGCCACTGCGATGTCCTTGCGTAGAACTCTGTGCAGCAGTACTGCGACAAACTTTTCCCCAATGACCAACTTTTAAGCATTTATTGCATTTCTGGTCGCGAGCGGGACATTCCTCCCGACGGTGTCTAGTCCCACCACAAAAGTGGCATGTGTTCCTTGAGGTCGATTCAGCATGTGGAATCGGTCCTTTCCTTTGGTTGTTTCGCTTTTGATGGATGCTATCCACCTTCGTAGCCTGCCCAAACTGATTGAGTTGTTGTTGTGTGGCCTCGTATGTTCGAGCACAGTCAAGAACTTTGTCAAGTGTCAACTTCTCGGGATCGTGGTCTAGTAGCTTTTTACGAACGGGGTTGTGCACAGTGCCAATAATGATTTGGTCGATCAGCATGTCCTCGAGAGCAGCCTCGAATTTACACTTCCGTGCTTGCACCTTAAGACGAGTTGTAAAGGTGTCAATGGGCTCAGCTGACTGTTGACGAATGTCGCGAAATTGAAAACGGGCAAGTCTATAGTTAGCCTTGGGCTCAAAATAGTCTTGGAATGCCTGCCACACTGACTCTGGCGTTTTTCTTCTGCTCTACTGTCAGATGAGACCAGTTGTCGTAGACTTCTAAAGCATTGGGACCCAACCACAGTAGGATGTAGTTAACAATTTCGTGACCTGTTTTGTTACTGTACGTAGGAGTCGACAACAACAGTTCACAATAACGCTTGAATGAGCGAAACTGATGAGGCAAATCGTCACTGTCCCAGTTGAATGAGGGCAACTTGATACCGGCTAGATCGTTTGAGTGTACGTACTGCACGCTTGCTGCTGGGTTTGATTCCGACATGATTTGGCGGGCGATAAACTGCACACTGTCACCGACGCGATGCAATTATTTACCACAACGTCCAACACGATCACTAGACCTGATATTGTCACATGTAGAAGCTTACTTGCGATTTGCACTTTGCGCTCGTTTTGTTGCTCGACATTCCAACACCACAGTCACACAATCCGTCGCCGACCATGTGCGTTTGAGCGGGGTCGTTGAGGAGGTGAATTGCTCGGTTCACTGAAATCCGGTGTCACTGACCTCAAGACGACAGTCGTTTCCACTGCTGACTAGCGGAAGATAAAAACACTGTTTTTAATCACTATGGGTCGTTTTAGATCTCACTTGCTGCCACCATGTTATGTTATGTCCAAATAACTATATTGAGAAACACACACACGAGGACGACACCATGTAGACCGGAACAGAACTGTCTTTATTCTTAACCACCATCCAACACATGAAGTGGACGTTATGATTTTTAGTGAGGGCTTCATAATGCAACACGTATATTTCGCAGAAATTTCCGAGTGAGCCGGACAATATTTTCCTACATATTAGACAATATTAGAGATTTTGTCGCTGAGGTAGAAGTTTTTGGGGGAAGAAATCCTGTTAAACCAGACAAGAAGTTAGCAATGTTCTTGAGATTTATTGGGAGCAAGGACAGAGTGGTCAGCTTGTCTCAGCTTTTCAATGTTGTTGAGTCAACATTCATTAAATCACGTCGCCAAGTAAGTGAGAGCATCATGGACCATCTGATGACTCGACACATAGGTTGGCCCCCTAATGAGGACCTATCGATCATCGCCTCCACAATAAATGATATGGGTAGTCATACTCTCCCAGGTGTTGTGGGATTTTTAGACGGATCACACATCCCAAGGACCAATCCAGATGCTTATTACAACAGGAAAAAATCTATTCAGTTATTTTACAAGGCGTTTGCAGAGAAAACCTCTGCTTCACAGATGTTGCTGTCGCGTGATTAAACCTTCGTACAAGACCAGAGGCCGAAAAAACATACCCGGTCGCGCGGCACATGTATAAAACCTCTATACACTTAAGTGCCCCCCGGGCTTAACGTTAGTCGTCATTCTGAGCATGCGCGATGTACGTGATCTTGAACTTGAAAACAAACATGTTGCTGTGTTTCGGACTTTTTACCGCTTCCCAAATTGATCGAACTATAAATAATTACCATGGATGAAATCCCCCGCCGAAAAGGGATAAAATTGTCCGTAAAACATCATTGCATTATAACTCCATCACTTGGGTATGTTTGGTGTTTGGTAGTTGTCTGAATCGATCTCAATTCTTTTTCATTGCGTCGTTTTCTGAGAAAGTAAGACGTCTACTCAGACGTCTTGCGTCATGGCATCTCAAATGCTATACGTTCGACATTATACCAAAGAGCTTATAGATACGTAGCCCAGTACCAGATCATACTACTGTAGTCTCTCCACTTCCAAATTTTCACCTCCCTGACTTTAAAATAAAAAGTCGACGGTTGTTTGCAGGGCATAGTTCCAGGCCCTAATTGAGAGACAACCGTTTCATAGCGAATGACATTAAAAGATGAACCATCTCACCATACCTTGTTCTATGGTTTATTCATAATGTACACAAGCAGTAACACATGCACATAATCCAGATATTCCTCTCCTATTGTTTTAGCGGTTAGCCCGGTACCAGACCTAACTACTGCAGGCATAGCGACCGATGGTAGGTTTGATAGATACGCTACAAGGGCTCACTCACAAAGCGATACTGGGGAGAAATCCAAAGGATGGGGAAAGCGGTTATGGGGAAAGAAGTGACACGTTATGATCGCGCCATCTTGTCTGCTCGTCCGCCAGCTTCGGCATGTTCAACGCCGCTGTCAAGACCACAGACGCTCGGTTCCCGATGCTAAGCTTCCGAGCACCGATCCTATCTATATATCATATATAGATAGGGGCTCTGATAGAAAGGTAAGCTTGGCATCGGGGCCGAGCGCTTGTGGTTATGACTAGTGGATTTATGTCTGCGGGAATGGGGGTCATGATGTGTCTTTCTTGTCACAGCTGACATGTGACTCTTGAATGGATATTGTTATAAATAGTTTCCATATTTATTAATCCCTAAAATTAACTATGGCCAGGTTTATATGTTTCTCGGAGAAACCCACCCACCCCCACACCCCAAAAATATATCGTTGCATTTCTGTCTATTTAATTTATGTTCAGTCTTTCCTCCCCCACCCCCCCCCCTAATTTGGTGTGATGTAACTGTAAACAATTTTTATTCCTCGCAGAGTTAACTTACAGCCAATCAGTTACCAGAACATCAATAATATACACCTTACAGTTGCAAAACAACCAAACAAAATTGAGAAGTATCAAAACAACACAACATAGATCTTTCCATGCTCTGAATCTACTGGCAGGTCACATTACTGCAGTCGTGATATCGTTACGCGCGGTCGCTTTTTCCACGACATCTCGGCCGTCGCCATGTGAATGATTCGCTCGTGGAGCTTGTGTTGAGCATTGGTACGTGAACGTTCTAAATGCAACCCGAGAGGAATGTTTGCATTTAATCAACAGCCGTCTTGAGGTATCTTTTAGGGTCATTTCGTGAGGTCTAATCCGAGCACAAAACATGGCTGTTTTGTAATCTGAACTTCCCTTTACATTCCCTACATCATTGACAGCTTGGACAAAATAAAACTGACGAAAATGGCTAGTTACGTCCCTAATGCGGTATATCAAGCAGTTCGGCTTAGGTGTTAAGCGAGTTAAACTCAAAACCACAGGTTTTGTAATCAAAGTCCAAAGCGATAGATTCTAGATGTATATATACTTATGAGTGAGATTTCGATACCTTGTAGGCTGATCACAAAACAGGTTACAGAGGCCAAGGTGGTCAGAAGCCTCGTGGGTATGAATGGGTGGTACGAACGAACAAGTAATTCCATGCATTCCTTCACGTAACAACTGGGTATGACCGCTGGTGCTGTCCTTTATTGCGCTCGTGTGCTTTCCTTTATGTCTAGTGGAGCCAGTGAGATCCTTTTTCGATAGACTTATGTTTTAAATGAAATAAATTCCCATTTTACCCATTCCATCTGTCTCAGTAAGTTGCATTCATACTTAAATGATATGCCGGGCACCAATTCTGCTGCTTTCGTCAAGTGATTTTTTCGATTGTGGTTGGCGTGCCAAGCTACAATAATGTGATCAGCATCAAGATTCAAGTGCTTCTTTGTTAGTCATCCAAGAATACACAAGGATTTGTTACCATGGCAACATAAAGGATTGGTCTCATAATTCATTTTCGGGATCTAACCGTTAGAATCGTTGAACCGAGGAACATGTCCCAAGTAACAAAGGATGCATTGACTTTCGCAAAGCTGCTTCCCAAGGTATCTTAATCTATGGAAAACTTTATGAGGCAGTGCGTCATAAACCGACAAACCTTCATGATTAACTGGAGGCAAACATTTAGGTGAACAATCCGTACTTAGCTATATATTTGTATTTGAATATCACTAGATTTTTAAGCGACATTTCCCTACGATGGCATCAGTGAGATTCATCTTATTCCAAGAACCTATAACACATATTCCAACAGTGATTTTCGTTGCCTATGTTCCCCGCCTTGGTTTGTATCACGCCAAGTTATTTGTGGTACGTCCAAAAGCTGAAAAAACGAGCAATAAACAGCCAGCATTATATACCTCCATTGGTATTGATCAACAGCAGCTCAGCAATGTGCTTGGTCGAATGAAATATCATGTACGCAACATAAACCAAAAGTCGAGAAATACAGGGTCCCTTGTCCAAGACAAGTCCAATAAATGCAAATTACAACAAATTGAAATTTACATAATGTGTTCTATTAGTTCTTACTTCGTGTGTAGTGATCACTTTTTCATCCAAATTAACATTATGTGAATACTTGGTAATATTATCAATTCGCGCTGGGATTTTCCCTTTAAAAACAAAATATATTTGTCGATCAAATTGAAGAAATCCCCTCGTTTCGATTTGATTAAGTGTATGGACAAAGGTCCACGTCAATGTCATGAGCGAATGACTCCCACGGGAACAAACGCTCGTTGACAATACATCGTCTGCAGTGTCAGCTCTGCTGCAGTGGTTTAGAATGTCAGCTGGTTGAGTGGGTGCTCGTAAAGCATTAGAGACCCCCTGACCCAGGGTGGCAATGATTTCCTATCAGTAAGACACGTTTATCGCTATGCTCTGCGGAACGGTAAACCTGTAATACCTCTTCCATTTGTTAGCTCAGTTCTAGCCATTATCTGAATCCAACTGTCAATGCTCGTGTCACATGTGCTATATTCATTATCCAAACGTACGTTTTATAGTTCTAAACAGTTTACAACGTAGTAGGTTGGCAATCTGTTGGTGGTGGTGTCTGTCAATATACTTGGCTCGGCGGTGGACCGATTTTGTCACAAGACCAAGGTATTAATCGCTGAGTGTTGAACAATTCGCCGACTGTGGTTCATTAAACGACTGCATGCATTTGACAACCACTTGTCAAACTGCTACTAAGCGGTATGCATATAGGATGATTTAGTGGTAAAAGAGAGTCCCCAATCACACCGTGCATGGCATGACAAGGCATGTATGATTGAAAGAGTTACCCACAGTGAACAGTGAAATAGTCTACAGATCAATAATTAGTAGTAATGAACAAAAGTTTCGTGGATGTGCCGAAATATCCATCCTAGCACGGTTGATTTGCATCATTCCAACTTCATTAACTTGTGGCGTTTCTGACGTTGTTTGATAGTGTAAAAGATTGTAGAGCGTATATAATAGCGTCAGAAGTGACTGCGCTATCAAATGCTAAGTCCTGGACAGTAATAAAGTAAGAATATATATTACCAATATAGTATGTAAATTCCTCTAACTGCCCTGCAGTTAAATTTTTGGTCGTTAACATTTAAATGTCAAGTTGCCCAAGGGATATTCGACCGTGTGTCTTTATATGGGATCAATCGTCGACGTTCAATGATAAGGGATGGCGGACGAAGTATAGGCGGTAAGGCAAAGCCCCCCCCCCCCATGCACGAAGATCATGGTAGGAAGGATTAAAAGTCATTCTGCCGCAAGAGACTTGAGTCACCCCATTAGCGCGTTTCTGTTACTCATAGTTATGTAAGAAATTATCAAGACTCGTCAAGATGGACTCCTCCCCACGAACTTATTCTTAGGATAGTACTCAAACACAAAGCTCAACACTGCTTTACATTGAGGGCTGTGGATATGGGCGAATCGTCAGACATTCTACTCCATTCGCTGGTACACTGGTGCAGATTCATGAAATGGGGAAAGGATTGTGACTCACCAGTAATACATTCACACGCTATTATCTCACGATCTTTCCAGCGTACTTATTCGAGAAGCTATGCGGCTATAGCCTCTTCGCTATCGCTGTCAGCTTCCATACAGCAGGTTTGAAAATTTGATCTTTGTCTATGCGGATGTATGGGCGACCTGATCTAACCGTCTTATCATACATTGTACAATATAGATAAAATAATTTTGGTGCACTTATCCACGTTATGCATTGATCGATAACGGTAAATCTAATAACGAGTTGTTTTAGCATAAATAATTCATAGAGGCCAAAATATCTCTTTGCGTTTTAATTAATTAATTTGTGCTAAGTATGACCACGCAACAACTACCTTATATATATCATGTTGTCTGCTTTATTGGTAAATGCGAGTTCTATTTTCCATTTGGTGTAGACCCCATGCTGTAACATTATGTTGCCATGAGCTATTGACACGCAGTTGGAAAAAAAAACCCCACCACCATAAATAATGGTACTGGTTATAAAAAAACATTGATCTCTTCAAACTATGAATCCAATGGGTGTGCACATCACCGCAGTGGGACCGTCGTTACGCGCCGTCGCTTCACAACGCGACCGCCACGTTCCAATGGGAGTGATGGGCTCATGTAGGTTTGATTGAGCTTTGATGCGTGTGCGTTATCACTATGACCCAGGCGTAGGGTTTGTATTTGATCAACAGCTGTCTTGAGGTGTCTTTTCGGGTCGTTTCATGAGGTCTAATCTGCGCTCAAAACAGGGTAGTTTGGCAATCTGCAGTTCCCTTTGCGTCAATCATAACACTGGTGGGACTTCTGCGAGATGAGACAAAGCGAAATTGACTGATCACACCATTAATGCGCGCTAGTATATCAATTTTTAAGGCATTCATATCGTGTGAATTCAAAACCACGTGTTTGGGACAAATCTGAACGATATGTCCACAGCGTTGCAGTTTACAAATCTATCATTGAGATCAATATCATAAAGTGACATCGTGGTTCACAATTCTCACACAGAGACTTGCTATGTCTTAGCATGTACGTTGCGCAATGCTGCTATGACTACAGGATATAAGAGTAACAATACAACTGAGTGTTTCCCTATGAATGGATGAAACGTACGAACCCATTTTCCCCTTTTAACCCAAATCTAATATGGCAAATCTTGTTCTTACAAAACCCAATCCCAATTGCGACAGCAGCCCTGTAATCAGCGATGTTGTCATTGACAAAACGGATGGAAATATTACTTTACATTACATATAAGACTTCATAACTGACTAGATAATAAGGCTGTATGTACAAATCGGGGTTTCAAGGTACACACATATATATATATATATATATATATATATATATATATATATATATATATATATATATATATATATATATATATATATATATATATATATATATATATATATATATATATATATATATATATATATATATATATATATCTCTATATATATATATATATATATATATATATATATATATATATATATATATATATATATATATATATATATATATATATATATATTCATATATCCCACTTTTAGCCAGTTTGTATGCTCATTTATGGGCTAAATGCCTGCAATTATGACAGCTAATAGGACCATCATAAAGTGTAAGAACTCTGTTCTTCTATTTCATGGGATGCAAATGTCTACTTTGCTTTAATACCCTCTCTATTGCTTACCAATCAGTGCATTCATTTTTGGGAGTGCTTAACACTGCTGTACGTTACGGATCCCTTTCCATATGCACTGGTGGTCCACAAACAATCTAACTCTTCTGGTCTACTGCAAATATGTTTGGATTGTTTGAAGATAAGTATGATTTTTGTATAGAAGTCTCCACATTCATTGGAGTTCATTGTCATGATTATATCAATATTGGCAAGGCACATACAAAATAAGCTGCGGTTTTTTGAGTCATCAAAGAAAAGCAGAGGATATGTTATCATGCACTGTTGCAAAATCAAAGGATTGCTATAATAATTCATATAGTATAGTATACCTAAGTATAGGTTAATTTAACACCACATATGGTGCTATAGATGTATTATATTGAATAATGAAAGTTGTATTTACTTAGTTCTTTAGCAGTAACGAAATAGACGAAGCAACAATCAGAGTGAAACAACCCGTCCTAATGTATCCCCACAAAGATAATTATGAATTACATATTATCCTTAGTTGACGATCATATAGATAGATGGAGATGATATTATCGTCTGACTCAGTATAAACATCTTCTGTATTACCATGAATCATTCATACGTAGCGTCGGTTCGTTAGACAAGCAAACTAATAACCTGTGCCACTGATTAGTAATAATGCCGTTGTTGTGGAAAATATAATTAACGCTTTAGAGTGGAAATGAATATTATTTACAGAGAATTTGCTTGTTGAATATGATACAATGACACCGTAACGTTGTTTTTGGCAGACAACCTGGAGAGTATCATGTTATAAGTAATGTAACTATTACCAAGCTACTCTATAACAAAATGAAAATGGAGTATAATCTGTCCTTGTGATGATAACTTTGCAATCAACTCCTGACTACAAAACACCGGAAGGGGAAATTCTGCTGTAAATGTTTCAATTAGGAACATATTTTTCGTTTATTCCTTGCATAACAAATGCCTGAAGGGGCGCATGTCAGGCTTTTGGAAATATTATGGCAGTGTATCCTGGAAATGTTATGGCAGTGTTGCTACTGAATTATTGGCGTGGAATGAAATGATATATAACTATGTTGACGATCGACAAAGCCGTAGATAACAGAGCTCTTATCACTACAGATATTTGAATCTTTGTCATTCTCGAATTCTGTAATGGACATTCAATTTTCTTTCTGTTAATTGCGTTCCGAATTTTCATTAACTCATAAACATTCAGCAAGCAACCGTCCTGTCCTTGGAATATATATTTCATCACAATTGATAACTGGTGTGTTGTTTAGGCCAAGGAATCGCAAACTTGCCTTATATCTTCTGGCCGACCTCTGTGACACCAACATTGGAGAAAATCGTACACTTTCCGAACCGCAGCTGAACATTGGATTGCGTCAAACGAAATATCTTCTGAGACTCCAATGCTTAAGGGGAATTCCCAGACATTCATGAAAATATTGTTGTTAAAAATCACATAGACAGATTCCTTAAGCTTTTTGGAAATTATATCCAAAAAATCAAGTCCAATCTGTGACACCTGTGTTTTAAAAATCCGATTCTATATTTTGGATAGGACGTGAATTAAATCCCAAATATGGCACGTGATAGGCAATACTGGACCTGCAAAGCTAAAAAAGGGCGGCGCAATATTACCAGGAGATGATAGAATTGCGCATTCGTATATACTAGACCCGGTCGCCACTTATTTGCATAGTTTTGTAAACAATGTTCGGATGCTGTTTTCAAAGAGCAAACATCGATAAACTATCGATGATTAGTTGTTCCCAAATCCTTGAAATGAGTATAATCGAGTAATCTTAGTAACTATACAAACACCAAAAAAATAAAAATAAAAATGGACCTTACATCCAAAACTATGCATCTTTAAAAGTATATGCGTCTAGAACTCTCTAGAAACATTGATTTAATGTCCGTTCATACAAGCGGCCATCACAAATACAATTAGCTCGACCGCAGTGATATGAAGGATCGACTGGTTAAGTGGATGGCCGGACAGCTTTAGAGCTCTTCTTGGCCAGGATGGCAATAATGTTCTATCTGTGATACCCCGTACAGTCGCTATTATTGTTATCCTCCCTGGTCGCAGGACATAGCAATTTTACGTCAATGCCCATATTCTTATTTCTCAGAATGACACGCAACTGTAATCTCAGAATAGATTTAAAAGCTATGTGTATGACAATTTATTGTTGCAAACTATTTGTTAATGCTACCATCCATCAATGTAATAGCAGAACATTTTCAAGGGATCATACTACTTATTTTCCGAGATATACATAAGTAAGGGCAGATTAAACCACTTAATTTTTGAACCATAAACCTGTCAGGATTTATTGCAGATATTTATTTATGTCATTTGAATGATAATTGATATGTTCGAAGCCGTCTTAACTTGCCCTGTTTCTGAATATTTACATCGTGACGTCATATCATATAAGCACAGAAAGCCCTATAATTGGACTCCAATATGGCAAGCAAACAGACCGCCTTCTGTTATTCCTCTACAAAGCGCAGTGATTTCCTTATAAGCACAATGTTATCACGTTCCTTAGGATTCATAAACTTTGTGCAATCCGCCACTATTGGACATTTATTTAGTGTTGAATTCTGGTTAATTGTACGAAGTGTATTTTGTAAGTGACACGGTAACTTGATCACCCCACCACAATCTGACTGATATACTGATTTGATAGATATGAAATGAGCCAATAAAACCCAGAGAGAATGACAAACAACACAAGGGAGCTTTCGACCTATTCCGTCCACGATGCCCTGTTACAAACAACAAGGATGCACCTTATACTGGCAATTTTGTGCTTTGTCTACTTTGCCTCATTAAGCTTTCCAGTTTGGTCCAGTTTGTATATAGAAAGTCCAATAGCTTATTGATGAGATAAAGGCTTGGTATAAATGACAAATCATGGGATCATTAGTCTCAAGATAAATTGGAGTTCTCTTGAGCGTTGATTTGGGTACAAAAACTTTAACAATGACAACCGTTCTAGGACGGCATATTAAATCATGGCATGTCCAAAAATAAGCTAATCAACAATCAGGCAACACAAATTAAGTGATGAAATAATATATCTTGGTATATCCAGATACTCGATGATAAAATATAAAATATTAAAACATTTGAGAGTATCCGAGTGACGACCATTAACTCGATTGAATGTATATCGGGATTTAAGAATCCTCATCTTGCAAAAGTGTGTATCTCAGGGAGCATGCTTATTTGAAATGCCAAGTCATTATCATAATTTACATTCCCCTGTTCATTCTTCTTCGCACATAATTAGTTGCAAGGTTTATTTGTATATTTTCCACTGTATTATCATGCTACGTTTCTGATGCTGTACCATAGTTTGAAGGATTATCAAGTGCATATAATGGCGACTTGAGCAACTGCGCCCTCCATTCCAAATAATTAATGGTAATAAAGAGCATATATCTATGTATTATCTTTATAGCATATCCATGAAACTTGCACATATATTCGACCGGTTTTTGAATAAAACGGATAATCTATAGGTCTTCATTGATAAATGATGATGAATGAAGGCAGAGGGGTGTGGTAAATGGTCGAGGAGTGCACCGACCAGGAGGGATCTTAGACAATAGTATCGACGGAGACATTTCCTGAGTTGTCCCTTAATCATAGCGTTTGTATAAATCATTATGATGGTTTTGAAAAGCTGAAAGTCATGTCATAATGCATCCTACTTTTGGTGTTTTATAAAGCCTCGTCAAGTTGGATTTCTCCAAATGTCAAAGGTTAAGACTATAACGCACGTTTCAAATAAGCTGTGTGCTGAGGGATATGGATATGGGTGAATCATATCGGGCATTACACTCGAGTTCACTGGCGCTAAGATACTAGGGTAGAATTCATAAACAATATATGGAGAAGCTAAGTGGCTGCCAGCTCCAGCAGCGCAGTTCTGATAAAAACATATGAGTCTATGTCTCGGTATTTTACACATGTGCATTTTGGGGTTTGTGAATTTAGGAAAACTAGAATGGTCACACGTTGTGATGCGCCATCTTTCTCATCATGCTTGTCCGCCAAAGATATGGCGAAACTAGCTGGCTATAGGCTTGTTGTGAACGCTGCCAGTTTCAGTACCGCAGTGAAGACAATTGGATCTATGCGCCCTGGTATGGGGTCCTTATGCCAGTTTCTGATCATGTGACTGATGAAATTGTATCTTAAATTTTTATATATTGATACTTGTAACCATGACCAGGATAATCGATAAAGGAGATAAATGTTCATGATTGATTAGACAAAAAAAGTCTTAGTTAATTACTTTGCGTCGTGTCTAACCTTCCGCAAGGAGTGCTGCAATCTTGCTATGAACGGTAAGCACGTTTTATCTGCTTTTGTGAAGCTCTGTACGTTTTCAATTCGTCCGGGCTCTTTTTAAATCTCTCATGCAATGGTGGAGGTTTAAATTACCCAAACAGAACGCAATTGAAGAAGACCATTGCATCAAGCGGTCTGGCAAGCAGAGAAGATCAAGCAGTCTGGCTTTACGAGTTCAACTGAACACCAAGCTCCAAATATTAACTGTCTGATCCACAACATTTGTGTCAAGCGAAATGTGTTGCTAACATTAAATAATAATGTCCTTTGATACAAGTAGTCATTCAAAATCAAATGAGATTAAGCTATGATTAACAGACAAAGATATATGAAGGAGTGATTGGCTGAAAATGTTTACCCATGAAGTTCCTACTTCGCTTTACCGTCAGCACTACTGCGAGCTCCTCCTGGCTTGTTCCCATGTCAACACCTCATTAAATATAACAGAAAGAGATCGACAGCAGTCGGCTGCAGTTCTCGTGGGTCGCTTTGATCAAGTGTTTGGATCAAAGCTCACGAAAAACTCACGAGCGAATCGCACCCATGGGAACTTTGAATTGTCATCGACAATTATTTGTGTCGAGTGTAAGTTTGACTGCAGTGGTGCGGAAGGTCAGATTGTCAGTTTCAGAAGCCCTTTGAGCCAGGGTTGCAACAATGTCCATTCGACAATGGCCCTGCAGCTGCAAATACACAAACGTATTCACGGATAACATCACAAAATATATCAATGCAATATTAGTTATTATTTTCTACGACATAACAATGCACCTGTTCTGTTTTCATGCTATTATTTAAGAGTTTCCAGTGTTTGCTAGTTTGCCACCCGCGCCTCCTCCCAGGTGTTCGCAGTGCAATTTTCTGTCATTCAGATTAACAATTAAAGTACGCAAGGGATACATGTCCTTCCGTTATAATGTTGAGTTATTTTGTAGATCTTCATTGATTAGATGTGATGGACGAGTTAACATCGGTGAAGATTAAGGCTCCCGTTACGTCCAATCAGCTCAGTGATGTAGGAAATATCCAAGACAACTCTTTTGCATGGATTTGTATGCTGAAAACCAAATGTAAATGTGAACTGTGAACACGCTTTACACGAAGTGACAACTGATACTGCAGCAAGTACCGGAACCTAAACCTCATTCGTAATGTCCCAACATCATTAATGTGACTGCTAGTAATACAGATTGCTTCAAACTCTGAATCCACTGGGGGTGTATATCACTCAGTGCAGTTAGATTTTCGTTGCGTGCGGTCGCTTTTCAAAACATCAATGATAATCACCACCCCATTAAAAACACCTTTCTGTATGAATACTTGTTTTTAAAAAAAAGCTGTATAGATCTCCCATAAATATTGATCTTACTTGTATGCACATCAGTGCACTCTGGCTATCACTACGCTCGGGCGCTTTTCAACGAGATCGTGGCGTTTCCATATGAGTGATTCACTCAGGAAGCTTTTGTTGAGCTTTGATACTGGTGCGTTATTAATGCGACCCACGAGAAAGGTCTGTATTTGATCAACAGCTGCCCAGAGTCATCTTTTCTTGTAATTTTATCGAGTAATATGGTTTTCCTATCGAGCGCACTCTCATGAAAAAAAATCCCGTGTTTTGAAACACTCTACATGTCCAATGTCTTGCTATTAAATATCCTGAAGCTATATGGTACAAACTGACTTAGCTTTGCGCGAACGTAGGATTTCATCATACCGTCCTAATTGCATGCATACTAAGCCAATAGACGAATATTTAGGTGTGGGTAGCAAGAAAAGAATTGATATTGGGGTACGTACAAGAGGCTGACTTACTATCGATGCAAAACATTAATTTTTGCAAACTATATATCGACTTGGTAAGCTTATGGACACGTGGTTTTTGTTCACTCTCCATTAGCTGTACATTTTTGCTTTGCGTTGAATTTGGCTTTGTTTAACTTCAATAACGGTATCCTGTATGGTTGCAACTAGCTATGTCCCAATAGCAATGATGTAGTTGTTGACGTTGCATTTTTCGACAATTTGCAATCTTATCTTGTTTTCGCATTTGTGTAGTTGCTAGATTAGTTCATCTGCATCGGTGAATTGAATAAAGCCTCCATCCTTAATATTCAAACATATGCAAACGGGTTGTGCCTGGGTCGAGTTACTACTCCACTTTTCTCTGGCATCATCGCCCAAATACTGCCTGCTTTCAGCTTCATTTATACCGTATCCTCTACATAGTGTCACATTTGATGCATGATTCACAAAACATTTCAAAGGACATAAAATAGCCGAGGTCACCGATTGGACTAAATTTTACAGAAGTAGTAGTAAATCAATCATTTTTTTCCACTGCAGATTAAATATTATTTTTTTGCTCATTTAACAAGAGAAGCTACGATTGCAAGATTTCAGAACATGTCATATTTGCAAGGTATGCGCATACATTTTAGGGAATCACGGAGCAGCTTGTCTCCGCATAATAGATTTTCCAAAATAATTTGCCAGTCCAACATGAGATTTATTTCAAAGATTAATGGCCAACAATAACCACATCAACTGTAATGGCGCGCAGTTAAAATTAGCGTCTTTTAACATGATTTACAGCCAACGCTGTGTGGCGATGTATTCATGAGGGCTATTTGTTATTGCTGCTAATCCATCAGTGTTATGATGGGACATTTCCAAGGGATCATACGGTGTTTATGTTGCGTCATATATATGAGTGATAGTCGAACAATTGACTTAACCATAAACCTGTTGAATACCTTTTGAACGATACAAAATATGTCCTAACGTGCACCTAGTTACTTCCAAATATTCACATCATGACATTATGGCAGTGAGTAACATAATGAACCGTAATTTGTCTCCAGTGTGGACCAATAAAAGGGGTTATATTTTATTATTGCTCTCTTAAGTGTCCATAAGAGGCAAAAGATTGTCACGTTGCTAGCGATCAATCAACCCGATTCCTACTGTAAATGACAGCTTGCATAACGCACCCTCTTATAACTAACAATGTATTCAATGCAATCCTTAGTAGAATCGAATAATGAAAGATGGAGATAATTAACATCACTCGACTGAATATCGTATTACCTCATAAAAAGGTCTAGAAAGCAATCGACAGTTAACGATGTTACCGACGCATATGTTTCGGATAAATCAAATGTGCGGATCAAAGAACGATGACGGAAAACGAATTTGGATTTGCACATTCTTCTTGATATCAAGTTGTGCGCAGATTAATCTCTGCAGCAGTGGTGAGAAAGGTCAACGGGTTAGATTGTTTTTTGCACACCTGTAGTGACCCCCTGAGCCAAGGTGGCATTAATATTCTATCAAGGATGACCTGCTTATTTTTGTTTATGCTGTTCGTTAAGTAATTAACCTGTGATTTAAGGGCAATTATCAACCAGAACCGATATGGGCGCTCTCTCTGGTGTGATAGGTTGAATCTTGTGCCGTTGAGGAGTGATGATGGACTTCATCTGCATGGAAATAAATGTCAAATTACCACAACACTATAACAGTTCTTTGCCGTCACTGTTACGATTGACTGGTGAACTTGACAATTTACCTCACCACACAATGCTTACATTTGTCATGCTATCGAACCTGCTATGTCATTAAATGTATATAAAAGGTACGTTAATTCACAGCATCGCTATGTTTTCCTCTTTGCAAAATAAACGGAAACTTGAACACCTTTATAATATAAAACTAAATAATTCAAGCGTTATCCTTACAAATACCATCTCTAAACACGAATGGTGCCACACGCATTGTATGCATCAGCGCTGACGTTGATATAGCATAAGCTACATTTACATTGTGTATTGCACTTGAACAAGAAATGATTTAAAGGTTATGTATATGTGAGTACAACCAGGGAATAGCTAGGATCCGCTTTATTTGCTAACTAGCGAATAAGTCTTTTTTGGCACTGTTTGGGTAAATGTACATCACTTGTTGATCTGAGGTAAAAATCAATTATCAATTCATAAGAACACATGAAAACATCGTATGGCAATGTCACTAGGATATCCACCATTGTTTGCTAGGGAACACATATAATCATGACGCATATTGTATAGTGCAATGGCTCTATGTCACTAAGCTATACAATATATGACGATCTCATATTACATTGTATCCTTCACCTTCATGCACTACCAATATGCACAGACATATGTATTCTATGAGTGTTTTATGACATGAGGGCATTGATTGTTCTCCTCTGATCAATACGTGGGCCTGGATGATAATCCTTAAGAGTCAGATTTCAAGTATCAAAAGTCGGATTTTCCTCTACCAGCTTCTTTGATTATCATGCATGTGATGATGATATTTATCCTGTAATGAGCAATCAAATGCTCATTACCAGTGAATGGTTCTGCGCGAATGTTGCTATATTGGCATATTAAACCAAGCTTTATCCCATGAAAAAACTTCGTAAAACAACCGGAAAACAGCGAGAACTGATCTTAGGAACTACCCCGCAACTCCTATAGAAAGCTGGATTACATATGCACAAGAAAAATTCAGGTTCTACATGCCATCATGTTATCATCAATTCCCGCCAATTGTATAGTGAAGCTATCGGGCAGTAAACCAACAAATGTACAACTTCTATTATTTTTAAAGTGAAATTAAATGATTAAACGAATAACGTAGTTCATGAAAACTATTATGGTAGTGTTATGTTCATTACAAAATAGTTACAGTTTGTAATTGTTATTTACTTCCATAAATTAAGATCTACCAATTTAAACTACTATGTGGATATTTATCCACCTTATAGGGGCGGGAGATGTCGTATGGCAAATATAATAACTTGTGCGACAGTACAGTAATAGCCTGAATCTAACCGCATACCGATATTGGCTCCCTTATTTAGCGGGCTAACGCCCGGGTCTTCGTGTGGGGTCAAGCACGTCAGAGAGGGCAGTTCAGAATCGGCCTTCAAGCAGGAACCGTCTCTCCGCCTCTCGCTAAAAAACAAGCGACCTATCTTTCGGGCCTATCGGCGTACCTCTATAATATTCAACGAATAAAGCTTTTGGACTCCTTTCAGCCTACTACTGCGTTGTTTCACTCGCCATGTGGCTGCAGGTCCCTGGGGAGGGGGCACTTAAGTATATAGAGGTAGTATACATGTGTCGGGGTATGTTTTTTCGGCCTCCCGACGGGTTTTGTTGGGCCTCATATTTGTAGGATGGGGTAAGCTTTTGCCATTTTCACCTTGTATGACGGGTACGGGTTTTTGAGATCCCGGGGCACACCCCTACTCAAGACAAGGCCAAGTAACCCCTCCAGACTGCAGGAATCCATGTGTTATCTTTTTTTTCAATTGTCAATGTGATATCGTTGAATACATATCCCCCTTCTAAGATAGGTATTTCCAAAAGATAATCATTGACAAAATGACACATATACTTGAGTAATAAAATTCGGAAAGCAAAAGCTCGCTTGCGAAGAACCTTGTCTGCGCGTGCGCGCAGCAACCGATCTTGTCGTTCAAAATAAACATGAACTTTTCAAAATTTGTCTGGCCGGATTAAATCGCCTTTGATGAAATCTCTCACGTAAACTAACTCAACTTGTTAATTAACAATCATTTATGTGAAAAATTATTCTTCATATGTACATTTGTGTAATTATCGTGTGTAATTGGAACTCATGTATCGTTCATGCCGCATTCGGTTACCATCATCGCACGACGTCAATAAGACGTCGTGCACGGCTACTTCATCTTCAACATAGACGAAAGAGGTGTATTTGACCAACAGCTCAGTGCTATCTTTTCGGGTCATATCATGGGGTGTAATTTGAGTTCCATTTTACATCGACCAGATCGTTGATGAGGCTTAAACAATATCAAATAGAACGAAACTGATGAGAACTAGTATATCGAGTAGAATTACTTGCATAATGAGTGAGGTAAATTAAAACCACATAATTTGGATCCCCCATAGGAAGCATCTGGGGCCATTCGAGGAAGGTGATAGACGTCATCTCTATGGAAATCAACATCGCAATCAACATAAAAGGCATTGTCGTTTAATGCCGTGACTGCTAAAAGTGACTGGTATTATTGGAAATTCACTCTCCCTCTTTCAATAGATAAGTAACTTCACCATGTTAGTTAGTCATAAATTCAGATATCAACAAAAATGTCTTCCTGTTTCATAGCTATCATCAGAACAAAAGCCACCATAACATTATGTGTTCGATTTTTAGAGCATAACAGGTTGGAAAGCAGTGTGTATCTATGTACAGTAGGAACTTGACAATCCTTCGTAATGACTACTCATAACTAAATATGCATTTATCAAAGCAATAATTGTTGCTTTTTATCACAGGGATATTTAAGATCAGACTGTAATGGCGCAAGTGTCTTTGCACATGATTCAGAGCCAGCTCAAACACAGGAGTTATCTCCAGGGGTAATGACAATTCCACCGATGGATTAAGCGTTAATGAATCAACACTCACGTTTACGGTAAGCACTAAAACAGATAATTGTTCAATTGATATTGTTCAGCTGATTCCTTCACATTGCAGTAATATTTGCTTCTGCAAAACCTCTTTCATTGGCAATGTATGCGTTTGCTGCTCATAATGTAAAATTACATTTACAAATGACAACATTATGTTTGTCGTACAAACGGAGTTTGATTTCAGTTTGTTCCTTCGGAGGTTTAAAGCCACAGCCCAATAATTTGGGACACCTCTCAGTTTGGGCTAATTCAACAGAAATAGATTAACACTGTTACTTGTAGGAGACTTAGTTTTCTGATGTCAAGCGTTTGATAAACTATAATAGTTTCAACAGCCTGATATTCAGGACTTGTAGCTCACTCTGGGTATTTAGTTTATACAATGGCCTTAAGATTTTGCTTATCTCTGTTCGATATTGTGACTTCAAATATAGGGAATGAAAACTTGCTGCAACATATTTGCATCAAAACTAAAGATAACTACCCAACGGTTACATGGTGTCTTAAACATTAACTGGCAATTTGCTCAGTAATTATAACTAACCCCAAAGTGAATGTATTATCTGATATCTAACATTAGTGTTGCAGGATGATGCAACTTTATTTTATTACTTCCTATTTCTAAGCAATAAAAGGCCGTAAAACGTTGTCTGCTGCACAGAGCATGATGACAAAAGTCATAAAAACCGTGTAAAATGGAACATTGTTAAGGGCCGCAATGGTTCTCTACAGTCTGGCAAAAACATCCTTCTGCTGTTTATTGCATCAGTGGTACCAAGCAATCATTTCAAACGATTTCGTGGTAACGAGAAACCGGTGTTCCCTTGCAAAGAAAATCGCCAGTGCAAATTGTATTTGGTTTTGATGCGCACAGTTATAAAGTCGACTCAAGGGAAAGCTTTTAATCAAGTAACTGATCTTTTATATCAACACACCGCTAGGCTTTCAGTAGAAAAAGCAACTGTTTTACATGAAGGCAAAACGCTATAGATCAAAATATTTGGGAACTTTTAAAAGATTTGCAGTGGTATTATGTCACTAATTTCTGACGTGTGATGTTGCCAATACGCATCGAATGATGAACAGCTAAATGAATATTCCGTGTCAGACATACATCTAATGGTATTTGAACAGATACAAATCAAATTAATCAAAGCATCATTCTGCCATGGTACTTAACGAGCTATTGGAAAATCATCTAGGTGGGTTAATTCTATAAACTGGATGGTATATGGCGGACTTTCTTAGTTTGAACCATAGCGCGCAGTTACGTGTGCATGTGTGCTAATGCTTATGCTGAAGGAATCTAACATTTGCTTACTCTCCCTCTTACTTTAAATTGGAATTGTGTTGTCCCTGTTTATACGCCTAGAGTAGCTCTGCGGTGACTGCTAATTATAATACACTGCAATCGTAAGGTAGCGCTACCGTGACACAAACAAGAGCACAAGGGAATAATGGGCTGACGACACAGCGATTGATGAGAGCGGGAAAAATGGCGTTTTGCAGAGCATTTCCGCTGCCAAACACGTCGCACAATAGGCTTGAAAATAGTGAAAATAACAATTACACTGTTTAATAAATGTCATCTTGATAAAATGCCCGGTATGGGGTACACCTATCGAAAACAGTTCGCCTCTCACAGCGTGCGCGCATTTTACTATCCTCGATCTTTCATGTCCGCGCTATGGGTGGTGGTTTTTGATTGTCAATAACTGCATGGAGCGAGGGAACTGGCCTGGGCTAGACATTAACATTTGTTAGCTTGTCAGGGACTTATGAAAGTCTCGAGCAAAGAGTTCCTAGCTACGCTAAGCTGTGTGGTGATTATGAAATGACACGAAATACACCCCCCTCATCAGGCAACGGTACCATGAGACTGGAACTGTTGATTAAACGTCTCGGAACTCGGCGTCTGTTAAAGATATTGAGTCATCTGATTGGACCACGGCTCCAAATTAAAAAGAGAATTCCACGTGGTTTTAAGAGATGCAATGACAAGACGCTATAAAAAAAAGCTTCGGTTCACAGGTAGCTTCTTCACATATTTCCTCGGGCGGAAGGCTTGAGTCAGCGCTCTTAGAGTAGCTATAGACTCTTTAATTAAAGAAGCAATATGCTTGTTAGGCTATCATAATGTCCATAATGGCTACCGATTATTAATGACTATACTTTGTAGATCCCGTGGCACCAGGCGTAACTATGAACAGCCTTAATCACTAAACAAAGCTGTTATGTTATTAGGATAAGGTAGAGCATAGCCGTCAACTAAACATATATAGCACCAGCTTATTCATAGCCCTGTTTCCCATACAATCTAGGATATTAGACGCGATCATTCGCCAAAGGCGTTTAGACCATAAGTAAGCATTGACAAATGTTACTTATCACTGACCGACGCGAAGTAGACAGTGCCCCTCGAAATTTGCCAAAGGGTTTGATTATGTGAACACAATCAGCATCTGTTGGCATTCAGCTTATTGTCTATTTGATTGCAGCGTTCAACATTCAGCTTCCTTTGCAAACCGTACTCCAGTATTAAGTACGATATATGAAGGCATCTTTTAATAACGTGCTAGAGTGTAGAAATGTGGATATACAGGGCTCGACGTATTTAAGTACATTACAGTACATGTCTGATAGGTACTATGCTGGCTGTCACAAACCTATATCAAGGATGATTTATAAGTCATCATATCAAGTCCTTGAGTGTTCTCTTAACTATATAATGTGCACAGTATCGTCTAGTGTAAATACCTTGCCATTACAATGATGGATTGGTAGCAGTAACTATATAAATGTCCATAATAACATTTCTTTGTTGGCTGTGAGACATGTTCAACGACACGTACGAGTTCTGCACACTCATTTACCCGGCCGCTATTGTCTTTAATGCACAGAGATATGGGAACCTCGTTAACCCATATAATGCTTGCCGCTATAGTAATAAGCATTGATGCGCGTCACATCTATGGCTCAGAGAATATTGCAGTTGCCTGCCATATATTTGTCTGGTCCGATAAAAAATGTGATTGTTCACCGATCCTTGGTCCAGTAATAATTTCTAACCCAATATACATGCCAGTACCCCCTCATAAAAGAAAATAAACCCTAGAATTTGCCGTTTCACATCTCTCTCGTCTTTCTCCCAATATATATAATTTTAGCTGGATCGTTAGCCATTCGTCAGGCGACGTGAGTAGTGTATCAGGTACCCCTACTTACCTCGTTTTTGACGTCGAACGATGGACGAAGTGGATTGCGCAATATATTTTTCGCTGACGATCACTTCCGGATTCGGTGCGCTATTTTGATAACATCATTCTATTTTTGGAAAGTGATTTCACCATCTGTTTCGTCCTTGAAATCTTTGCGACCTTGGTTTTGTGACCTCATGGAGGCGCGCTATTTTGGATGAGGTCATTTTTGGCAGTTTTATTGAGAAGGAGTTTGTAAATGGGTATTAAAAGTCAATTAGCGGTAATGGTGTTGAAAGAGAAGTGAAGGATAGCGTTAATGTTAGTGGAGTATTCACCGTCTGTTCAGATATGAAGACGGTGTTTACGAGGTGATTTGTTGCTATTAACTTCCTTTATCCCATGACATGTGGTGATATATTGAATTGGTGACCTTAGCAGGCTCACGCAATGTACGGTATTCGAGTGAGTTCATTTGGGGCTATGTCCTTAGGAAGGTTGTTGACCTTCGACCTGATGTGATGAATGGGTGGTATTTGGGTGAGGTCATTTTCGATAGTTTTATTGAGGAGATTGCAAATGGCTATTAAAAGTCAATTTTCGTCAGATATGTCGGTCGATTGAAGTTTTCACGTGAATGAATCTTACTAGCATATGAGTCTTACATAGGAGGGAAAAATGACAGATGTCTTTAAGTGTGTTCTAACTCTCATTGAGAATATAACGACAGATGGATTAAAACTTGACCATTGGATATTTCTCAAAATGGGGGTGGAGTTATGGGTTACAAATAGCGGATGGTAACTTTACTTTCAAATAGTTTTCATCTATATTTTGTTATAATGGAGCACATTTACGCCAATCATTTTATTTCAACGGATCCGACAAAATCTAAATTTTACCAATCCAACTATTCTAGTTTAGTGGAACAAACAATGAGAACCCCCGATTTGGAGGAGCGATTTGGATATCATAAAAACATTTGTTATAAGCATTTTGACAATATAGTTGGCGTTACAGGGGCGTATCCTGGATATGACTCGGCCCCCAACCGTTGGGTTAAAGTTATTACAAAGGGCGGGTCCCTCGTAACGGCCTATCCCGTACTGTGAGTATTTGCTTAAAGCACGCTATATCATAGTATAGATTCGTTGACTTTTTTGTATCTGTTGTAAGTCTATATTTCTTTGTTTGCAGGGAACCCAAACATCTTTTACAAAACAGTGAGTACCGCAAATGCTTAAGATTCTCTGGAATTTTATTTTGGTTTATTCTTAGAGATTAAAATATATTTTGTTTTTGTTTGTAGGATGAAGATAGAAGAATTTTTTTTTTTAAATTTAAATAAATATATATATATATAAATGTTATACTGGTGTTTGTGTTATTAATCGGACTCGATGAATCTGTGGTATAATTACACAAGCTGGTAATGTGATTTACCGATCGTTGAATTCACGATGCGCATCTATCTTAATTAAATAACGACTCATGTCAAACGATTTGATAAATTAGTCATTGTGAGTTGCCTCCCCTTAGCGCTAAAATTACTCAAGCGTATATCATTGTCAACCCTGCTGTCAGTCGATTTCGCATTCACCTCAGATATTGTGGTGACATCATTCTATTTTTGGAAAGTGATTTCATCATCTGCTCGAATATTTTCCGTCCTTGAAATCTTTGCGACCTTGGTTTTGCGACCTCATGTCAATACATTGAGCTGGGCGCTATTTGGATGAGGTCATTCTATTTTTGGAAAGTGATTTCACAATTTTCGTCGGATATGTCGTCATAGTTTGCTGAGCTAAGCTAAGTGATGGGATAGAGGGTGTATATAAAACGGGAGAGTGTCTCAGTTCTGCGTTCAGTTATAACCATGGCTGAGAAGAGACAGCTAGAAGCTTTCAATGATGTGTGCAAACGCAGTAGACCGATGAGCGATGCGGACTTGTTAAAAGCCGTGGCGCAAATCGAGATGGAAAGCAGTGAGTATGATTTTATTTCTATACCTGAATTATAGAATTACCACGTATACGTCATTTATTTATTTATTTATTTTTGTTACGCGTGTGTGTTTTAGTGTTGACGGGAGACGAAGATATTTTACACGCCGCTATGGATGCGTATGCAATTGAACAGGCCAATGCAGCACTGAATTTGTTAAACAACGCTCAACACAGCCCCCCGACACAAACTGGAAATGGCGCTACAGTCGACAACGCTAAGGGTAGGTCTATTAAAGGATAGGTCTATTACCGGTAGAATTGAGGAATGACGTAATGGAAAGCAGCAAAAACATTGTTAAAGACTGCTTACCCCAAACAAAAGAAAAAAACATTTGCGGGTGTACCTCTTGAAGACGTCGAAAGACTAGCAAAACAATTCGAAGTGAATATCACCGTGTATACGCTAGACGAGAATCAAGTAAGTGTGTCTTGTAGTGATTAAACAGAAGTAACAACATAAGCGATGTAATCATTTGATATCGAAATGGAAATATGAGATGTGATCGTTTTGTTATATGTGTTTCAGGTAGCTACTTTGGTCAAGCGAACGCGTACAAAATTCGCCACGACCTTGAAATTGAACCTGCACGAAAATCACTTTAGTTACATAAAAAACTTTGACCTTTATAGCAAATCATATATTTGTGGTACCTGTCAGAAGCTGTGGAAAAGTGAGAAAAAACTACATCGCCACGAAAACAAATGTACTGTGGAAACGAAATACAAGTACCCAGGCAGTGTTTTTCATCTACCACCCACTATCTTTGAAGCGTTACGGGACGAAGGAATCGAAATAGAAGACGGTATTTACCCTTACAGAGCCACCTATTATTTTGAAAGTTATTTTGGAGAAGAAAACCTACCCGTTTATTCACCCAAAGTCACCTGGGACCAAAAACACGTACCGTTATCAGTGAGTGTATGCAGCAATGTACCTGATTATACAGAACCAAAATGCTTTGTAACGGAAGGAAACGCACAAACATTGATTGACAGGATGATGATGTATATAGAGGAGATATCAAACGCCGCCTATCTACTGATGCTTGCTCAATACGAAGCTGCCCTAACCCAGTTAGAAGAGAAAATCAATGTCACGCATCAACGGGACCCGGTCGCTAAGGGAGAACATCCATTGCAGAAATTACAGAACAAATTCGACAACTATTTACTTGTATTACCGTTAGTCGGATTCAACTCATCGAATTATGACCTCAACGTTGTGAAAATACCGTTGACAACTTACCTGCAAGAACATTCATCGATCAAGTATACCATCAAACGAAATAACTCATTCATGTGCATTGAAACGGACCATGTACGGTTTTTGGATATCACCAACTTTATTGCACCTGGATATACATACGACAAATACCTACGAGCCTTTCAATGCGAACAGAAAAAGGGATATTTCCCGTATGAATGGGTGACACTCGATCGTTTGAACAACACAGAATTACCACCCCATGCAGCTTTTTACAGTACGTTAAAACAAGAAAACATTACAGCTGACCAATACGCTGAATGTCAAGAAGCGTGGGAAGCAGGTCATATGCAGACTTTTAAAGACTTTTTGATATATTACAACAATTTAGATGTCAAACCGTTTCTGGAAGCCATAGAGAAACAGAGTAGTTTTTACAGTGAGAGAGGTATAGATATGTTGAAGGATGGAATATCAGTGCCCGGATTAACCATGCGATATTTATTTCAAGACTTGGAAGATTATTTTACCTTACCTGACGAAAAGAACAACGACATCTATTGGTTGATTAAAAATGGAATAGTGGGCGGACCCTCAATCATCTTTCATCGTTACCACGAAAAAGGAAAAACTTACATCAGGCGTGAACAGAACGGAAATGAAGCGAAGTTGTGTGAAGGAATCGTAGGTTATGATGCGAATGCCTTGTATCTGTGGGCTTTATGTCAACCCATGCCAGCCAACTTTCCGACCCGACGTCACGCGCCTGAGTTTAAACCAATTCAGACCCGAAAACGTGGTGTAGCGGATGAATGGTTGGCTTGGATAGCACACAGCTCACAAAATCAAATACAACATCGTCTAAACAGAGGGGAAAAACGAATTGGCGCCCGGCGATTACCCGTAGACGGTTGGTGCAAAGAAACGCAAACAGTATATCAGTTTCACGGATGTGTATGGCATGGTTGTCCGTGTCTGAAATTGACCCATAGCCCCATCAGTGGAAAACTAATGAGTGATTTATATACCGAAACAGAAAGAAATACCCAGTATTTGAGAGGATTAGGTTATGATGTCGTAGCTGTGTGGGAATGTGAATGAACGAAAAAACGAAAAACAGACCCTCAGATCAAAGCGTTCACGTACAGTCGACCTCAACCACCACGAACCGGTTTGACGGAAAAACAGCTCATAGCCAATATACGTGACGGAACCTTTTTTGGAATGGCTGAAGTAGATATACACGTACCAGAAACCCTTAAAGACTATTTTAGTGAAATGACCCCTATATTCAAAAACACTGAACTGACCCGAGATGAAATCGGACCCTTTATGCGAGACTATGCTGAACAACGGGACATTATGAAAGTAAGTACACAAGGTGACAAGGGGCGTGGGAACATAATGTATTTTGTTGCGATCATTATGATGTCATAACGATTTTTATTATTTATTTTCAAATAGACGGAATGGCGGACGTTGATAGGGAGCTTCAAAGGTGTGAAAATATTGCTTGCTAGCCCACTACTGGAATGGTACTTGGAACATGGCCTGGTGATCACAAAGATATACCAAACACTGGAGTATGAACCCACAGCCTGTTTCAAACGATTTGCCGAGACCGTATCAGACGCCAGGTATGCACGAATATATATGATATACTCTTATAGTTATATGTGATATACTCTTTCAAGCGTTGAATTTTATTTTTGATAATGTTCTTGTTTGTGTGTAGACGTGGGGGTGATGTCGACCCAAGTCAGACCGTTATAGCCGAAACTTTTAAGCTACTTGGAAATTCGGCCTATGGTAAATATACTAAAATGTATTATTGTAAAATATATTGATTTAATTGTTATTTTCAAATTTATTTCAAATTTATGATTTAAAAAAAAAAAAAAAAACCCGCTGTGTTGATTTATACTAATTTGTCTATGTTTGTAGGTAAATGCGTCACGGATAAAACTAAACAGAGGGTCGTGATCAACGAGATACGCTTGAACGACCCCCACCGAGAGGGTCTCGACTTACCCCCCCAACAAATAGGCTATTTTGTTTATCAATACGCCAAATTAAGGATGCTGGAATTTTACTATGATTTTATTGACAAGTATGTTGCGAGATCTGATTTTGCCTATGTACAGATGGACACTGATAGTAGTTATATCGCTCTTAGTAGTAGTCATCTAACAGATGTCATCAAACCCAACATGAAAGAACAATTTTACCGGAATACCCTCAGTGGTTGCCAGCTGTAGCGTGTGATGATCACAACAACGACTTTATACAGTGTAAAACGAACGGAACCCTGTGGGTACCTCAACCGTGCTGTGTGACCCGCCAAAAATATGATAAACGTACCCCGGGGTTATTTAAAGAGGAGTGGAGTGGAGATGGTTTTATCGGACTGTGCAGTAAAACCTATTACTGTTATGGAACTACGGATAAAGCCTCGTGTAAAGGACTCAATAAGCGTCAAAACGACCTGAACAAGGAGAAATATATGAATGTGCTGAGAGAACAAAAATCGGGTCGCGGTGTGAACCGTGGCTTTCGCGTTAACAATAACACAATGTATTCGTATACGCAAATTAGAGATGGATTAAGTTATTTTTACCCCAAGAGAATTGTGAATGCAGATGGTGTAAGCACTAAACCTTTAGATGTGTGATACATTAATATGCTATTTAAGAAATTGATATGTGTTATTATGTAATAATTGAAGTGAAGGTGTTATGTAATCGATGGATGTGCGCTCTGTAAGAAATTGATGTTTAAAGGCTGTGAGAGAAACTAAGAATAAAAACGTCGTACATTTTCAACACGCGTTGTTTATTTGCCTTGAATTAAACATGTCACCAGCTTATAGTTGGTTGAATAATCGTCGGTAAATACAGCCAGCAATTGGTTCAAACTTATTCCACGACATCGTCTCTTTAAATAATACAAACAATAAAGTCCACAAGTATTGGAATTAAAGTCTTGTAATGGCTTTGTATTATAAGTCCAGTTCACACAATGCTTGGTCAAGAACTTCACAAATACGTTATGAATAGGAGGTAGTCCGTAAGAATCAAAATATTCGCCTCGTTCATTATGATCAATGAAAATAGCAATCCAGTGTTTGCCTTTTTTGGAAGCTGGATCCGTATTACAAACAAAACCGCTGGGGTAGTTGACATGGCGGGGTAATTTATTCCGCGCAAACACTCCGCGCACAGTAGCTCGAGTGAAAGCGTCTTTTTGTAAGAGCTCGTGTAATTGCCTGGTATCCATTGTTAGGCAGCGTAATCAAACAGAACGTTACGGTTTCGGTCAATTTGAATCATATTTTCAAATTCGGCATACACAATGACATTAATGGTATGTTCTAGGGCCGTACCAAAACGCATTTCCAAGCGCACGTTTCCTTGTTTCAACAAATTAAAATGAGTGCCGCTATCACCCAGGTCGGGGGTCAGATCAAAAGCGAATAGTGTATAGCCATTGGGATAATCACTCCAACTTATGGCATTGCCTTCGTCTTGATAGAGTTGTCCAGTGCTAATGAATAAATTAGCATAACTGCGGGTGTATATATGGTGATTAAAATCGGGCTGTAATGGTTTTGCGGGCACTTGTTGCCCGTCAACGTACAGAGCTAAAAATGTGAGGTCGTTATGCTTAAAGTTGAAGGGGTTCTGAGTGTAATCACCATTGAACGCCCTATTATCAACACTTCCGACTACAATTCGTTTGGGTAACTGACCCAAAAATAAATTTTCTTGATTGATCGTCATAGCTCCTTGAGATGCAGAAAACACTTTGGTTTCTATGCGTCTTATGGGGTATTTAGCTGGGCTTCGTTCTAAAGCCTTAATGTGAGCTAGTTGCACGGTGGGGTTCAACTTTATTTTGCGTACGAATAAGGTCACGGATTGCAGAACTATTTTAGGGGCAAATCCATCTGCAGGATTGGCCATAAGGGCAAAGCTGTCACCGCTGCGTACTAATCGCAACTTCAAATCTACGCCATTTAATAAATAGCGTTCTTGACTAAATAAATCTAAATGTAATTTGCCCATCATATCCCATCACAATGCGACTCTCTTGAGCTCGTTCCTTTCTAGCTATCATCCCCTTGTTGTGAGTACCACCCACGGCGTCCATGTGTTTTGGGGTGTCTTTGTACCATAAACTAGCTGTTAACTGAGAGTTTTTTGGCTTCCGAACCATAGCTCAATAGCGTTTCCATATAAGCGCGATATGGGTATGTGTTTGTCGAGGAGGACACAAGTTTTTCGTTGAGAGAGACATCGACTTGGGAAAAGAGTGAGTGTAACCAGAGGTTAACGGGTGCTACAGCACTGTCAGCCTCCAAAACCTCCCCATCCTTTTTCACCACTTTGGCATTCACTTGTAAATACGTGTCGTTCAGATCGATATAATCATCACCCGACCCACTGATGTAGAATTCGACTGGACCCGAACCTAAAGCAGCTACCGAATGGAATTCGATCCACGATCCATGATCGACACTGCTTTGAGTTGGGGGAATCGAAAATAGGTCTAATTCACTTTTGACACAGGGACAAGATTGGGGGTGTACCAGTGCCATGATCTAACCGAAGATATCTTTTGGCAACCTCCGAGTTGTTCCACGACGACCGCGTGAACTACTGTTCCTACCTCGTGCGAGTCGTTTTATAGAGAATGGTGGTCGGCGACGCGGTTGTTTGGGTGGAACTATTTGATCGAACACTTCCTCTCCGGTTTGTAACAATCGTTTCTTAGCCGACTGTTTCAGAGACTTCCCTCCCAACAAATCTCCAACCACCCTCACTCCTGTTTTCAAGGCGTGTTTTTTAACGACAGGTAAAACTTTTCGAACCAGCGGTAACACCATTTTAGCCAGACCACCAACCACATTACCAAGGCCATGTCCACGCTGACTTCTGGCACCGGAAAACACGGGGAGCCCTCCACCCGCTTGGTTCAGGTAATACGGGGTGTAAATATCAGCCATGGTTTTAAAAATATAGCTTTCTTGATTTTACGGAAATGTAACGTCACTGTCACTTTACCAGATTCGAATGGAATGGGTCGACCCGTGTCATCTCTTATATCGATTTCTATAGTAGAAAAAGTCTTGGTGGCTATCGGGTAATAAAATATCTTTTTATACGTGGGGTTGATCAACTGCCCGCGACGATCGTGATCGATTGGAATAATACGCAGAAGGGGAACCACGGTGTCTCCTACCACCTGAGCTTCGATGAGATTACAATAGACATAGAGTCCGTACAAGCCTCGATCAGGGTCAACAATGTGCTGACCGACTTGACTATTCTCATAAATCCCCATTTCAAAACCGAGTCTTTGACGCAACCCCTTGTCCATGTAAACAACAACTGACTCATTGTCTAGGGTCATAGTTGCTGTCTGTCGTGTTCGATTGTAGGTGAGACGCACTCGCTCCTCATTTTGCTCCTTTAACTTGGCTGCAAAGGCTTCTATCAACGATTCGGTCGTATAAAAACCCGGGGTAATGTGAAAATATTTGGGACGGGCCTCTGCAAATTCACTCACAATGTCATATCGCTCACTGCAACAGATATCCGGGGGGAGATTGAGCGCACCAGCCACGCGATCCATGACGACCAACCCCTCGTCCTCAGTAACATTGTACCACGTGTAAGGGTACTGAATTTCCGCTAATCCCACTTCCCAAGCCCCTTCCAACTGTACAGCTTTGGGGAGTCGAGTTAAGTAACGTGTCAACGTGTTGTTGGGGTGATAATTCATTGAACTGTTGGAAGGTAGGGTCAGAAAGAACTCATGATGGTGATGCCATGAGACTCAAATTAAGTTCTTCTTGGTTTCACGGAAATGTAAAGTCACCATCACATGTCCGTCTTCGAATGCCACGGACTGACCCGTGTCGTCTCTTATATCAATTTCTATGGTACAAAAGGTTTTGGTGCCCACAGGGTAATAAAATATCTGTTCGTATGTCTGGGTCAGCATTTTGTGCACCCGGTCGTAGTCCACAGGGACTGTGCGTAACAAGGGAGCCATCGTGCCGATTTGAGCTTTCGGAATTTCCCGACCAAATATGGTCCACACCCGATCACTTCTCTGATCTTCCATCCTAATGACGCTTCTGTTTCAAATCTCAGTTTTTATACAGCTCCACACCACTGACCCAACTATTAAAACTGGCAGGGTAGCCAAACCACTTGACAAAGTATTGTTTTTGTCCTTTCCGTTTACGTTCTTTGATAATTTTTTCAACCCTATACCATGCTTTGTCATTCACTTTCTGTAATTCTTCCGCGTAAAATGTTCCCTCTAACACTTCGTCATTATCATCCTTTATCGTATACACATTAGGGGAGCCTAAGTGAACGTTCTCCACCCGAAACAACTCCTCGCTCCAGTTGGAAGTGTAACCCTTTTTTAAATTTACCCCGTGCTTGACTGATGCGGACACGATCCCCGATATCATACCGTGGTCGTTTAACCTCATCAGAGCGTTCCCCGTATAATGTCATCCACGTGTCTTCTTGATTACGCACCGAGACTGATATCGGGGGGGGCGCTTGATGCTGCGGTGATAACTGACGTTGTATCCTTTCACCAGCGAAGCCAGAACCGGTAGATAAACACTGGTGTTGTGTTTGGTAAAATAACGCCCACATTTTAGTTTTTAACGTACGATTAAACCGCTCGACTATGCTAGCTTTGGTTTCTTCGTTGTGGGTGGTGAAAAAAGCGAATCCCCTGCTGCTTAAGAAATGTCTGAAATTTACGGTTGATAAATTCTCCACCCTTATCGGTCTGTAAACACAGGGGCTTCCGCCCTTGTTTTAATATACTCTCAAAGGCTCGAATCAAACTGTCACCCGTTTTATTTTTTAGTGGTATCACCCACGCATATTTCGAGAATACATCGATACAGGTCAAGAGAAATTTCATGTCTTGGTTCTGTTTGGCTAAGCGAGCTATGTCCACTAAATCGGCTTGCCATTGATGGTCAATCCCCCCGACTATGACGCGTCGTCTTGGAAATCGACGACGGATTGGTTTATGTAATGTATAGGCATCTTGCTCGCCCAACCATTGTCTGACTGCCTTTGTTTTGAGTTTCGTAGCTCTAACCAATGGCTGCACCCCTCCATACGCGGCCGGTGCCTCAGGGTCGAAATACACACTTAACTTCTCCATGACGTCCAATTTTGTGTTACAGGCTCCTCCTCACCAGGTCTTTTATCTATTTGCATCACACCCTGTCGGATATAGTTCCATCGATCGGGGTGACCTACTAAATCTTGAGGAATGTTGGAGTCTCGCAACACTTCAGCAAATCCTTTCCAACCCTCTGGTTCAAAGTGTTTACGTCGTCTCAACACATCGTTAACCAAATCCGTCACGTTAGTCCCACTAACGGCTTGTCCTTTAATCGTTAATTCCCCTCGTTCATTCCAACCCACGTCTGGGTTTTTTTCGAAGGCGTTCTAATAGCAAACGCCCTTTTTTCTGAAATTTATCAGGGATGGTTTCTACAACTTCCGCAATAGACACATCTTCTTGTTTGGGTGTGTGGGGCGGGGTATTAGCTAAGGCTGTGTGAGGTGTCGGGGTTCTGTGCTGGCGGTAATACTCGCGGTGTTTTGTTAAAATTTGTTATAAGATTCTACTTTAGCCTCCTCCGATAAATCACTACGATTCAGGACATCCCTCATCTCCGCATCCAAGTTGGATAACACGTCGACAGTGGGAGCTTGATCGTAACGCCCACTTGACAGTACCCTGGGATCAACCAACATCATTTTCTTAGCCATAATTTTAGCCTAATAGTTTGCCTAACAACGGACCAGCGATACCTAAAATAGGTCCTAATAACGCCGGGAGAAAACCACCGGTTTGTAATACTCTTTTCTTTTTCTTGACGTTAGTTTTAGGTGAGATCAAAGCGCGTAGACCTTGTTTGTATCGGGCTAATTTACGCTTCTGAACTGAAGTCAAGGATACGTTTCCTTTTAAAACATTGAGTGCACATTCACATAGACAATTTATCAATTCTTTGTCAGCCGTGTGAATCAAAGCCCTATTGACAGGGGGTTTGGCTTTAGCCATCACTCGTAATGTATCAGCGTGTTTTCTGAGACGCTCTGCCATGATCTATGTCTAACGATAAGAATGGCGGTCGTCCGATGATCGACGGTATTTATTTCTGTAGGTATACAACTTGATTGGGTCGTAGTATGTCAGTTCGTAGCCGTAAGTGATCTGGTGTTGCCTGTTTCAAATCGATAAACAAATAACCGTGAGGTTGCGAAGTAGCATCCGAAAAGGCTTCTTGTACATACTTGATGTTTCGCGGGTACATTTGTTTGGCTAAATGCATGATTTGTGAAGCGTCCCGAGGGTTCTTAAATACCACTAAATAATGAGCGTTCAAACTGATTGTTCGATGTTCTTTATTCTTTCCGAATAAATTTTGTACTAAATACAACACGCTAAGATTGCCATGGTGACTCCCTTTGGTGAATAGGCGAGTGACGCGTTCGTCAGTTTCTTCCATCGAATCATCGATGATCAACAAGTTTATTTGTTGAAGATCTGTCTCAAAATTCAATCCCTCTACAAATTCCACGTGCGGTAGTTGAGTGTACATTGTTTGCCACTCTCCGAAACACCACACGATTCGGTCGGGTGGTGGCTCAATGTGACTACCTTTGATTAACTCACTCACAAAGTAAGTTTTTCCACAGCCGCTCGGACCAGCTATCACGCAACTAAAGGGGTGTTTTAAGGCTCGATCCATTCTTATACTGAGTTATCATTCACAGTTCCCCACTCTTTTTATAGATAGGATAGGTAGATAGTGTCGTGATAAGTAGAACTCAAAAAGAAATTCAATTAAAGTATATCATCACTTTTTATTCAATCACCAATCATATATATTCATGCGTCTAATAATTTTATTATATTTACAGTCATAAGGTTCCCCCATTAAGACTTTAGACCAGTGTTCGGTGGTCACACAAAAACCTAACATGGTACGTCGATACTCTCTAGAGAGCCAAAGACACAGTTCAGTCGAATTGTGTTGCTCACACAACAAACGCCATAATAAAGTGACGTGATGTTCGTCCACCTTATCCAAGGCTCTTCCAACGCAATGTGAATACATCTTTTGTTGGTTCTCGGCTTGACATACGCCCGTTCCACACACGACGCATGGTTCTTGAGCTATGTCAGATAACAATGGCTTCATCAAACCACTGTAAAGGCTAATTATCATATCCCACCCATCAGGCGACGTTCCTTGGTCATCCATCTTTTGTGGGCGTGCTGATAGGTCTTGGTAAGCTTTTATGAGCTGCCACCAATTGAAACTATCAAAGCACATGGTCACGCTTTCACGGGTAATTTCAATATAGGGGACTGGGGCTTTCACTCGACCAATCACATCGTCACAAATGGTTTCTTCCGTATCAACGTCCGATTGGCCAGCTTCCGCGTCAATCAACGATAAGGTGAGTGATGTAAGAGCCGTCCCCGCTTCTGAGAAAGGCATTTGAGGGTAATTTTATTTGATGTCCGCTCCATCGATCGCGAATGTGTAAATCATTGGGGTCTGGGTTACTACACCACTGTGAAATTTGAAAGCGACCACTACGACGACTGGTATACAACGGTCCATCAATGTAATCACACTCCTCGCCGTTCTCCTCTGCCATCCTGAATGAAACAAAAAGCTGTCCGTGTTCGCTTATTTATCCCCTGATCGAGCTAATGTAAGGGGTTTTTCATGATCACGTGTCGACTTAATTAAGCTGATGTCAGCGCTTTTTTCATGATCACGTGACGAATTGATTTAGCTGTAGTCAGCGGTTTGTCATGATCACGTGACAAATTAATTTCAGATCCGGTAAATCACGTGGTATCGCACGCACACCGGGGTTGTGGGGTCTCTTCGAACGTGGAAGTTAAGCTTTCCGATTACGTCACAACCTTCCTCTGCTTTGTTGTGCCTGTTGTTTTTCCTTAAGTTTCGATTGTATATGTAGAGCTTATAATTACAGTGATATTTCAAGTGTTGGGTCAAAAGCGCCTTCGTTACAAACCCACATTGACACAGAGGACAACGCCGTAACCTCAGGGTTCTGTGTTTACCCTGAGCAGGTGACTTGGGTCTATATGGTTGTTGAGTCTCAGCGACTCTCTGACATTCGTCACATTCTACACAAGTATCCATGTCGTCGCTTTAAAGATTCAAACTCTACTACCAGTAAACTTGTTGTTAACCGATATTTATAATCAGATATTTATAATTACATTAATCTACCTCATCTTCAGACACGAACGCAGTTAACTGACGATCCATTAAACACTCTCTAGCTTCGATCGCTTTACTAAGAGCCGTATCAAAATCGTAACCATACTCCATCAAGCGCTGTTGATTTATACTAATTTGTCTATAGATCTTATTGTCTCTCAGTTCTCGAGTTAGTTGTGCATGCATCTGTAACTTGTCTTTTAAAACAGACCACCTGCTATACGCATCCGTCATGTTGATGTTACTCTCTGACTATCTTCTTAGCCATAAATGACCACCCACCAAATTTGAACTCTTTATAACATACATTCCAAATAATAATTAAAAGAAACAAACACAGGCCTGTATTTTCACTCATTTATTACACAATCTGTTAATTACACGTATTTCAATATCTGATTTCACCGACTCCAACCAATATTTCCTATAGTCCACACACAACCATTTGCTACGTTCCATCCACGAGGGGCAGGGGTCAATTAAACCTATACTTAATTCCCATAAACTTGATACATAGTGTTCGTCAACACGCTCGAGAGCATCCGCCATACACATCCGAACTTGTTCTTCAGGTTCGGCCATCAAACAAAGATTATGCTGTCGCTGACTCGGGTGGTCGATCTGACAGCCATGGCATTTTTCTGGTATTAGAGCTTCGATTAAATCGACAAGCGTGTCTGTGTACACCACCATCAGATATTCCTCCATTAATTTCGCTCTCACCACGTGGGTTCCATAGAGCTGTTTCAACTCCTCCCACGCTTCTACAAACATATACCACGAGTAACTGTCCATTTGCATTGTCACCTGGCCCTTCTTTATCAGCACCATAGGGATCGGGTATCGAACACTCATCGTCACGTCTGCACCAATAGAGACCTCGACACGACTCTCCTCTCCCACTTCTAACTGTTTCATTGTTTCTGTGACAGCAGCTATTTCGTAAACACAGTCCAATACACAGTTCATCCCCAACTCTATGTGACATTTCTTGAAATTGTTTTTCAAAAACACAACATCTTTATTCCAAACCACTATCGAATACTGTGCAAAGTATCGTGTGTATAGTGGTTTCACTTCCTCCATTTCGATTTGTTCTACCGCGTCGCTCATCCGTTTCCCAGCCATGATTATAACTGAACGCAGAACTGAGACACTCTCCCGTTTTATATACACCCTCTATCCCATCACTTAGCTTAGTTCAGCAAACTATGACGACATATCCGACGAAAATTGTGAAATCACTTTCCAAAAATAGAATGACCTCATCCAAAATAGCGCGCCTCCATGAGGTCACAAAACCAAGGTCGCAAAGATTTCAAGGACGGAACAGATGGTGAAATCACTTTCCAAAAATAGAATGATGTCATCAAAATAGCGCACCGAATCCGGAAGCGATCGTCAGCGAAAAATATATTGCGCAATCCACTTCGTCCATCGTTCGACGTCAAAAACGAGGTAAGTAGGGGTACCTGATACACTACTGACGTGACTTTGGGTGATTCCGTGGTTGTCGGAATAGATTTCGCGCAGATCTTTAAAAGCACAGCGTTGCCATATATGTTTGTCAAAACTTCGGTCCAGTAAAAGAAATATCCGGTGAAGTTTGAAATTTCTTCACAATGTCTGTAGAGGTTGCATTTGCACTTGAAAAGAAAAACAAGCAAGGACAACTCCACTGGTCTCAACCCCGGATGGGAGTTCATGGGCACAGTGAACCAGCTGCTGGCCAAACATGGGGTCTCCGTCAGATGAGGCCGTGTTGATGTCCACCGAGACCAGACTATTGTCGAATGCTTTAACTGCACTCTTGCTGAGCGTCTCTTTGGACACCAGTATGCAATGGAGTTATAACTTCCATCTGGGGAACAATCAACCAAGTGGGTTTTTCAGCTGGAAGCTTCTGTCTCTGCAATAAATAGTGAGGTGACCCACTTGACTGGAAAAAAACCTGAAGATGCTATAAAAGCAAAAAAAGTTGCACAAAACCCTCTTCCATGGAGCCAGGGGACTTGGAAGTGCTCAAAGAGCAAAAGCTCCCCTCTGGTGTTGGCGTTCGCTATCTCTACCAGCCTAGTGAGCTGGAGCAGGGTCGTCATCGTGCCATTGACCCTATGTGGTCACTGAAGGTCTACTGACTTGGACACTCTGTTACTAAGCCCGATGAACCTGTTAGTCCGGGGGTAGAATAGGCCTACTGTATCCTCTTGCATGTCGTATGAGGCGACCAATGGTTGAGTGGAGCGGTCCTTTTGAGGGCCATGTCTGCAACACACTACTCTGGCCCGGATTTCACCTAGACGAGAGACTGGAATGACCTGATACACTCAATCGGCTTGTGGTGACTTGCCCTGGGATAATTGGTTCCTTTTTTATCTTTTCCATCTCCATTTTCATTTATCCTAGAAGGCGGCTGCTTAATCAGGTCAATCATATCTATTAACCTTTCCTGGCACCATATAACACATGAGTGTTGGTGTGCTGTTAAACCTATACTTACCTAACCTTACCTTGTGTGGTACATGCACGCTTTGTGCAAGCATGGCTTATCACAGGTGCTTGTCTTCCCAAGCATTATCCATGGGCAGTGGTTTAATGCTTAAGCAGGCATTGCTGCTCTATACATATTGTTCAGCTAAATGAAAATTTATTTTCAAACAACAGTTACATTCTATGCTTTAAATCCGCCTCTGCATCTTTTTTGATTTCTTTTTAGGGTACTTGCTCTATAAGGGTTGAGAGAGCAAACAGTACATTTTTGACAATTGTTAATGTGGGCCAACCATCATTCAATGTTCATTAGTAACCAAACAAGCAAACACTTGTATCATTACTCTACTGAGTGAGAGATACTTCTCCCTCTCGTGAACTCCTCCTCATTTGTGAAATCACAGCCAGCCGTGCGTGGCCGACTGAAAATCCACCTTGAGGTATTGACATGTTTGAGTGAGGCAGAGCTTCGGTGAAGACACAGGTTTTCTCCCAAATTTAATCACGAATGCAAGGAGTGTTTGCTTGGTTTATCATATACCATTCCTTCTGTCTGTCCGTCTGTTCGTAAACTTAGGCGGCTCGTTTTGTTACAAAGCAAGATAGCAGCCCCACATCATACATGGACCTCTCTTATGTCGATATCTCTTTGTAAACAAAAAAAATCAGCTCTGTTTAACCTTTGACCCCTGAGTAATTGACCTTACCTAATTTATAACAAAACTGATAAGAAATCTACTGTTTGATGTTAAATCTATTGGTAATTAAATTTGCCATGGGGCCTTTCAAATACAGGTTTTTTTTAATCTAATACACTTGAGTGGCACATTTTGTCAATAAGGCTTGTAGAATGTTATAAATGCACTTTCTAGTCCCTTTACAAGGGAAATATGGAGGGACCTTATATTTAGAGGATTGTCAGTCTTGTTGACCTTACACTTAATGGCACAGCCACAAATAAGCAATGTGGGAAGCTGGTACATTTTTCAAGGATCGTATTCTTGCTAAGAAACCCCAAAATTACACATGTACCTTTTTTTTTATCTTGATGGCTTCTATGTTTTGAAGCAATCAGAAGACCTCGTAATTTCTTTTAAGCCAACATAAAGTCTTCAGGGATCTTAGATATGTGACCTTGACATCATTCCCCAAGTCAAACGTTCAAATGAGAAATATCTGAAACATTAAGGTGGCCCATTTTGTTAATTTAGCTTGTGGAATGTTCAAAATGTGCTTAGCAACACATTTTAGTGTATTATACTTCTCTTGTGTGGTTCAATTACTAGGCCAATATGATATAATTTGAGGGCTCTTCAAATTATGCGAATGAATACAATGTAATTCTATAAACGTTATGATCAAGACTTGCCATAACTTGCAAATGAATGGCAGCAGATCTTCGCGGTGTTTCTCCCCAAATCTCTATGCCCACTGTATCTTGAGGCCACTATAAGTCAGGACCACTCTCAAACTCTTTGATATTCAGCTTGCCAAGTATACTGAGGTACTCGTTCCATGTGTCCAAGCTTGAATTTCCACAGCTGCTTCACTAGTGACTTAGGAAAGTTGTTTATCGATCTCATGTATTTTTTGGCAAAATGACAAAGGGCATGGAAAAAAAAAGAAAAAAGAACAGCCTGTGTAAAAAGTCTTTTTCAGAGGTTCTTATGTATGTCAATTTAGATGGAGTAAGGGGCTCTTGTGAGAAGAGGTTTGCTGCTTGGTAGCAAAAAGTGATTACTCATGTTTCAACCATTGACATGTGAGAATCGATATATATATGTAGGTACATGAGACAATTAAGCAGCCACTAATTTTGCATGAAAGTTGGAAATACTTATTACATGCTTGCTTACTGCATGCTAATTTTCACACTGATCTAAAGTTATCAAGCAGCCAAATGAACACCTGAATGTTCGAACTCATCGACTGATTATTTGAAGGCAGCACATTATAAAGTTACCTTAAAAAACTAACAAGGGACACTTTTTTAGTTCTGACGGTCTTCACCTGAAAGCTAACCTGAAAGATTATGTCCACCTTAGTTACCAACTGTATTATAATAATACATTAATTGTTTATATTGCCAGCATCAGTTGGAGGTTGATGAAAGATCCATTTGAAAAAATCTTTAGTTCTCATATTTAATTGTTCCAGGTACTGGCTGATGAAGAATATGAGAGCATACCCTCTCTCACAATTTAACGCACATAGGTGAGTTGCAATCAAGCAAGCTGTTCTGTTTCTGCCCAAACACCGGTCCTACCTAGTATACATGGAACATGTGGTGTGTTAACATTTTAAGGATTCAACACTTTTTTGTAACATCATTTAAGACACCGAATTTTGTTACATTTGGTTTTGTTTTCTACAATTTAGTCTATGAGAAAATCATGGAGTTGATGTTAGTGTGTTGCTTGAACTATTTACATATTTGTTATGATACCTTTTGATTTCCATAACAAAAGTACTGTTTATTTGAGCAGGACTATCGCCTGTCTTCTTCAAACGCGGCACTGTCACGATCCACTCCATTACGGCCAATAAAGCCTAAATTTAACATGACGATGATCTCAGCGAGGAGGATATCACTAGATTAAAGGTAGGAAACATTCACAATTCTAGGTAACTGGAATTGGTTTTCTTGCGATCTTCTCAATCAATCAAGCAATGAAGCCTGATATTCAGGATTCTGCATGAATGCCTGTTGTTTCAAGAGAAACGTGTGGATGTGTAGTTTTTATTGACATAACAATCTTTGACTGGTGTACACAGAGCCTAGTCAGTGATGATGGAGTGTATCGTATACGCATACTCAGCAACCAAGGAAACCCACCTCTTTATGTTCAAGGATTTACCAAAGCTGTGAGTCATCAGTTCCATGCATCCTGTTTTTATTAGCTCTGCTGTTCAGCATAGCTATCATATACCATTGGTCCGGCGGTTCGTTACACTTTTAATGGCATGTTTGGTTGTATGCAAGCTAGCAGTCCCACATCATATAAGGACTGTGCATTTGATTAAGAACTGATAAAAATGTAATCTTCAATGTTAACCCAATGGGGAAATGAAACTGCTGTTTCTTAACAATCATAACACCTACTGCAATTTCTCTCGAGCCAAAATATAGGGTCTACTAGGACCTAGGATTGGGTAGGTTATCAATGGCATTGACCTTATTTGCGAGGTCACAGACACAAATTTTGCAGCTATCAATCTTACTTGCACCTTATGATATAGAAATAATTTAAAGGCTCTAAGTCGCTTTAAGGTAGGCCTTTGAATACTATGTAAGGTTAATCTATAAATGTTATGGCTTTACATTTATAGATTAACCTTACATAGTATAATGGTCATGTCATAACAGTTCTTTTGAAAATCTTGTCCAAAAGCAGGAGAGTAATGGCTTCTAATTTATTCTGTTCTCAATATCAATACCATTTCCCCTGTTCCATGCTAACAGTGGAAATGGCTGGTAGCTATTAGTGACTTTTATATGTGACTATCAGACTGTTTTGTATCATAAAGTATATTCACTTATGGTTCATTTAGTTATAAACTGTACAGTAAGTCAATATTCATTTATATGTAGTATTTTTTGTCAACACATAATTAATTCATTATGAAATTCACTTGATAGAATTGCAGTTGGTTGTTCATATTGTACTGTCTGTGCTGTGGCCTGTATGAGTCAATGCTCTCCGACACCCTAACATTGCATCTCGACCAGTCCTCCAGCCTTCTGGGAGTCTCCATAAGTCCCACTGTACCCTACTGCATGGGTGTACACATCGCAGTCTACAACAGTTTAATACCACCGATGTGGTGCAAACAGTCCCTGGTCCAATGTACGTTCTCATCCTTGCTGTTACATTTTGACAAGTTCGGATGATATGGAGTAATTATTTGCATTTATATACAATATAATTGAAGTTCACATTCAAACTGTTTATCTTGTTGGACCGAAGACAAAGTCATTTCAAGAGGATTTCTGTGTGCTATTTGATAAAGTGAACTTATTATGTTATATTGTTGTTTGTTTAAATTACTGTTGTCTTGTGGCTGAAATGACTCGATTGTGATCAAAATATTTGGAACATGCAATCGTCGATAATTTATCGATATCGGTGCTTTGTAAACAGCTTTCGAACATTGTTTGAAATTAAAAGCAAATGAGTGGCCAGTGGGTCAAAGTAACTACGCATGCGCAATTCCATCATCTTATGGTATTATCGCAAAAAACTACCTGTTTTCAGCTTCGGTAGTGTGGTATTGCCTACCACGTGCCATGTTTGGATTATAATTCAGGTCCCGTTAAAAATAAGCAATTGGACTTAACAACAGCCTTAGAAGTAGCAGTCGAGCTTGTTTGAGTAATGATAACGTGAGAAAAGGTATTCAAGTAATTGCATCTATATTGTAAAAGGATATGTATAGTCTAAATAATGATGATAATATTCATAATTAATACTTCTTACGTTCAAGATGGATGGATTGAATGGTGCACTGATTTTGTGTTTCAGTGGATGTACATCGTACCTGTAGTGATTATCATGATGTTCGCCAACTCAATGGACCCTAATGCTGCTCAGGGTGGGGGAGGTGGAGGCGGGAGAAGCTAGATCACCCACAATTTGTGTTTCATTGTAGTTTCAAGCTCCGAGGTGACGAAATACACGCATGGAACCCCAAAAGGCAGTGTCAATAGTCAGAAAGTTAATCGAATGTACTTTACTACGACAAAGGATCAGGGCGTTGCGGACTCGAATCCAAAAAACTTCAGCCACAACTATCAGACTACTGGTTCAGTGTAACTGGTGATAATACCAGACAGTCAGCGGTGCCGTTCATAGGTCCCGATTTACAGAACCTCCACAACACCACTAACTAACACGAATGCCAGCTATATGGTTCCACTTAATGGAACTCACCAATAAAACTTCAAGAAGGCTCTCGTGATAAAACTTCTCGTCTTTATTTAAGATCCAAAAATGCGACCTGCCCTTGGCGTTTTCCGCCACAGCTTATATACACAAGGTCACGTGACCACACGGTTTAAATGTTCACATTCCGTCGGACAAGGTACCAGCATCGATTTTTCAAGTTGGTTTTCCAAAATCTGCATATAGGTCGCATCACATTTTCTAAAATCAAATTTGCGTTTAAAAAATGGTTTCTAAGCTCAATTTTACATAAACATCAAAGGCCATCCCATGTTTGCTAATAGTTTCAACGTTCAAGATGTCAAAGTTCGTTTTTAAATGTAAGCCCACCATATATATATCACACCATTTTGTCAAAGTTAATAAAAATATGTATAGGTCATATATCAAACCCCCCAAAACATTTTATTGCTGCATTTTGTAGACAGGATAAAATCAATCATGCCCTCCTTCCACATGCAATTTAAGATGAAAATCTTGAACAGTGGACCTTTTATCTCCAATACAAGACATGTAATGCTGACAGATTGGCTTAGAGGAGTCCTGATGATGTAATTAATACTCATAAAAAAGTCTACTGTAAAAAAGATACATCACACATATATTGCTAAGGAGTATTATGCAATAGAATACCGTAGAAACTAAGATGGCCATAGAACAACTGCAATGTCATGCCTCCCGCACCCCCACCCTCTCTCAAACAAAGCCCTAGCTTTATAAACATTACATCAATAATATACAAATTGAGTATTAATAGTCGCATAACAATGCAGGCGTAATTAACCAAGTCAACAGGCCAACGTTTAAACCATGTCCAGCATTTGCTAGGCCAAGTGTAATATAATCTTAACATTCATGTTTGCAAATGTTGTAATCAACCAAGGAAATTAATTAGTAATAAGAAAACTGTAGGTTTAGTGACACAATACTGACAAATACAACACTTCTCTATCCCGCCTCCCCCTTCAAACTAATATCTAAGCTCTCGGGCATGTGTGTGTCCAAGACCATTTATGGAAGAACACAAGCATGGCAGATTGACCTACAGAGTGGGTGATAATGGCACATAGAGGAACAAAAGGGCCCTTTTCACTGTCCAAAACATGAACTGTGTCATAAATGTAAGTGACACATGATGTTGGAATATGGATATATAATAATGTGAGTTTTTTATTGCAATGACTGAGTGTTGTATCCTTGCTTGGAAAACAAAGGCTGGGAGTGGGAAGCGCATGTAGGTGCTTGCAGTTCATCAGGTTGATATGCCGGATTGTATCCCACTGAAGTGGTGTTGAAATAGACCCGATCACTTGGCATTCTCACCTGACCCTCGATGGGTTTTGCCGTGGAGCTTAAATAAGTTTGTTGGGGTGGCATGACCGAATGCTGTACAGGTCCACCCGCAGTCGATGTAGAAGAAGCGGGATAAACAGGAGCGTTACCATAAACAGGATCAGACTCATATATCATGGGTCCTGAGGACTGATTGGTTTGGAGCATGCTGGTGGGGATCATATACACCTGTTGGGAGTTGGCAGCCACGTTCTGTGTGGAAGCTGCACTGGCATTGTCTTTAGGGAGAGGTTGGTTGGCCCACCAAGTGTCCCAGTTACCATCAGCAGGTCTCCCTCCATTTCTCGTCTTGATTGGCTGGTTGGTTTCAAGGAGAGGAGGTGGGGGGTCGGTGGGCGGACAAAATTGGTTCCGTAGAACGAAGTAGGCAAGAACCAAGGCAATAACTGTCAGGACTAAGATGGCAGTCAGGCCAACCCCAAGTGTGAGTGAGTCTCCCACTGTAAACAAAATATAATACAAACTTATTGAAAGACCACTGACAAAAATGTGATGGTCTCTGATGACATATATAAGAGTTGCAGTTACTCAAAATATTCTCCGGCAACAACAAAAAAACGATTAAAAACATATTAATCTGAGCAATCCACATTGTAAATCCACCTGTTATAGTAATAAATGACATGGGTAACTTAGCTGCTGATAATGGAGGTGTATATTCAAAATATCTTCACTTACAGGTTAACAACATGTCTATGAAAGAAGCCGAAGTTCTGTTGAGTTAGCTTTGTGGTGATGGCAATTATCTATGAGTCCATGGAACAGTCCAACAAGATCCTCTTCTTGCCCTACAACCAGAAGCAATATTAAGTCTTAATTATGTAACACGTTTTATTTAATGATATCATAGACTTTCTCAAAAGACAAGGAAGCATTGAAGGAAGTATTTTATCTGAAGCCACCAAAGGTCCACACTTATATTTACCTTATCCTGTATCAATCATGGAACTTGGCCTATGCAGATTATGATTCACCATGGTGCGATTAAAGATTATGACATCGAGTAGAAAATATTCATGAGGTTCGGAAATATTAAGGGGGGTATATTAGATAACCGAATACAAAATGAAGATTAGTTTTATCTGCTCTATTACTATAATTTGTGACGATCTAATGTTATAATTGGACATTCAAAGCCTAATTAACACTCCGCAACCGGGACTGTGATTGCACCTTACAAAGGAGTGTTGTTAAGGCACCGTATGCTCCGCACAAGTTCACAGTGTGGGGAGTCTGTAATGCTCATATTTGCACGATCGATGTCACAACCGCAGCTGCGTATGAAGTTATGTAATCCCAGATTTGGAATGCCCCAATCAGAAGCCATGTCTCTCGCGTACTTTTGAGTAATTGTCTCAGATTGGTCAGAGTCACAATTACCAAAGAATCGGCGCCATATATGTTATTAGTCCTCTTTTTCTAATCCTCTGGTCCTCCTACAAGCTACTGGAATCTGGCTAGGTGCAGACAGTCAATGTCAATGAACAGCCTCACCATCCTTGGGCTGTCATTACACGGTGTGGCGAAGTGGTTACTACTCACTGTGACTGCAAAGCTGGGTACGTAGAAACTAATTTATATCTGTATTATTGTTTTATGTGACCTCTGTATCTGACAATTAATGGATTATTTATCATTTCATTATTGTGGATACTCCATTAACAGGATGTTCTCAGTAAGAACCCTTTTTTTCATTTGACAAATGGCTGGGATATATGTTAAGGAAACAACGTTATTGATATGTATGTATTATATTGCAGTATTCGGTGAATCGTGTTCCCATTTCTTCACAAGGTTGAGGTGGTAGTAACAGCTGGTAGAACTAGAGAGCCTGACTGCACTGATCAGCTCTGCTCTTAGAATGAGGCAAACATCAAAGGGGTGCGACCAGCAAGAGTTGGCAGACGTAAACTTCTATGGCGTCAAACCCAAGGGCAAGGCTTATATCAATCAACACACCAGCTCGTAGAGCCGAACACCATCCAATGGTTTCACTGGCCTTGCGTCGGAATTTTGAAGGTACCAAGATCCAAAACATGGTATTGCCGCAAATGCAAATAAAACAACACTAAGAGAAAATAACAGAGACCACAATATCTGGCCTTAAGTTATTTTTCTATGTGAATTTTTCAATCTTGATGCAACATCTGTATATAAGTTGAAATTAGATGGATATTACACTAAACAGATCAAACCAGTTGTTTTATCATAGAAACACGGAGCTGAACAATCAAGGATGACAAATCATAAAGTGTTTGCCATACTCTTTATTGTATGGACACATAACTACAACACTTAGAATCTCAGACCAAATGAGTATATTGTTGAAAAGATCATTGAATCACCAGCATTTGTCAAATGTATGTATTTAGAACACAGAATATTTGCATTATGAACACATTATATACCAGAGTTGTAAATTGGGCCTAATCTAATGAAATAATTACACCTGTGCTTCCAAATCAAAATCACCATTGCTTTAAAGAAAGACTTACACCGAGAGGAACTGAAATAACCCCCACGATTAAATCACACTGCCACACGGGGTCATCTGGTTCTGAACCCATATGCCCCACTAAGTGCCTTACAAATCAAGAGATGAATGTGAGAGTGAAATCGCACAAAAAGACAAAAAGGCTATGAGTAGGAGTCTGGTATTGATTAATCAAGCAGAATTCAACAATATACGAAAATATTTTGGAAAAATCTTCACTGATGTGGATTTCCAAATCCGGCATTCGGTAGGCAGTTCACTACATTCCTGGTTTTATTTCAATTACTTACAGAAGAATCAATTCGAAAACAATGTATTTCTTAGTCGTAAAGCAATGATTTATTCATTTGTTTAAATTAAGCAGGTCGTCAATAACGAGGATGATATCTTGTATGATGACTCGAAGGAAATAAGAACAACCTGACATTATATCGATAGATCGAACACTGCCATTACCCGTCGCCTACCACCGTCCGACAGGGGCCCCGCTCTTTTACCAGGTTCATGAATAACCATCAGCTGTTGTTGACTCCGGCATGCTATCAAGATAAACACCTGATAGAAACGCAACGTCAATTGCGAAAAGATAAAGTAATAAAAGATAAGTTACCTTGTAGTCTAGTAAGAGGATCAGATATCGTACGATTTTGAGCCGCCAAAGTATTAAAACGCGTGAAGTCGTTCTCCGCCAGTAAATGGGTCACAAGCGTAAATATTGCATCCTGTTCGTCTCGACGCTTGTTTGCAGGCAGCAAAAATGTTGATTTTCAACTGTCAGGTGCGAACGGTAGCGGCTTGAGGGGGCACTTTAATTTTTTGAAGAAAAAAAACCACGCAATGAATATATGGCTTTGATGCACAATAAAAGTACGTATATGATTAAGTACCTGATAAGCTGATGTTTTCTTAACCTGGATGCAAAAATCTTAAATTTATCAAAATTTAAAGCCCTCACCATTTTCTAATAACTGTATATATTTTCATAAACACAAAACCCCCATCGGGGGATGTTGCGGTTTAGTGATACCTTCCATTTGGAGCGAGCAGTGTGGTATCTTAGAGAATGCAATGTAAAATATTGAATGCGGTCTATATGCAGACAAACGAGACGACACGCCGACCACTTGGAACATCCCCTCGTCTGCTTCGTGCCAAAATACCCGTAATAGCTTACCTGTGCCAAGAAAATGTCTAGATGACAAACAGAATTTCCTGGACAGGTATGTGCGCTGGACAAAGAGTCCAATATACTGTGTCCTTAAATGAAAATAAGAACCTGTTGACACGAAAACTAAATGACACGTAATCATATGTGTTTAAGGCAGAAGAATCTATTCAAGAGTTGTCGCCAGTTGTGGAAATTGAGGCTGCTGAAGTGGAGCATGAATACTCTAGAACATGTTAGTGTAAAGGGCTTTGTTGAAATGAAATACTGATAGGTGACAGCCTATAAGACTGTGTAAAAAAATTATTCTGACAAAGCACACTTTAATACATGTTTACATGACAATCTTATAACGCAATAATAATACATGCTTAGTGCCATACCGATGTACATTTAAATAACCAGTGTCACTACAAATCACATACAAATAATATACACGTGGCTTGAAAATTGGCTCTGATAGCAGTTCGCTGTTGTATTTTTAGTACGCAGGTAGCCGTTTTACGCTTATGTCCTATCCTTTACATGTGACGAGGCGAGGGTGGAGAAGCGCGAAGCAGAGGCCAAGCAGCATCAGAATGTTTAGCATTTATGAGTTGGTAAATCATGGTCTCTAAGGGCATTGTGTTTTCTACCATCATCATCATCATCATCATCATCATCATCATCATCATCATCATCTTCACCATCCGCGTTCTGATTACCGTGGGTGTGGCCTGTCTGACTGACTTCCTCGGAGACGCCCTCTCTACGTATAGCGGTGTTGACAGTCCTTCACGTTCCCAGCTGAATTGGGCTGCGTGCTCCACGTTGGCACCACCAGTGTAGTAGTGCTCCTCCGCCGGACCACAGCTTGAGCACCAGGAAGTCGGTTTGTCGACGCCTGCTGCTGGAAGCCAAATAAAAATTGCCCCTAATCGCCGAAAAATTCATTTTTAAAATGACACATTGATTTGAACCCATTTCATAATTTTTCCGAGCTATAAATAGTTTTATTCTTAATTTGATCAACTTAATTATATCATTATTCAAATAAGATGATTTTTTGTTGTCATATGCGCAATTGTATTGTGATCATATGTGATGTCTTTCTTCATCACTGCGTGTGTTTTTAATTGTATGATCAATTGAAAAAAAAAATTACGTAGAAAAGACTCTATTAACGAGTCTGCCACAAAAAAGTGTGACAAAAACTTGGTGCACCAATCTGTCATCAGTGCACTCATTTGCTGGTTTTTATCGATAAGTTGACAAATTCGTTAAGAAACAGCGTTTATTTTGGTTAAATAATTGTTTCGTAAAGGATATCCTTTCACGGCACTTAATCAGAAGTTGGGATTCTGCTGAATTCTACTGACTCGATTAATTAAATCATCACTTCATCAATTTGCATAATCAACTGTCTGTTATTAAGTCGGAAAAAAATTGTATGTCAAGCTCTTCAAACTTGTCATGGCATGGGACTGGACTCCACCATCATACAATCAACGCAAACATTTCGTTCTGAGCGATATGTCCACTTTTATACGTCGACACATTGAGGCATGCTTGGTAAGTGGATGCATGGTTTATTTATGGTATCACTTACAATACAAATTGACAGGTGCAGTACGCTCGTTCAGTGGTATCAATTTGTAGCCCTATATTTAAATCTTTTAGTTACGTTTATTAGTCAAACAAGGCAAAAACAGCAAATGTATTTATCATAAAGCGTTATGTAGTGTTTTGCATTGAATGCTCTAGTTATTGATGTGCTCATTTCCATTTATTGCAGTGTAAAGACGATTCGTTAATGCATATATAATAAATGACATTGCAGTAGTATACAGACCGGCGGGACTATCGAGGGGGGCCTGAAAAGCCCCACACCCAAAGCGTTCATTGCTACCGTCTGGTTTGGTTCTGAATCTGAACCTTAAGAGCTAGCTGGCACCTAACTCCCCGGAGAGCTAGAATCTATTTTATGAGTTTCTTGTGTATCTGTGGGCTCACGCATTCCAGGATGGCATTGAGGTCAGCATTAAGTCCGACAACGGATACAACTTGACTCTTCAAAACCTATGTTTGTGCGAAGGAGTCGAGTAACAAACAGTGTTTGGTTATACACAATTGAATTTCATTGTAGAAATGATTTTTAAGTAGCAAGCTGTGTAAATTTCAAGGTTCAGATTATGTACATAACAAGTGGTGTTACGTAATATAATTCAGTAGCAATCCCCGAGAGCAGGTACACTGCAACAACAACTGCAAGTATTACAGTGAGAAAGATAATCATAACATCATGTAAAATAATGTTATGACTGGTGGACAGATATGGGAGAAATACTGACATTTAGAACAGGGTGATGTTTGTGTCTTATTTGTGCGATGCTCTCCAAGAAAAGAACAGTTCATACTGACTCCTTTTCACGGGGATGCTGCTGTGGATGGTATGATCAGCTGGTAATGTTTTAGAGAGGAAGTATGAATGCACTATGACAAATGTACTGTGTGTAGGCAGAACTCTTCCATCTGCCGGTAGATTTGATGCCAGTTGAGTAGCTCTACCGATGCGGTATGCATGCATGTTGTATCGTAACGTAAGTGATGCTAGAATAAAGCAAAACGATGTCTAGTGCATGGTTTGGATTTGTTATAAAGATAAATGGGTCCTGCGGAATTTCCACGTAGGTATAGGCATTTGCGTAAAGCAACAACTGGACAGTAAGAATTTTGTAAATAATAGGAAGGGCAACTGCCGTGCCAGAATGATAGAATGGGCAAATGCCTTGCCAAAATAATAGAAAGGGCAACTGCCGAGCCAAAATGAAAGAATTGGTAACTAGAATAATAGAAAGGGCAACTGACGTGCCAGAATAATACAATGGGCAACTGACGTGACAAAATAATAGAAAGGATAACTTCCGTGCAAAAAATAATAAAATAGGCAACTACCCTGTCAATAAAAAAAGAATGGGCAACTGCCGTGCCAATAATATTACTATGGGCAAATGCTGTGTCCCAAAAATTAATGGATAACTGCCGAGATAATAGAATGGTCAATTGCTGCGCTTATTATAAAAGAATGCCGTGTCAATATTAAGAGAATGGGCAACTGCAGTGTCAATGATATTAGAATGGGCAACTGCCATACTAATAATACCATGGGCAACGCCCTGCCGAAATAAAAGAATGGGAAACTGTGCGAAATAATGATGGGCAACTGCCGTGCCAATTTTAATGGGATTTGTTACTGCCGTGCCAAAATGATCGGGCAGTGTGATAGCTCCGGTCGAACGGTAATATAAATGTCTTATAGTGCTTATAAAGACGTCTTTTAGGGCTAGCAGTTTGAGTGAAATAATCGAATGGACAACTGGATCGATTTTTTCGAGCCGTTAACTGATCTGTTTCGGCGCCGACAAATTTTTATTCCATTGACTTGTGTATCTCAAGTCTTAATCCGAGGCCAAGGTAACAGGGAACCAGAGATGTTTTACTTTAGTACCCCTCGATGGGCTCACGAATGGAAAGATTTTAGTCAATTACACCAACGTCAGGTTTTATCGCCCTAAGACGGAGTGCATGCATCATTCCCGTAATTAGTTCGAAAGAGCTAACAGATTCTGTTGATTTCATTTTGTGACCATTCCAAATCATGTATCTGCAGTTGTGATGACACATCACAGGCCCGTAGCCAGGATTTTTAGTGGGGGGGGGGGTGGTTCTTTTCCACTCAGTTGTGGACCTTTCTCTTACTGATGCGGCTATAAGACCATAATCAAAGGCACCATCGACACACGATATATCTATATATACATCTATATCTATATATAATTTTTGGCCTGAGGGGCTTTTGTAAGTTTGAAGCGAGTTCATCTGTCATTTTGACTTCGGAACCTTAGAAATGTCAAAACATGAGATGGTTTTATGCTTTCAAGATTTGAATTGTGGATTTGTGCATTGCGTTGTGATCGAACATCGTAGGACATCTACTCAGATGTCCTGTAGTGCTACCTGCAGGACATCTTCTTGAAGTCTAGTAAATGATTGTTAGGTCTGGTTACCTGTTTGTAGTAGCCCAACTGACCAACAATTGTTGAGCACTAGCTCCCAAACTTATAGGAATTTGCCCATCATAATGGCCCAAACATTTGTCTTTGGGCAATCGGTTGCATTTCCCTCATTACTTATGCTTCATCCTATTTGAACGCATCATTTGTAAACATTGACAAAGAAGCAAATCAGAGAGCATGCATTTGTCACCTGATAAATTGATATGTATCTGATAATTGTCTTAATTAGTGTTGAAGTTTACAGTTGTCAGCGCCTAATTTACAAAGACATTATATGTCTGGCAATAAACAGGCTTATTCAAAGCAGTAGCGCGTGACGAGAAGTTAAGACGCAGAGTTTGGCATGAGCATAGTGAGTCCCGACCGCGCTTATCATCTGCACCTTGTCTGGTCTAAAGCTACTTCATATACCCTGTCTCAGTCTGTATAGCATATCGTCCTACCAAATATGAGTTCACATCCCTGTCACTGGCTCTTTCACACATTTACTCAGTAGCATACTAGTCGGGTTTGGCACATATCGGTGACCACATCTAGTTTATGTCAAATTTGCATGGTTATATAGTGAAAGACTGGGGTGATAACATATGGAGAATTCGCCAGTTAGAAACAGATGCCAGTCATTAAAAGTCCTTGTCTTGTATATCTATGCTATAGGAACCCTTCATTGTGAGGCGCAATATGCTCGTTCAGTGGTATCAATTTGTAGCCCTATATATAAATCTTTTAGTTACGTTTATCAGTTTATTAGTCAAACAAGGCAAAAACAGCAATTATTTCATCACATCTCAGCAAGTCGCGTCTCGCTGAGCCCAGTTGAGCGCAAGTTTAACAAGCGTCATGGTAGGTTGGGCCTTTGAAAAGAAATCATGGTAGGTGTAAATTGCTGGGACAAGTGGATCTTCTTTACTAACTAAGGAATTGGCATGCAGCAAATTTTCTTACTTTTGATAAAATTCAGGGATGGGATCTGCCTCCGGGGCTAGCTACAGGGCGAGTAGCGGGAGTTCCATATGAGGGGGAGTAGTCACCCTAGTGATGCTTCTCATAAAGTAAGTGAGAGAGTGAGAATAATGTTTAATGGCACACCAACACTGATGTGTTATATGGTGCCTTGAAAGATGGGATGAATATGAAGAATAATTTACCTTATTGAACAGCTACTATATTAAATGGGGAAAAAAAGAGAAAAACATGGATGATGATGATGAAAAATACAAACAATTATCATAGGGCATGTCACCACCAGCCGATTGAATGGACCAGGCCATTCCAGCCTCTTGAGTAGATGAAATCTGATCCAAAGTGGTGTGTTCCACATATTTGCCCGCCGTTAGGATTGCTCCACTCGACCATTTTGATCCCATTGTACACCGACACCTATTTTACATGGCAGAAGCTGACAAGGCATTCATTTTACGAAAGGATTTTTTTGGCAGTTTATCCTTTGTGATTACATATTGTGATTCTAACATGTGCATTGGGAAAGGAAACTAAATCATTGATGAACATTTGGTCTCCATCAACAAACTCAAGGTAAAGGTATGTCCATGACAGAATGAAGTTGTGGTCTTGCTGTTGAGGCTAAAGGACAAGTGAGAGACTTTAAAGTGGATTGATGAGTAACCCAGTGAAACTAGTACTGAGTAACGTGTGTCGGTTATGTTCAAATTTTTCTTTAAAAATCTGTTATCTTTCTTTCCCTAACAGGGACTCCATATGAGATGGAAGGGGAGCCAGGAAAGTGCCCTGTGGTTAGAACCAGCACCTCCTGCCATAGGAAGGACATGTGGCAGAAAATGAACTGCATGAGAAACAACGGACAACTCTGTGATGTCAGAATCGTCACACGCAATAACAAAGCCAAGCTTGGTCACTCAAGTGTCCTCGCAGCCAGCAGTGAGGTGTTCTATGACTGTTTCGTGGGCCGTCCTGATGTTAAGTGTTTAGGAGATGTCCCTTGGGAGGTGTATATATCTGAAATAGATGATGATGTAATGCAAGTGACCTTGGATTTTATCTATGGGGTGACACCGGTAAATAAGACTGAACTTGAATTACTAAACTGTAGAGCTATGCATTTTGGGCTAAATAGTGCCATGAGTTACTGTGAAAAAAAAATTAGAACGAATATCAGGTGAGGAAAGACTAAATGCAAAGAAATCATATTGTCCGTTTAAAAATCCTGACCTTGTCAAACGCCTCTTTGAAAGCAAAACTGATGAAGTGGAAGATTTTGAACATAGAGAAAATACGCCTGGCAGTGAGATAGATGCCTCTCCTATGGATGTGAACAGAATGAGGACAGCCCATTCGGAGCCAGTCACAGACCTTCAACCCCCGAGGTCTGCTTGTCCTTTCCTGGGAGCCTCAGAATCAACCAAACCCAAAGACAGTCAACAGATTGCTGATATAACTGCTAAATTTATTGACGAAGTGCTGGCTCAACACTATGCCAGATATAACAAGAGTTGTTCCAGGAAAACAAACATTGAAAGTCTAGAACCAATGAAGAGACAATGTGGTAGAAAACCAGCCTCTGTTGATGAAGGGTCAAAGTCAAATGGCAAGGACGCACTCCTGTCATATGATGACAACTCAATTGAAGGCAGTGGGCAAAGTGGTCCATATCAAGCGGTGAATGAAACTCATGGTGCTAGGGCTATTGAGATAGGTACAACTGATGTAAATAGTCAAGATTATCAACTTCCCACTGAGCTCAACACTGGATTGGGAGGTTCGGAAGAGATGCCAATGGACATACATCACTCTGTCATCCCGGAAATGACCCTGAATGACTTGACAAGGGTGTCAGAGTGTCCGCACCTACAGCGACTTGCAGCTGAGAGTGGTCTACCTGTATACAGTGATGAGATGGTAGAGCAGCAAGTGGACACACACATATACCTTTCTTCTAAACCTGAAGGAAATCATAAAAGTAGTAATTCAAGTCACCATGAGCATTTGCACCATTCCGAAATTGTACCACATTACAGTGTTGCAGAAAAACGGATAGCTGAAAATGGAATCCAGTGTAACTATTCAAGACATGGTAGGGAACTACAGTTGACTGATTTGAGAAATTCAAGCCCATCACGTCTATCAGTGAACCATTCATCCCTAAAAAGAACTCATCAGCCATCATCTTCAAATTCTGGGTTGAATACCGACAGCATTCACAAGGGAAGTTGTCCTATGGAGAGGTCCGACAAAGATGTTGGTCTGAGTGCTGATGAAGCTGCAATGAAAGAAGGACCTTCCTGTGATGAAGATGTTGCTGTTACTATTAAGTGCTTGTGTGCTATTGATGTATATTGATGATATATTAAGGTTTCACTATATTTTTCAAATGTAGAACCTTAATTATATTTCATTTGGGAATATTGTTGAGCCTTGCAAATAGTTTTCATTTATATGCTATCATGTATATCCATCAAGATTTTCACCAACTTCAGTCTGATGATAATTATGTTGTTTTCAGTTTTTGGCCTGACGGGAGTTATGAGTGCTCAGATTGTGGTGTTGTTTTTATGAGTTCATCCCAGCTTCAAAAGCATTGTCTTAAGGAGCACAAGAAAGGACGTCTCTTTGCTTGTACTGACTGCAGCTTCAAAAGTCCCCGTAAAAAGGATGTTCAAGGTAAAAATTAATAAATAGAACACAAATACTTAGATCGACAAGCCAAAGACTGGAACTATTTAATTGACGATTGTTAAGAATTCATCCTCCATGTATTTGAAAATATGAACCTAGGTGGTTATTTTCAGTCCTTGCATTCTCATCAAATATGGTATTATTCTGATAATGTTACCTGACTAAAAATTAGCTGATACATCCGGGTTATTAAGAGTAAATTGACCATCAAGATGTTTGTATCTTCCCAGCTCATACTTTAGCCAAGCATAAGAAGATTCCACACGGCCTTAAGGTGTTCCGCTGCGAGCGCTGCGACCATGTGTGCATGGATAAACATCGGTTTAGGGAACACAAAGACTCGCATTCAGGTAGAATTTACCTGCTGCTAATAATAATGCCCGCTACTCTCAGAAGTAGATTTTGAATCATGGATAAATGCTCTTGGCCAGCACTGTTAATTACCATTATTAGGATATTGCAAAAAAAGTTCTTACCCCTTTCTTATTTAACAAATCTTCAGATAATGACATCAGCTTTGAAATTTATATTTTATATTTGTTGTTGTTGTTGTCATGCCTCAGGTACAGCCCGGTTCAAATGCTCCATGTGTAAGAACAACTACACCACCCGTCGAGGATTACAAACTCACATGCAGTAGTAATAAAAAGATAAGATCAGAAGCCATTTTAACATGTTGTCATTATGATAGCTACATTGCAGCAAAGGCTAAGAAATGTGGCTCTTGAGGATGCAATCATACAAAAAATCTGAGGGTGGAGAGATCTGTGCAGATTATAACCATACTAAATATGTAACACAAAAGTTCTATCCTGAAATTTTAAATTTTCAGAAGTAGTTGGGTACCAAATCTTATCAATCTGATTCCATTGGACATCATTTTTTACCCCATCAAAACTGACCTTTGCTGTACCCAGATGGTTCTTCTATAGCCACATGCACATCCCACTTCTTCATTTCCAGACGTAGCAAATATGAAAATGCTTCAATACCAGCCTTGGACACACTGTAAGCACCGAGATTTTCAAAGTGTACCTTTCCTGAAACAATCATCATTTTGATGAGCCATGAAGAAGATGGGAATGCTATGAATAAGTATAACTCTCAAAATGCTATTTAGAACAAGCAATACTAAAACTGAAAATCAAAAGCACAACATCTTGAAATCTGATCAATTGTTAACGTATAAAAAAGCGTGAGAAAAATCTCACCTGTCACATTTGACATGCTAACTATTCTTCCTCTAGCCTTACGAACAAGCGGAAGAAAGGCTTTGGTGACCCGTATCATCCCAAACAAATTCACCTCCATCACGTTACGCCAGGCTTTCTCAGGAGTCATGAGATTCCAGAATTGTTGACGATCCCCCACAGGCCTATGATGTAAGAATATGAAGAATGCATGTTACCACTGTGAAAACTGATAATACCTTATGGCTTTTGTGACTGGACTGATGATATCCCAAAAACTGTTGACAACCAAGTAACCATCAAAATTACCCCAAAATATGTTCCCATACACATGAACAGTATGAACTTTAATCTCCCACAATTACCTTGTCCCCCAACTTGTAAAGACACTAAGTCTACAGCTTCTGTAGTTTGTTTTTTATTTGTGACATCCATTTGCAAGACCTTCAATCTGCCAGAAAAAAATAGGGAATTGTTTACCTTATGAGATAAGAAATGGCATGATTAATGCATTCATTCAGAAATTGTTGGTAATATTTATGACAAGAATGGAATGCTAGATTTTGATTGCTTGATAGCAGCTAAGTGCATTGATACAAAGAATAGCTCAATATAGTCAATTATTGACTAAATACATCCTGGAATTAAAACTAAGAAAATTTGCTACATGCCAACCCCATATGTAGTTATTACTGAAATTCAGCTACTCAGAGTTTCATCCAGCCAAGAATTTTTTAAAAGGCCAAAACAAAATCCCTATGTGCAATGTGCATTTATACATTTTATTTGTAGCATAGCAGATCCAAATTATTCTATATGTATAACTTACCCTAATGTAGTCTTAGAGAAACAATGCTGAGATGGGAAATAGTTGTTGTATTCCTCTTGTTTGACTATAAAAAACAACAACATTAATATATTGGACTACGAAATGATTTTTCAAAACCCCCAGACTGAATCTAAACCAAAGGGTTCCTATAGCATTGCTTTACATGATGAGGACTTTTGAAGACTTGCATCTGGTCTTTTTCTTACTAATAAATTATCCATATGTTCATCCTCTAAATAATATCCTTGTTCATCATTATATTGCATCCTAGACACAATTATTATGTGTGAAAGAGCCAGTGCTAGTTTGTCAGCAGCGATGAGAACTCATATTCTTAGTTCGAAGACGGGAATTAAGACAATCGACAGATAATTGTCACGTGACAAATGTGCGCAATCTGATAGGCTACTTCCCCAGTGTTTACAAATGACGCTTTCATATTCGATGTACGGTAAGAATTTGCAAGAAAAATAGAAAGTAACTAGCCTCTGATGAGTAGGCGACCAGACATTTCATGCGCTGCTAAGCCCACACAATGGTAATAAGCAATAAGTTATGTTACATAAGTCCAATACATAAGCTGATTTAACTTTCCTAGGTTTATCAAACTAGTTATAGGACACTTTATAATCTTTATTAAAGCAAATATATTTCATCCCCTCTCTGATGTTTGATTAGCAAATGAAGTAAAGAAAATGTAACATATTGGTAGCTAAAATATAGTCCAAATGACACATTGCTTTCTTTGAATATTAATAATATATGCACAACAACAATAAAAAGGAAAACCTTGAAAATATGAGGAATTTATCATTTCATGAATATGAAAGTGTTTAAGAGGCAATTTCAGATAGGCATTTGAACAGATTTACCTGTTTGAGCAAGTATTGATCAGTTCAAGAGCACCTGGACCATTGTTAAATAGGCATCCTGCAAATACCACCATCCCAATGCTGTCCAGTTTTTTTGCCGAGGCATGACCAAAACCAGTATCACAGCCTAGTAATAATTGCATCTACACATATCATTGTCTAATTGTGCAGCGCTGTCATGGTTTAAGCTGTCTGATATCAGCATTAATCAATGGCAGAGGATATATGTATGGCAGCCATTGTGTAAAACATTTATCAACATTTGCATACAAAACAAATTAATAATCCCTCATTCTAGTACAGATAAACACAAAATTACATTTGCCACACCCTTAAGGTAGATATTACTTAACTCCAATGACAGATATCTATCCAGGGCAGGAAAAAAATGCATATGTGCATCTTAACTACACATCTTTCTGACATACAAATAATCCCCACTGTATTACTGCTGTACTAAAAAAAAATGGCATACAAATAACCCAAGGAATGTTTTGGTCGTGCAGGAGTTCTGCTGGGCCTTTATGTATAGGACAAATATAGACAGGTTATATTCATACGGCAGAAATATACAGCAGGGCTTTTATGTATCGCAAAGTAATGACAATGGTAACATTGGGGTTTTACGTCAATATTCCTTTGTATTTCTGCCGTACAAATAAGCCCCGAAATTTCTGGCATACGGATTAGCCCTGCAAATATATATATATATATATATATATATATATATATATATATATATATATATATATATATATATATATATATATATATATATATATATATATGCATATATACATATATGTAGATATTTATATACATATAGATATCTACATATATGTATATATGCATAGAGAGAGATATATATATATATATATATATATATATATATATATATATATATATAATAGAGATATATATATATATATATATATATATATATATATATATCTATATATATATATATATATATATATATATATATCTTATATGTATATGTATATACACATATAAATAAGCTCAGGAGGATTTCTGCCGTACAAATAAGCCCATATATATTTCCACCATACAGATTAGCCCTGCATATATATATATATAAATAATATATATATATATATATATATATTTAGATATAGAGATATATTTATATATCTATACACAGATATAGATAGAGATAGATATATATGCAAAATATATATATATATACACATAGATATAGATAGGATACATAGAGATCAGATACATATACAGAGAGATATATAGATATATATAGATAGAGATATATATAGATATATATAGATCTATATATATAGATATCTATAGATATATATATATATATCTATATATATCTATATATCATATATATATATATATATATATATATATATATATATATATATATATATATATATATATATATATATATATATATATATATATATATATATATATATATATATATATAAGCGCCCTGCTCTTTTTCTTCCGCCCTACAAATAAGCCCAGGAATACTCTGCTGTAACAAGCCATCTACATTTATACTGTACAAATATGCTGAGGAGTATATCTGTTGTACTTTTGAATGGGCCGACCTCATCTGTTCAAGGTTTCTATGGTGTTTCCATACTTGCAATTCAGGTGGCAATAGTTCATCTTTGTTCACAGGAGCGTTTTTCAAGGAAGTATTAGCTCTTGGGTAAAAAAGCAGTTTTTTTGTGTGTCTCTTCAAGACAGAATTGAAATGGTCAAGAAGGAGAATTCCTGTCAAACCCACAGGGAATAATCATCACACATGTAAGCAGACTGTGTGCATCAAAATAGAAACGTGTGTTAATTGATCATACTTTCACCCCCCAACAAACCCATACGTACACACATACACCTACGAACACATACACCCACCACCTCTCCATTCCTCCCAAAAGTTAGATTTACAACCTTTCGGTCACTCGGGACATGAAAACTAAACCAATTTAGGCTAATGAAATTCACCCCTTTTCACTCGTACTAGATTAAATGTTGTCCAATTTACATAAACCTTTAGAATCCTTTTAAGTTAATGTTCCGAACGGGTCGACTTTGTTTATGGTGATCATTACACCACTGGTAAAGGTGTTGATGTATTCATGTTGATATTACAATCATTGAAAGGGATGAATTTTCTTACCTTGGAGGCAGCTTGTCTTTTCATGCAAGTTTGTTTTTCAACAAAAAAGATCCAAGTGACAAAGGCTGGGTACTGACCTTGCCCTGCAGTGCTGCACAGGCTGCAGGACGTCTATGCTATGTATATGCCATATCACAGTCCGACAGGGGCTAAGCCTGGCCTAGAACTACGCGGACGTATCATTTCATTTTATCGTCCTGGATCATTCCTATCCCGGATCATGGGCAAATGTTTCTTCACATTTTCAATGTAGAATGATCAGATGGGTTATGCATAATATAGAGAACATATATCCTTTGGCTGTGTACCAAAAGCCTACTCCATGTTGATTTCGTTCCTTGATTTTATTTAATATACGCTTTCTAAATAGAGATTCTGAGAAACTGCTGTGATGACTCATTTTGATAAATTTGATGTCAAGTGGTATTTGATTTCTCTATGTCTGCTCGGTACTCATGGAATAGCTCCAACTCGGCGTCCTGGGGTGCAATCTTGCAAGAACTAGGTCACAGTGCAAATATTTAAGTTTCTGGACATTCTGAATTTAGATTAAATCTAAATCGTTTTTATCGAGTTGGAAAACTATACAATTAAAATTGTGGCCAAGTTTCCTGTCACCAATATTGACGAAACCTCGGCAGTTATTAGATGAAATGTTGTTTTAAACGTCTATCAACTTTAGGATGATGTCTATGCGTGAGAAAGTAGGTTTTGAAGCGGTGGAACTTTACGAAAATTTATAAATCTCGCCATCGCCGCAATGACGTGACGTTAGCAACAGCCAATCAGAGACCAGGATATCGGTGAACACCCTGCGCAGGATAGGCGAGAGAACCAAGCTGGGGCCTGGAGACAGCGGCCCACGCTTATCGCTGGGAATTGGCACATACCTACCAAACATATACCGAATGACCGAATATTACAAATTTTAACCGTCAATTCCGCGGTATTAATTGACGGTTCTGTTTTATGTCATCGCCATTATCAGAAATAGAAGATGTTATAGTTTAGGCCTGAGAGGTTTGCTTGCGAAAAAATTCTCTGGTGTTTGCACTGGGAATAGGACAAAATTCTTCCGTTTGTAACTGGAATACCCCTTAACGTACAGGAATGCCGCTTTCACTATCGTGTTCTATAACACGTCCTCTAATTGTCTGCCAAATTTCATGCCGCGGTGAATACATTAACCCTTGCGGAATTCCGTGTAAAGACAAGGTGATTTTCGTGCCGCGGCCATTAATACAGAGGCAACATTACCGTTCCGTTCATCAACTTTGATCAGTAATATCTCAAAGACTGTGTGGAGTATCGAAGAAAGGAAAGCTCATATGCATTCTTTGAAGATTTATTATATTATAATTGAAAATTTTATGTAGATTCTAAATTTCATTAAACGCCCACACTCGCTAGAAAATTGTACTTCTGCATGTTACCTATTTTCACCCCTTGCGATAGCGGCCGTCTTGCATTGCTAATACTATATAAACTGAAAGTAAACTGTAGAATAAACTGATGTAGTTCACCAAGCCGATCTCTTGTTTCTTCCTCATGACAGCGTGAATCACTGGACCTACAAGTATGCCCTTAGAGTAGTAGATGTGGCAAAGCCATTCACTACAAAAGAGGCTATAGAGGCAGACATTGTGAAGGTTTACTGGACCCGTCGGACATCCAGTAACATGGAGCGTGGATGAATAAGTTGCAAAAGACACTTTTTCAATCGGTCTCGTCTTTAACAATAAAAGGTTAACTTTTCAACAATGCAGACACAATATAACCAGCTCAATGATAGAGAGCTTATTGAATGTGAATTGGCTAAGCACATAACTGAAATCGAAGTGGATGATGGTTTTCCTGGATTACGCCGCTAGTACGAAAAATTCAAATAAGAGAGAGCATCTTAGCAGTCATTTGGTGGATAAAATACTAGGTTATGGGTCGTATAAAACTGGTGTATGTTGTTAGAATCATATCAGTATTTGGTCCTCGTGTGTGGTGTTTGACCATCTTGCCATGGTGGGTCATCTTCTTATGTAAATGTTTTCTTATTGCATGGAGATTAATATCCTTTTTAGAAGTAGAATCGAATAGATGTCAAGTGCTTGGCTTTTGCAACTGTATCAAAATATTCCCTGTGGTTTGAGTTATTATTACAGCTTTTGTAAACACAATGACAAGTTGCTATTGTTTATACTTAACATAGTGTGAAATATTCAAATAGTTCGTCCTTTGTAAGAGTATAACTGAATATGTTGAGAAGGCTGCCCTTTGATAGCGTCAGGGATTAACTATCATTGCCGATAAATCTTCTTGTTCTATGAACAATGTTAGATTGTATTGCTGGGGCTTAATGGTGAGACGATAACATGGACGCATATCATATATTATCCCAGTGAGTCATTTAATTTAAAATTAACAAATAAAAATTAACGTAGTAACAAAGTTCTTGGCCATTGCATTGTCGTACATGTTTGGCTCGTCACGATTGATTTTTAAAAGTTGCAAGGCATTGTATTATTTGGGTTTATCTATCAGATGTCTGTTGATTTATTTCCTAATTCATTCGCAGAATATCGGACAAAGATGGAGGATGTATAATTTCTCTATAAACTGCAATACAAAATGCCTCAAAATGGCAATATGCTAGCTAATGCCTCATAATCTATTTTGGAATTCTCTGGTGATCAAGCAACTTTCATTTTCCTTGATTGATAGCAATATATTGTTATTTGCATTTAGCCGAATCAGCGTTAAAACGTCCTTTAGTTGATGATCAGCGATCCAACTGCAAGGAGCAATCTAACTATATAGGATAATCTTTTGTTTATCTAATGAACCAAAGCTTCCTATGATTGATTCATGGTGATAAAGGAGCGCTTCAAACTGAGTCAGCTGGTGTTAATCATCTCCATCTATCAATTTTTCTGTCTACATGAAGTATGAGAGGCAGTTACTTTTCTTGCAGTGAGAGAAGAGAAAACACATTATGGGATCTGCCTATTTCATGTTCGGATAAAGATATCTTTCCATTGGTTTGCTTATTAAACTGTATAGCACGAACACTCGTCATTTTACCTGTAAATAACAAACGTTATGTGGCTCCAAAACCATTATAACAATAGCATGTTTGATGCTCGACTCACTTCAATGATATCATATCATAAATATGGCGGATTTCAACATACCTATTTACTTGTATTCTTCTGGTATGGATCAGCAGACAGTGATGGCCTGTAGATCATAACATCATTAGTAGCGTTATGATATTATCTCAAAGACGTGTGTCTAATGGTTTGCGATCACTTTATGAATTATGAGACTCATAGGAGGTTGATTCAGTGCATGATAATTCATTCTCGTTTATTATGTGATCAATTCAGTCATTTCATGCGCATCAGTAAACAGAGATTCCTGATTGTCATGGCTAAGAGGCTATATTTGTATATGATTGCACGTGCCATATGGCACATGGGGGACACGTATTCTCCTTAAAGCATGAGCTTGTGTATCGCATTTATGACCTACAAGAGAAAAGAAGAATAGAGATTAGCAAAACCAACTGATGGCATATTCAGCAAGAAGTTCATGATTTCCTTATCACTTCATCCAATAGAATAATAGCATCCTTGCAAAGTATTAGATAGCAAACTGTGAAGCATTGTTATCTAAGTTATAAACGCCAAAACAAAATATTACAAATGGAACGCCGTGGCAACGGTGATAGCAGGTCTCCTACATTTGCCATGATGAAATATCTTGTGACTTTCTGAACAACTGCTGCAAAGCTAATATTGCATACAATGTATTGACAACTAGAGTTCCCTTTCAAACGATCAGCGCTTTTTAAATGAGCTTTGTGGCACGTACTTATTATTTCAACCTAACGAAAATGGCTAAATTGTATCTACGACTCCTCTTTTTACTATTCCTGCAAGTTCTTTTGTAATCAACATATAAAGCTAGTGCCGCCGAATTCGCTACGAAGCAGTCTATGAGCCGAAAAATGTTGGAGCAAAGTGAAGCAGTAAAAGTCTTAGTGTTGATCATCACAATCGAGCTGTATTGGGTGATTGAGGTTAAAACTCGCAGATGACATTCAACGAAGTGACTGGGGAGTGCCAATGGAAAAACAATCACAGTTTATTTCACTTACACCCAAGACATCAGCGGTATTTGCAAACATTGATGCAACATTTACATACAGGCGATTGATCTGTGCTTTATTTGCACAGCCTCGCTTTTGTAATTAATGCTCTGTATGCCTCACTTACGTGTTATTCATAGCAAAAAAGATCAAACTTATGATGCCTGAATGGTCAATAAATGTGTAACAGCCTTTTTCATAAAGTATGAACGCTATAATTGACATTCAATTGAAACATTAGCTTTAATAAGTAACTTTTTTGTGGCCCATTTTGGACACAGCGCCCCCCCCCACGCCCCACCCCCTCGTTACGCTTCATGACACTATCCCGTGCATCTCACATAACGCATTTTAACTCTTGTCTATTTGAACGGCCTCTACTTCCTCTGTTACGCACAAGCCAAGTTACTACCACAACATCACATTCACAATCCCTAAAAGATGGCGGTTAAGAGTGTTTATGGAATGTTGTCATGAAGAGTGAGCAAAAGGGAAATGTCTAAGATGTTAACTGCTTCTCATATCTTTGCAATGAACACAACTAAAGATGATAGTACTGATTGTAAAAAAATTCCACTTTGGCTGGTGGGTGGGGGTGGGTTGCAGGGAGGTTTGTGGCTTTTTTTACTCTGTAGCCTGCTGACCTTTTGCACTGCCGCTGTTGTGTATCAATGTGTTCAATATATTTTTGTCAACAAAAAATCGGTTGCTTTATTGTGTGAGTTGCTCACTATATGTTTATTGACTTAAGATTCACATCGGTTATCTGTTACATAAGCTTCAATTTGATCGACAGCTGTCGGTCTCTTAATAAAGTATTTCATGACGTGGAATGAGAGGGGTCATCAGTCAACGATATGATTCAGATTGTAAAAAATCACTCGGCAGGGAACAAGCGAGGGTGGAAAGTATAAAGTGTATTACTTAGAGAAGGGTGCGAACAATTTATGACGAACCAAAAGTCCTATACGGTTAATTTCTACATATGGCATCATGATATACACCAAAATCAAATATCATCAACGGCTGCAACGGGACTTATATTCGTCCAAATCACCAATATCTGCTGCCACTGATAATCAGCAAGCTGTGCGCGTAATTTATTGTCAACGAGAATCTGGGTTTCGTTGAACTTTAATACACGCAATTAACAATACCACCAAGGGAAAAGGTTCAAAATTATCGACGCATACAACTTTCATATCATTATAACAAGTTTGTCAAAATTCCACACAGTAAATAAATGTTTCTGATTATTGCAACCATTTGGACGAAGCGAGGCAGTCAGAGAGTAGTGCTACGTCATGTATCTTACGCATTCTAATGACAATTTATCAGCAAAACTGTGTCATTCTAAATACGACTATTCCATTAAACTAAACCATTTGACGAGATCGCGTGCATAGAAAGATCTGAATTATAAAGGATGAACTGTACAATAAAGTAGTAACGCGCTAACTAGTCGAGTTATTTCTGATACACTCGAAAATCAATCGTTCATTGTGGAGGGGGTTAGATTTCAATGATGCCCAAATCGACAAGTTCTGTGCTTTTTACCCCTAAGACAACTGGAACATTACTTCAATAAATCACGAAATGCTAAGTATAAGATAACATATATCAACTAAATAATATGTACTACACAACCGTTTGTACTTAGTGCTTATAATGTCGAAATCGTTATCTTTAGAAAGCATATACCTGCAAGTTGAAAAGAATGTACTTCTTTGCCTATTCATGGCGTCAAACTACTGGTATCTTGGCCCATATCTTACTCGTATGCACGCAAGCCCAAATAACACAAGACAAGTGGTCATGCCCTGTTATTGCATGACGGAAAGCCTGTCATTTCAAATGCGCCTGTGCCATTCATTCATTCCCGCGAGGCCCCAGGACAGTATCAATTACGTGACATGCCCACTGATCAGTGCACGAGGTCTCTTCACAGACATTTGTTCATTGCATGTCTTGTCCTTTTCGTGTCGTGGCTACCCACATCTTATATATACACACAATCGTAACGCAATCATATTGAAATATATCATACATTATTCTAATGGCACATTTCATTTTGCTACATCCCGTTATAACATTCATGATAAAATCAGTGCTGAATATCAATTAAAAAGATTGGCTATTTACTACTTGTATTGATAGCCTCTAAGTGGGAATAAGACAAGGCCTTAATCTGCTAATGTGCACTCTGCCATGAAATTGTTGTTGGTCGGTCACAGGTCGTCCTCCATTTTGCCACCAGCTTTAAGCCATCTGTGAATGCTATTCCCATCTGACTTTTAATTGACGTTCATTTTTACCGTTGGTTAAATCATCATCGTCTCACGGGGAAAATACATCGTGCTTGGAGGCTTGTTTTTGTGTGATGAGGCATATTATTTTTTTATTGCATTTTCTATAAAAATAAGTTCCGTTCAATGCAAATGTGACAAAAACGATAAATCTTGTTCATTACCAAAAATTCAAAGACAAAATATGCGAAGAATATATGTCAGCTTAGTACATTCAATATCAATGTACCATCGTTCATCCAATGGTGTGAAGAAATGCGTGGTGTAATTGCTATGGTAGCTATGTCCAGAGAAAAGTTTGACAGGGGATATATTTACAATATTTAAGAAGAGAGATGATTCATTAAGCAAACTGTCAATTCAAGATGTGAATCATTCACATTGAATCTGCGTGTCAATCCACATACCATTGAAATTAATCATTCGCATATTCCCCGTAGTCCTTTAAATTAGAATGGCTTTGTATTTTGTTCTACATTGTACAGTATACATTATACAGTAACACATTCAAATGAAGAATGTTGTTCACAGTGGCCTCCGTGGGTAAGAATGTCTCTCAAAGAAGACAGCGCTCCTTGTTTTGATCATAGGTATTAAATCACTCCGCATAAGTCATTGGACTCATTTATTGAACACTCAGCTCTCTGAGGAAACAGCTTAGGGGAGAAATGACTTGTGCGAATTGGAGATATACGCTATAGCCTTGTATTAAGTACGATATATAAGCCAGCTTTTAATTGCGTGCTAGAATACCTAGATGTGGATATTCAGTAATAGACGACTTCAATTACATATCTGATAGCCTGCTGGACGTTAAAAACCCATGGAATGACTCAAGACAATTGTATGGTATAAAGCTCTTTATGGTGCTCTCACATATATTGCGCAACTGCAGCACGCTTTCATCGATTGTAAATGCCCTTCCATAACTCTGATGAATTAGCAGCAATAACGATATAGGTGTCAATAAGTCACCGCTAGTTTAATTCATTTCAAGCGTGGATCTTAGTTCCGCAGAATGTATCATGTCGTCATTTTGCTCTGCTGCCAGATAATCAGATTGGACAACAAGTTCAACCTCTGACTTAGTATTAATCGAATTGCGAGCAGTCATCATACTATAAGCTACAAGGAAGCCTCGTCAAGCTCTACACTGCCTGTGTTACTGACTACAATTGCCACAGCTAGACGTGGACGATAATCGATAAGCATATATGTGGTGTGCACCAATAACTACTGCTGAAAGTATCGTTCGATTACCTGACGAAATCCTTAATGTGTGATCAGTTGACAGAGAAATCGAGAATGGATAGAACAAATAGCCAGTCTACATTGTCGTTTGCAAAAAGAATTAAACCTTTAAAAGCTTTTCGAAAATGGAAACAAAACAAGCAGATCGAAGACTTGCAAGATTATTGAAGGTATTTGAGACTTAGTACGTGACCGGTTTCGTCGACGAAGATGTTATTACAATAATTCTTACAAGCTCTTAATGGTATGGATGTTTCAAACATGAAGTATTCAGTGCATCCTAGCAGTGGATGTCTGGGTTGGATAAATGTGAATGTGTTGTATAAAACTGGCGTGTGTGTTGAGCAGGTCCAGCGCTGGCGTTGAATTAAGTCCGTATGTTCTGAATTCTACCATGTCGTGTGAAAACAAAGTGTAAAGGGCGCAGTGTTTAAACTTGTACGAATCATGCAGTGGCGCTACTATTTTCGCAACCTTCGATTTTGTATTTAAAAATTAGATTAGAAATCACTGCATATACCACTGTTGTCATTATATTTAACAAACTTAGCAGAAATGGAAAACTGCTGGATAGTTATGAGTTTATGGTGTTGTCGAATCATAACGTTAGGCAGAATCACTGCAGGTTAATAAATTACACAATACCTGCGTTATCAAAGGTGCCATTGAAATTTGTCATTCTTGATATGTTCATATGATCCATGCGTAGCCACGCGCCCCCTGATCATCGTTGGCTTTGTGACCTGGTCCTTTACCAGTTGTCAAGGTCTTAAACTCTCTGCATACTCTCATGTCCAATATGTCTCAAGATCCAGATTGAGGTTAAGCATAGTTAAAATAGCCAACAAAAGGATGGGGTTCAACAGGTTAACAACTTAACAGAAAATAACGTTAAGCCTAAATCCACAGTACATTACTGATATAAGATCATTGCCACTCTGGCACAGGGGGACTTAAAAGCTCGGGGAACAACCCTAGCGCAATTAGGGCTTTAATGCATATAGTTTATTGTCAACGAGCTTACCAAGTTCCCTTATGAGTGATTTTCTCATGGAATGTTTCCTGACCTTTGATCCATCAAATTAATCAAGCCAAGAGAACTGCGACAATCTAATCAGTAACTGCTGATATATTTCTATTATATATCATTAAGTGCCATTAAATGGAATATCTCAGCAAGGAATGAATATATAATGAGGCGATCTCCAAAATGTTTGGTAGCGTTAACATTGAATGAATGAGAGGATACATCATGCAAACTGCCTGTTCCTGCGTTACTTTCAAATAATTGATTGTTGATTAAGCGGTTTTTGCAGCAAACTCAAAATGTACAACCTTAATTATTTAATTCGTCTTAAGCACCATATTTGGCATAATATCAACGGAAGTTTTAATATCCACTCGTTGTAATGATTCAACCGTTAGAATTACATCATGATAGTTCTGTCAGTGCATGGTCACAAATTATCGAGTACTGTTTGATAACTACACAAATGACGATTAAATTCATGAGGCAAAGAAATGAAAGTGGCGAAACGCTACAACGGAAATGTCCCGAGGAATATACTACACCTTGTTCAAAAATGTATCCATTGTAAACAAAACAAATCATCTCATAAAGACTATCCAACAAATCACTGCGATAGGTGAAATCGTTAAAAATAAGAGAGCTATTCGGATTAATTAAAAAAACAACCCAAACAACTATCTATATGAGTAGGCATGCAAGCCAAATACAGCAGAGCACCAACCGGTCATGCCATCTTTCGACTTGATGGAATGCTTTTCACTTCTGGCAAGTTCCTACCATCCTATTCTCCTTATGCATTGAACGAGAATAACTCCAGCCCATTTTGACCAATGCATCTCAATTTGTCTGTCATCCAGCCCAATGATAACGTTCCGGTAGTCCTCCCAACATTCCAACACTGCGGCCGTCATTTTAACTAAAGCATAAGCTTGAATAAAGGTTAATGAGTATGATTTCAAATCAGCCTCTATTAAAACCTAACCCACTAAGGAAATTACCGAATAAAGTCATAATGAATTGTTGCAATTGGAGATAAATATCGTTTCCTATTGCAGTTGACTGCTATGGCGTGATACTGTGGTTATTCCGAATCAATCATGGATGGTCTAATGCATATCTGCTATCCTTCAGACGGCACAAATCCAGCCATGTTTACGGTTCAAGTATAAAGTCAGTTAATCTGCTTCTGCTTGTATATTTCACACATCATAAACACCACATGGTCCCTTCTAAATGACACACCATTACATTTAACAATTGGCAGCAAAGACGAATGGCTTTGATGAGGACAATTGTCTGAGCCGTTTGAGTCCAAATGGCCCATTCATGAATAAGCAATGAGAATTATTTTGACTAATAACTTTTTTGGATGAGTGGACATTGATAAAGTGCCACACAATGTGCTTAAGTTGAATAATACTAATCCATCAAGATAGTATTTGGTGAGTTTTCTTGTTGTAATCGTTTGACAAGTAAACCGTTGGAATCGTAGCATTATTTCTCGACCCCTTATCCATGACGCTGTAATACTGGTGCCCATATAATGTACTATAAGAAATGAGGTTGGGTAGCCAAGACATGACATGATAGTGGGATCGTTGAGCTATTGACGTGAAAGATTCCTTATAGACCGGTCAGTGGACAAGTCTCTTAATTGATGCTGTTCATGTGCCTCTTGGGTATTCCATTGTGTATGCCGACTTGTCATTCATTCCATTGGGCATGTGGCTGTGTGTGTGCGTTTGTGTGTGAATAATATATGAACCTATCTAGTGACCCAGAAAGGATGATGAAGAAGTATTTTCATGCAGAAAAACTTATTATCACCTGTGCATAGCAACTTGACATGTACAAATAATAAATTACTATTTACGGCATGTTTATCTAGTGTGCAATTCATAAAACGGCTTGTAGACATTCATTGGCTAACATTTAGTACAAGTGTAGACTCAAACCAAATATTCAGGTAAATTTGACGTCTATGTTCATCAAAATGTCATTTGCAATAAACCTATTTGGCTAAGTATACTACTGGCTCGTCACGAACTGACGCAAAGTCTTCATTGATCCACTTAGCCCCCAAACGATTCCGAACTGACACTTTTTACCTACCTTATTAGGCAGTACTAGTCTGCTCTGCGTATTAGAAGAAGATTTGCTGGATTGTTATAAAGAGACGGTCGTCCATCAAATTGAAACATTTCCTCTTGGTTCTATTGATAAGTGCCTGCATCAAAACTCAATGAAAATAGATCAGGTCGTTTGTTAGAGTACCACAAACTCTCGTTGATGATAAATTGTGCGCACTGGTAGCATGGCAGCAGTAGTGCAAAACGCCAGCAATAATGTGATTAATCGACAATCGTAAGAGACCTGTTGTCACCGTTGCCTTAATGTTCATTTTCTAATGATCTGTGTTGGCGCTGATCATAATGTTTACGATAGCATTTATGGTTCGTCATTAGTTTATAGCATAGGACAAATATATGCAACCATCTATGAGCCTTGTAAGTAGATGTCTAGTAAGCGACAGCCATCTAAAGCCGGTACGATATCGCTACCAATATGTCATATCATTTAACAATGCTTTAAACGTGGATATATGATTGATTGCAGGTATTAATTAAAATGTTTCGTGGAAACAAATGATCAGCGATCAGTTTTATTCATATAAGAATAGAGTTTATGGGTTGAGTCATTATAATATACACAATAGTTAAACTGCGCTTAGATCAAACTTATTGCGGCAGAATCCCTCGTTGGAATCCTCCTGTGTGTATTTATTTGCCACTTCACGGTATTTTATGTAATAGGTTGCGAGAAAGTATTTATGCTATTGAATAATTTGTTTATGAAATCATTAACTTCGTTTAAGGTGCAGTCAGTTGCTAATCGCCATAATTCTATTGTCCTGTTGGCCCGGGGGGGGCACTTGGCCTTATTCTGGATAGGGGTGTGCCGCGGGACCTCAAAAACCCGTACCCGTCGTACAAGGTCAAAATGGCCAAAAAGCATACCCCGTCGTACAAGGTAATATGCGAATGTATAACCCATCGTACACATTGAACCTGAAAAACATACCCCGTCGTACAAGTATGAGGCCCAAAAACCCGTCGTACAAGTCGAGAGGCACAAAAAACATACCCCGTCGCGCGGCACATATATACTACCTCTATACACTTAAGTGCCCCCCCCGGGCCTGTTGGTTATATATGCTATTGTTGGAAAACAATCCTGCATACATGCTTATACAATGAGGTTCCCTTATCTCTGCCATTAAAGACATTAGCGGCCGGGTAAAGTTCTGTGCAGTATTCGTGTGTGTCTTTCCACGTGTCTCACCGCCAACATAGAAATGTAATGATGGACAGTTATTTCTTTATTTCTACCAATCCATCAGTGCATTGCGCATTATAAGTAAAAGCACACTAAAGGTCTTGATGTGTGAACCTTAAATCATTCTTTATTGGGGTTTATTAACGCCAGTATGGTACCAATCAGACATGTACTTGTATGTACTTGTCTCCACTTCCCGACATTCTGGCAGGCAATAACAAGCTGGCTTTATATATCGTACTTAACACTGGACTACGGTTTGAAAAAGTTAAAGGATTCAATCAAGGAGACGATAAACTTAATGCAAACAGATGCTGATTTAGTACACATAATCAAGACCTATACACACCATTAGTACACATAATCAAGCCCTCATGCACTTAAGGGGCACGGTCCCGCTTTTTGAGAAGGTTTTCATCCGTGGCGGGCAGTGATCAATGCTATTTATCATGCTAACATATGGGCTAAACACTTTTGGCAAATGACAACATCTTATATCCTAGATTGTATGCGCCACTGTGATGAATAAGCTGGGGCTATAAATGACAGACCTCTTCGTTATAACAATAACCGTACCAATTCTGATTATTAGTTAAGGTTGTTCATAGTTCCACCTGGTGCCATGAGATCTACCAGGTGTATTCATTGATGAACTGTAAAAATCTTTTTGTCACTTTTTATTTCCAGGTATATACTTTTGGTCCTCTAAAGGTCGTCCACGAATGGTCAAGATGCTAGTTTATAGGTATAAATGCAACCTTTCGTGCCCGAATATATTTGCGTATATTTGCGGAATACCGAAATGTTGAAATCATTTTCCGTCATCATGGGTAAGAATCATAATATTTGTTGTAGATGTGATCATCATGAGCCATTGGTAGCGTTTCGCGATCTTAGTCAAAGTTGTAGATAGACGAATAATGAGAAAAAATACAGTTTTCGTTAATACAATTTTAAAATCAATCAAATCTTTTGATACTTCAACTAAACATATATTCTACGCTCATGTTTAAACATTATTTGGACCATTTGGGCCAAAGTATATATGGCTGTAGGGAAGATATTGAGGTTATCGGGTAAAGTCAACGAATGGTAAGTTGTTAAGATTTGATTTTGCCATAAAATTCTAAATTCAAAGAAATCATTCATAAAAGATACGTTGTACGTTATTAAGACCAGACTATCAAATCAAAATGGCCAAACCAAAATATTTTTGAAACATTTTGAAATAGTTTTTTTGGAAAGATAGGTCTCTCCTTGTGACAAATACATGATCCGAATGTCTGCTTAGCATGTGCAGGTGCAACTAGTGTAAATTAATGATTTTGCAGTAACAACAAAAGGGGAACTCTCCACTCCCTTCAGTAATGGCCATCATGCAAGGGAGCATCAGAGCATTGCAACCATGGGAGGGAGCATCACAGCATTGCCACCATGGGAGGGAGCATCACATCATTGCCACCATCATCAGAGCATTGCAGCCATGGGAGGGAGCATCACAGCATTGCCACCATGGGAAGGAGCATCACATCATTGCCATCATGGGAGGGAGCATCACAGCATTGCCATCATGGGAAGGATCATCACAGCATTGGGATATACAACGGGGGAACGAAACGCAGCACAGTTAATGAACATATTGAAGCAACGCGCCAACTCATTATAGGAGGATGATACGCTGCTTTTACAAATAATTACTCCTGTGGATATTCGCATCATTGCCATGACAATTAGGTATCTTAGTTTTCTGATGCGCAATGCGTCGATCATTGAATACACGATAGTGAGTTATCATACACTGAATCAAGCTGCTTGGCTGTATGTGAACACTAGGCATTCGGTTAAGATCAAGGTACTAAAGTACCATCCTGTTAGAAAACCACTAGAAACTGATCTCCTTCCAAAACTTTAATTCGACAGTTTCTATAATGTATTCCCTCTTTTCGCATAACTAGAAAATATATTCCCTCTAATCTATCAGGTAGACAAGATGATTGATAGATGGCGATGATTAACACCAACTGACAATTGAAATTGATCCTACATTACCATGAATCAATCATACAGCTATGGTTCATTGAATGGTCGAATGGATTGTCCCATGAAGTTTTTTTTTGCTTCGTGAAATTAGATCGCTGATCATTAATTTAAGGACGTTTTGACGCTGATTCGGATCAGTGCAAATAACGTAATGATGATATTGATTATGCTCCGTCACCATCCAACGACATAATTTCATCACGGACGCAAAGAATTGAAGTTATGATCTGAGAGGATTTTATTAGAGTTTCTCGCGGGAATATAAATACTATATTCGTAGTAATATGATACAAATCGAAATAGCAAATGTTGTCAAGGGAAAGAAATTGTTAGATTGCTCTTGAAGCAAGATTGTCCGCCGCCATGGCCCCAGTCTCGAGGCATGCAGCATCGCGATCCTCACGCACGCCAAGTAAGCTCTACCTCTGGTTGAGAGTGGCCGATGGCCGTTGGTAAGCGGAGGGAGGAACTTGCCCCACGCACATTTGCAGCGCGTTACAGCAGCTAGCACACAGCCGCCCCCAGCGGATAGCATGACACTGGGGTTGCTAAACGCCTACTCTCGCCAACCATCACCCTTCGGCCTTGCTGTGCCCAAGGACAGGGCGCACATATACTTGACGGAGAGGTCCCCTGATGCCGCTGTATTCGTAGTGCATGTAGAGCGAGCACACCGGATATTGCGTTGCTACCCATTCCCGAGAGACAGACAGCTCATGTATTCACTTTGACCGAACGTGTCTGATCATCAAACCATTGCTATACAATTTAATATGGCTTGCAGTATGAGAAGACCAAGCTGTTCCATCAATTTAACCGATCTTCCTAGATCCAATGCGTTACAGAGTTATGAATGAGCTGGCGCTATTATTGTTTCCCTGACAGCTGCCCTTTACTTCATCCTAATAACTATAACAAGTTTGCTTATAATTTTAGGTCATGTAATGTGGTGATATCATTACATCCGTTGGTTTATAGTCATGATCATTAGCCAGTTCACTATAAGGGGCGGAGTCCCACTTACCTGGTTGGTCAGTTTCGGAAGCACAAAGTGCAGTTTGGTGTGGCTGCTAAGACATGTCACAGTAGACTTGTTAACACTCTCGGTACACACGTAGCAGCCAACATGTTTGCTTTTAGGAGTCTGAAGAGCACTTACACCTATTGTGGCTGTAGCGAGCTGCACATTGTGTGGTCTTTGCATAGAGAGCTGTGGCATCACACTGTGTTCCAGTAGTGCGAGTAGTGGGCTGCCTACATCTGCTAATAAATATTCATGATGTAGAATGATAGTCAGTGGGCCAAGAGATGAACCGCACAGTTTGACCTGAACTTTCTTACTAGGTCAATGACAGTACATGCAGCAGGGACGTCTTGTTTATCAACACCAGTCTCATCGGCTTTTTTACATGATGTTGATGAGCAAACACCGCTTACATGGACTTTGTTAAATAAGCCTTATTAACAATTCTGGTCATAATCAACTGATATCAAATTAGCCAAAGCTGAGCAGCAAATAAAATTATGGATGTTTGGCTTTAAACATTACAAGAAGCTGACTTGATTAGGAAACAGCTCAGACCATCTATGTGATCATTGATGGACTCGTATTTACATTTAAAGCAAGGAAGTGGCATAATCCGATACCTACATGACACATTCAGCAAACTCATATTTTGCCTCAGAGTGATGTATGACAGTAACAAACATTGCTTCAATGCACAAGGATCAGCGAAATATGATCATTTAAACGATTAAATCGTTTAGAGGTTATTGCCAACGTGAGTGTTTATTCATGAACGCTTAAAGTGTAATGTACGCCATTCCATCAGAGTAAGGGATAATCATTTCCCTGAGAGAAAGTACTTCAGCTAAGACAATAATAAATGGGATTGTGAAATCAAACTGACATGATTTAGTATCCACGAGTGAGGGAATTAGCAGGACATTCGCTTATCATTCCGATGGCTCACTGATAGGCTACTAGCATGGCACATTCTCGATTCCGACGTATGGTATATATATATATATATAATATGATATAGAGATATGTATATATATAGATTGAGAGAGAGTGATATATATATATAGAGATATAGATCTTCTAGATAGATAGATAGATATATAGATATATAGAGATAGAGAGAGATCTCTATCTGCAGTAGAACACATCAGCCAGGAGCTTGCATATCTTTTTATATAAATGCTATACATATGGTCATTCCGATTTAATCTGTCTCATTGATATGCTATAAGCATGGCATATTCTCTATCGATATCCGACCTCTATATATGTATATATATATATAAGGAGATATAAAGCGATTATATACATATTATATCTCTATATACGTTTATATATATATATATTTAACATACATATATATAAATATATACACTAACCACCTGTATTACCAAAAATGTCGTCAAAAATCTTTAAGATACTATGTAATCAAAACAGAAGCTTCAGTTAAAACGTATAATTGATCCAAAAACATAAATGTCCCTCCTAGGGCAGCCCATTACAGCAAACGACATATTTGAGAATTCCTTCCATGTCTAAAACAACCCATCAACTCATGCATTTTAGACAGTACATACCGCTCAAGCACGATATGACGCGTGCTAAGTGATGCACAAAATAGAATTCGACTCCGTTGACATAAGAAGGAGGACTCCTAGTTTGAAAGGCGCACAAAACGCTAACATGGTGAAACACATCCAGACTTGCTACATTCCCAAAGTTACTTCACCAACAGGGCAGAGAGACTTCTGTCATGTGGTAAATCAACATGTCTTTCAGAATTGTCCACGATCGCATTTGAATCGTTTTGTGTTAAGAAGCGAAGACGCTTATTTTTGGGTGCCATACTAGCAAATACAATCAAAGTTCGACGCAATTTGTAACGTTTTTGCCTTGCCATGCTCTCTTTTGCGTGAACCGTTTCGAAGGTGAGCAATCCGCATGGACATTAACATTCAGTAAACATAATGCCGCATATGATGCTAATAACAGATAACGTTTAGTCGCCAAGGTTGTATGCTATTAGTTTTCTTGTGGTATCCGTCATATCAGCTAACCCTCTCACCCGCTTCAACATTAGAATTGAAGATCCAGTAACGCATTAAAAAAATCTGAATACTTGCACAAATCTTGGCTATTTACAAGTAATCTGTGCTAGCATAAAGAACCATCATGGATATTCCAAAACATGTTTGCATGCTTGTCATTCCCAACATGCCATAATATACTGCCTCGATATATACCCGTCACGTGATTGATCTCAATACCAATGCAGTCATTAATTCAAAACTTCAGCAGTTATCATTCAGTTTTCAAAATGTATGGTGTCGTTGCTGTTGAACAATATAAAGTTTGACAAAGCGGAACAGTGTGGAAGAGATTTCACGATGTTTCGTCGATTGAAGCGGAGAAAGGGAGCAATCACCATTACCAGGGTGCGTTCGTGCGCGCACGATGGTTTGATCATTACCTGTCGATTGCCATGCATGTTTCCCACAGCAACTAGTAACTAATGGTTCATGGCTTGCGTCGTCATATCTTCCTTACAAGGGGTTACCCGATTTTATCAAATCTAACTTGTTAGCAGTGATATAGCTTATTAATATTTGTTTACTCAATACAGTGTCAAAATCATTTAGGGATGGATTTGTAGTTGTTTACTGGCCCAAAAATTGCACAAAGCATAAACAAGTGCTATAGTGTACCGGCAAGAATGCTTCCATGGGAAATGTGATTTGTTATTACTCATACTGAGAATGCAGTGCCATTATATTCACAATGATATATGAGTTAATTTGTACCCGATCAGGTATAAATGTCTATTATACAAGATGCTGCCTGAAAATAAATTCTAATTCCATCTATTTACAGTGGAAATCACTCACGTATTAATGTAAAGTGCCTTCTTAATGCAATCATGATGTGTTTAAAAACAAGTGTTTATGCAATAATTAACGTGTTGTCAACATAAAAAAAATAGAGCGATTGATTGTTATAAACTTGTTTGTCCATCTATGAGTTAAATGAACACGCCTGCATTGGCTTCCAAGAGGTTTGATTATTATGGTGTGTTTGTAGCGAGTCACAGAGCCATTTGAATATTAACAACCTAGTCTGTTTTCCTGACTGAAGCGTCCTCCTTTCCTGGGTGTTGGAATAACATATTCCTGCTCCTGCAATCTACTGTAATTATATTCCCTTTGTGATCTACCCCATGTTTGGTTCCCCGACTGATACGATCATGGAATGTGGGTAGATTGGAGACAAGACAAGAATTGTTTGTTATCACATCATCCGCAGCTATAATGATCCAACATTGTATAATTGCCATAACTAGACTTGCCTAAGCAATGTGAAGACAGATTGTAGTCATATTGAACAATATATGGCATTGGTTTGGAAATCACTTTAATTGTAAATAAACGACGTCATATTTCTGAGGATGAGCAGGCAACATGATGCAGATACCCATTAGCACTTGCGTGGCGTCATAGGCCATCATATAATTTGCCACAATATAGTCGTTAACATAATGTTCAATATTGCTTGATATCAGCACCGAAGTAACGGTGTAATTGTGTCATGTGACATTTTAAGAGCAGCTCTAGAATGGCCCTCTGAATTGTTTCTAACGTGTTATTGATGGAACGGTTAACCTGAATGACTTAATCTTATTTGCTATATCAAAAATATGTCTACCCCAACTGTCACTTTCCATGCCGTGTTGACACCTGTTGATAATACCACATGGTAATTTGACCATACCAATTGGATGACGAAATTGATCGATGAGGATGATGAAAGCGCTCTCACTAAGCATAGAGTGGATCACCCTAAGCTTCGGTGGTGTGATTGTGGATTACGTAAGGATGATTTTGCACTGCTACAGTAAAATGTATATAGGTATCTATGTGTTAACAAGTGAGACTTAATAATGTTCAATCATCATTAAACTGACGTATTTGAGTATAAACCATTTGTTCGTTGTAAATAACATCATACTATCTAAATCAACTATCATTTATGTTAATCATAACCTGACCATAAAGCGTTGGAAGTTTGATGAAATAGTTCTCAGAGAGGAAAGAATTCTTCATCTCTTAGCGATATTCTAGGCATGGCATATTAAACGAGTCGGGAGTAGTCTGGCTGATATGTACAAACAAAACTTTACATTGATGCGAAAGCAAGGCCGTAAAGATAGGCATAACGTTAATTGAATCTCGCATTTGCAGATCAAACGTAACGAGCAATAAATGATGCTTGTAAAAACGACGTAAAAGTGCAAAGCCAACTGTTCCACCACAAAAAGCCCAAATGGAATTGATACGATGATAATGAGGCAATAAACGGACAATAATTCCCTTAAGATAGCACCTGTTATCTGGTGCACTGAGCGCCAATTCAAAGAATAATAACTTAACATTAAGCGGAGCTTGCCAGAAGTTAGGAAGCGATTGCCATTGTCAATAATTCACACTGCAAATATATTACCGAAGCTCTTTGTACATATAAACAGTTTCTTAAGAAGGATACTACCTTATCATGGCATGATATGCGTTAGAATTTTATTACATATCTTATTTTTGCTATTTAATACAGGAAGCTAAGGACCAGCACATATATTTTGCTTGTTTTAGCTTTTGCTCTGTATTTGGATATTTCGTATCAAAGCGTTTGTTTTACTTCTGATGAATGTGCCTCTATAATAATGACCGGATAGATCAGTCTCTTATGGTTCATCAGTGCAATATATAGAAGAATGGTACGGATGCTACTTGTGTCAAAAATTATGGATCAAATATCAATGAGAATTAGATTACACTTTATTTATAATGCAAGTACAGTGTTAGCCAGACCATGCATAATCGGAAGATAATTGATATTAGTAATCATCGACAGAAGATAAGCGTCTTATATAATGATTATGGCTTATTTAATCTAACCATTAACACATTTACAATATAAATAGATATAAAAATGCTTTATATGTGTGCAGATAACATGCCTTTATGGCTGCCACCTATTTTTTGCTGTGTCGTTATAATGCATCTCAATTAAAACTAAGATCTACCATAATGTAATATCGCCCATGGCTACTAATGGTAATATTTGGCCTTAACTTCACTTTCAACAACGAGGTGATATCGCGACGGTGATGGATGAGGATGATGGTGATAATTAGACAGCTTCCCTTAAGTGCCAGCGCCCACTTGGCGCAAACCCATTGCCCAGACCGAGCTGCGAAACCCACGCCGCTGGGATGAAGGTCCAGCACGGTAATATTGAGCTATCGGATAGGGTGCATCCCCTTGCAGAGATGAGACCTCCACTTCTCGCGATCATCTCAGTCACGGGGACTCAGGCTACTTACACCCGTAAATAATTTAAACACAATTTAATTTTACATTAATGTAATGCACATTTTATGATCTTACAAAAACACTACCGTATTATATGTTATATGTCACCCTTTTTATATAGTGTGTGGTTAAATTAATGTGTGAGATAAATTTGCTATGAGAAAAAGTTGCTATGAATGATTGTTTTAGATGTCCCCGATTTTTCAGAGAACTATCCGTCTGGTTATCCTAGAGGAAAGAGATCCAAGGTCAGAGGTTAGAGATTCAGGAAATCTTGTGGTAACGTTATGTAACTGGTCGGGTATCTGGAGAGAGAAGCAAGTTGGAAAGGTTAAACAGCCAAACCTAAAGAGAATTGATTTTGGAAGTCATTAATTTCGTAGCAAGACCCAGAGAGAACGAGAGTTCTCATTGTATCTTTTAGTGCTAACCATTCGCTCTGATCGAATTGAATATAGGAGATAAGATTTCGGTTCCTCGTCCAACACTGGATTAAATATTGTGTATTGAACAAGTAAACATCAGACGTTGTTGTTATGCTAACAGTCATTACGCATCCATGATATCCTCATTTCTGCACATGAATTCATTCAAATGACGTGTCTCAGTTATAAAACATGCTTTACACCACACTTCTTATCAAGGGACAGAAATACGGAAAGGTTAAATATTGTGATGTTATTGAACATTTAGATCAAGACATTAAGGAATGTAAAAATATGTGACTTAGTGACGAGCGACACCAGCAGTAATGTGATCAGGGTCTTTTCATCAAGTCTGGACACGTTAGCAAACGTATACAGCGGTAGTGATGAATGCGCACTGAACCACTCCCTTCTGCCAAATAAGGTAATAAGACGAATCGAATTCCCGAACAAATAAGTAAAAGGGGGATACAATGGTTTACCTTTTGTACTCATAATTTACTGCAATCTTGACAACATCACTTATGAAATACTTTGCCGCTGCCGTGTGATACGCGTGGAGCACTGGGCACGTCCGTCCATGGTCTAACACCTACACTATTTATGAGCTTATTCTCAAACTTATACAGTGACTTGTGTGTATAATATATCAATGAGAAACACAATAAATGTAGAACCATCTGAGACTTACCCCGCCATTGCGCGTTGCCCTGGATATATGGCATATAATGGACGATTCTGCGCAGTTTTCGACAGGCAATTATTGACAAATGCATCACAAATTATACACCAAGGAAGTAAAAAAGTCATACAATCGATGGTGTTCGGTATTGTTTTTCGTGCATCAGCCGCTTAATATGACCGAAAGCTACAGACCGAGCTACCTCCCGCCCTAAACTTTTACATACAGCTTGCATAATGAATCCTCTTTCCTGTCCTAATTAGTTCATCCATTCCCTGTAAAACCTAAAGATGACTAAGATTGATAGATGAGGATAATCAACACCCGAAGACTCGGTATTCATTGCATTGAATAAATTCGACTAAGCTTTAGATAATTAAATAAAAGAGTTTCTTGCATAGACAAATCGGTTAATATTAAGTAATTGAATGACAGTTTGACGTTGCCGGGGGTAAATGTTTGAGAACTGTATTGATGTTGATAGGTAAAAACGAAGCCCACTCAATCCACATCATGAATGTCTATTACGATGATGTGTAAAAATAATACGAGACCATAAATCTTATCATCAGTTAAACTTATAATTCTCGGAAAAATAAAACATCTTCTTATTTCGGACAATATTCTGCACATTAAAATAAGTGACAAATGTGGGATGTGTAGTCTGGGTGATAAAGCAAAACATCGATGAAACAAAACGAAATGATTCCATTGATCCTAATTTAAATAACATCGGTTCGGTCGAAATGAGTTCGAATTTCAAATTCTGTAGAAAATACAGTTGAATGACTCCAAGAACATATAGCCGAAGATATCACCAAAAGTGTCATTTACTCCTGTGATTATAAATAATCAATGAACAGATTATGTCGCAATTCTCACCAACATCGTTCATTAGATTTCGTCAGCAAGAAATAAATTTGTTGAATTTACTAACGATGCAACGTAACTGGCCAAACAATAAGGGGGCAATTGTTATAAATCGGCGCATTTATGACAATGTGCGCTGCTTTTTATCTGGACCGCAGTTTCTTTCCACTCTTGTTATATTAATTCAACCAACCAACGGGGATAAGCTGATGATTACATAACAAGGATTAAAATGACACACATATTTCATTATGAAAATAACAGCGACCAACAATTAGGTAACCACCATACTTTTAATTAACATAGCCATGTGAAACAAGTTCGTTTTACATCAGTATGCCAGTGGTAAACCACATTTATCCTTGTCAGCTTTCATTCGCTGAGTGATCTATCCACCGCGGGGCCCGTTTAAATTCAGCTTGTTTACAGGCAAAACATATGAACGACAGCGTATCTGAAATAATCCTGGACTGTATATCAGAATTATGAATGAGCTGGTGCTTGAAAAAGTCTAGGAGCTTTTTCGTTGATCAAGCAAGGATAACATTAATGTCAGTCATAAGACGCGCTCATGTTTACCTAACGAGCGCTGCTGTTGGTAGAAATGTCAACTAGACTGAGAATAAGTGATCGGATGATACATTTAAATATATCTCCACACACACACACACACACACACACACACACACACACACACACACACACACACACACACACACACACACACACACACACACACACACACACACACACACACACACACACACGCACACACACACACACACACACACACATACACACACACAGACATGCACACGCACACACACACACACACACACATGCACACACACATATACATCGTGGGTTGTAGAATGCAAGAATAAACGATTTCTGCTGGATACGCCGATTTTGATAGCATGCAGCTGTTAAATCATTTTTTAAAAATCATTATCGTTCTGTAACCGCTAATTTCCATTATATTCTTCACAAATAGGCTATTGAAGCCATTGTAATGCAGCAATATACCCCTTTATGAGCTACTTGTTCATTTGCCATCAGAATATCTGACAGAAGACAATGAATGCCGTCGTATATATTTAAGAACCCCATCAAGCGTCTTGTCGGTCAGATCAGGCCTGAAAATGGTAAAGTTTATCGACCTGTATATTTCAGAAAACTAAGGATCCAACAGACAACGACAGTGCTCGGAATCAACTGATGAGACGTGAATTCTCATTGCTGTGCAGGACTTAACATTTATGAGCTGTGGCTTTGTATATTACAACGAGGAAATATTATTGAGCAAAAGAGCTTATATTACAAAAAATACTTAAGCTGTATGAGTAGCATAAAGTGGTTGTAATTTCGACATTTAAAACAAAACAAATAATTATCTCTTTTATGTGCTTATTATCGCAAAACCTGATGGCTTATCCATGAACGTTTTGAATCGCCGCCAATCTGCACGAGTGATGATAAAAACGAATTCATGGGAATGAAAATTAACAAAACATATTTCATCCAGCTCTGACGGCATCAGCAGAATACTTGGTTGAGCAGTACCACAGTACAAGGTCAAAGCCAAGCTGTAGTAAAACGCAAACGAGGTGGTAACTTTCTTGCTTCTTATAATCCGCTTGTTAAATATTTCTTTTTCGCTCATGAACAAAGTCATAAATACATTATTTATAAGTACTATTGCGTAGAAGCATGGGTTTTCGCTGCTGTGTGCAAGTCGTGTGAGTCAAACTATCACAGACGCATTGGATTCACAACATACGGTTACTGTAATCTGAGTAATGGATTCAAGGCGTCGGTGTTTGTGCCTCGCACATACATTGATCATAGGAGCTGACAATTGATACAATGTCTTGTCATTTATTCATTCATCGATGTAAAAATGTCTCCTCGTTGTCCTGATTCCATGATAAGCATTTCAGTTATATGGTCTCCCAGTTTATCATTCCACTTCAATGATAGGCTTCCCCAGTTGGCACATTCATGATCGCATCGTGTACTAGGTATGTGCATCTACCCCTGGTAATCTCTTGTGATTATGTACTAGCAACAAAAACGACCTGTACACCCAACTACATATAAGGGCTGTCGGTGAAATCTTTGATTGGTCAACACTATTAAATCACTGGAAAGGCGCTGCATGGCATTACGGTAACCAACGAAAACAATTGGACGTTGTAAATGAACAGTCAAAGGCGACAGGCATTTTAGTATTTGAAAGACAACAGATGTCTCCCGAACGTGATAACGTACGTGCACAACAATGCAGTTGGTGCATCTAGTAGAGTATCGTTCAATGCTATCACAATCAGAAATCTCTGGGCGGACAAGCACGCTAACGGATATTGTGAGAATTTGATTTCAATGAGTTGAAGAATTGATCTTCTTTTACACTCTTTACGACATGGTTAAACCTAATAGGGGCTTGATTAAACGAATCATATGCGCTATACAACGTCATACACTTCTTGAACACTTGTCTATTTATGAGGTTGTTTTTGAAGCAATTTAGCCAACAGGGAAGGTAAAGGCTTACGGATATATATATATATATATATATATATATATATATATATATATATATATATATATATATATATATATATATATATATATATATATATATATATATATATATATATATATATATATATATATATATATATATATATATATATATATATATATATATATATATATATATATATACTTATGAATACATATATTTACATAAATAGGTCATTTGTAGGCCAACTCATTTTAAGCTTCAATCTCTTTAGTTGGCATTAGCTTACTTGCCATGTACGAAGTTACTCAAAGACATAAAGGTTCACCCAATATCTCCCTGCTTCTCTACAGAGCTATTCAGCAGCTTACACCCTCCGTTTTAAGACGGGTCAGTTTTATTCATATCATCACTTAAGTGAACGAAATACATGGATTGTTTATGCCTTTATATTCACAGTGAGCTTAGTCTCTGGGATTAGTTTTATTCGCACCAAGTCACAAGGTAATGAACCATATTTATGGTTTAAACGTCTATGCTTATGAAAGTTCCAGGTCTCTGCGACGTACATATTCACCACACATAATATACCTTGTGTCCAGCCGAACCTTTCGCAGAATAACCAATCAGCATTCATGCAGGGTTATATGGGCAACTGAGCGACATCAATATTCACTCAAATAAAAGCGAGTCACAGACTGTTGCATGGGTAAATAGAAATGTTCCTTAGCATAAAATGATTCCAAAAACATGTATACGCTTAAACATCATCTATTTGCACAAAATAAAAGATTCTCTTTTATTCGCACCGCAAATTGACTACCAAAGTATGTGTCAATAATAATATCACAGCGATATTACCATATGATAGTATGATCTGATCATTTATTATAGTAAACATTTCATATTTTTGCCAGTAAACACTGACAGTTACCGTACTACTCATTTCCTAATATATGTTGTGGACGACAGGTTCACTCAATTTGAGTCATAGCGCAGTGAGGGATATGCCAATGCAATTACTATAAATATGATAAACGTATCAGAGCTGAGACTAACCGCTGATAGATATGGACAAGCGCATTAGAATTGTACATATTCATTCCTTCTGGTTGTGAATTAACAACAGGATCCTTTTGAAATCGCAGCGGGACACGTGATGCAAGTGCAAACACCTGGCGAGTGCACCAATAATTAGCTTGTTTTTTCTTTTCACTGTGACATCCGTTTGAACAAACATCACCGACGGCGTAAAATTGCCTCAGTGAGAATATTCCTGGGTAATGAGACTGAAGTGAAGGACATGAAATATACTAAGGACACAAATAGGTTATTTCTAGGCCCAAACTCTTGGAGCCAATATCCTTCGCACTGTCATTGTACTAATTGCTATTCATACAGCGATTCAAAGACTTACAGGTTCATTGAATATCGTCCTGCTTCTCCATAGATCCATAAAGTAGCTTGAATCCTTTGTTGAGACTAGTTTAATTAATACCACGACACTAATGAACCATAGATAAGGTTTATGTGCTATCCTCATTGTAGTCCTAAGCCTCTGAGATGAACATAATCACCACCAACACTATACCTAAGCCTCGGAGATGAATATAATCACCACTCACAATATACTGTGTGTAAAGCATAACATATTGCAGGAAAGCATTCAGCTTACTAGCAGGGCAACAGAACGGTATTAATAAAATGATTCTATAAACTGCTAGAACAATTGGTTGCATAGTTTGTTT
>CM067358.1:31151996-31211996 GCA_034190875.2 Urechis unicinctus
CGTAATGCGACACACCTACACGTATTTTTATGACAATATATGTAGCCTAAGCACGATCTGGCACGTGTCATTTAATGGAATTGGTACATTTAGTGGAATAACTAGACGTATATTGCCAGGCACGCACTCAAAAATTAAGAATTGATTTCAATTGCTTGAAAAATTGCACTCCTTTAAATATTTTTGCCCGAGGCAAATTTAATGCAGATTAAAAGTCTTTGACTTGTTGTACAGCTTTCAAATGATGCTGTTGTGTTTCTGAAGCAATTTGCTTGCAGGGGCAGTGAACGGCTTCGTAACCAGTCATTCGTTCCATCGTACATTCTGAGAAAGGTTTGAAATATGACAAGTAATTTAAGGGTAAAATACTTGATATGTTCAGCAATGTCACCTAATCTGCTGACAGATAACTCTCCAGCATCATGTGCTCAAATAGACGGTGAATATAGAGTATATACATAATGGTATAACTTGCGTCGCAAAGGTTTCCCACAGAGCACTAGTTTTCAGTTAAGCTACTTTTAAGATAGCACCAGATCTACGCAGGTGCGTTTGTCTAATGCAATAGTATTGATGGACGTACTACATAAGTCATAGAATGAGACAGTGACTTCCTGATGATCTACAATGAAAGCATAATCACATGTCCCTGATGAGCAATAAAAATTAATCTTTGGAGTATGACTACGAAAATAAATCAGGCTAGGTTTATGCTTAATAAATCAAGACACTTTTGTACACTTTGTATTATATTAAACAACATAAGCACCCTTTGACCCGTTGGAAATCGTCCCATCAGTGCACTGACAACAATAATATAAATAGTTGCCATGTATTAACTCAGATGTTAGCTTAGTCTCGGTGAAAGATACACTGGCAAATTCCAAGCAACATCAATTGCATCGGTTTAACCTGTAATTGTTTCTGAAATAATTGTCATTTTGTGAGCGACAATAGAGTATCATTATTCATATTTATAAATATAAATTTAGAGTCATTCAGTTACGGCCATTACGTTAAGGTATAGGAAAAGGGCGAAACAAGAACTTCACACATCAAGTAATTTGTGGTTTTCTTCGCTGCTTCATAAATGAGAGTATAAGAGGAAGTCATTAATCTGACCGAACCACATTCTTGCATTGTTCAATGAGGTGTCATAGAAAAGAAAATTTCTTCTTCGTATCTTCGCTTTGGAAAACCTTGCCTGCTGACAGCTAATACCATTTTTCTACATTGGGAATTTGACCTCGGTCTAAATCTGTTATAAACTTTATTGCCATGAAATGTATTGGAGCAAGTTGAATTGGAAAACATCCACATTGTAGGGCAATATTGTTATGATTATTTTCGATGAAACAAAACGATGTTTTAGCAATAATTTTGGCCGTAGAATGTTCTAATTTTAAAGCACAATCATGTAAATGTATAATGTTTACACAATATAAGCTACTAAGATTTAACCAGTACAGCAGGAGTGAAGAAATAGAATATGGTTATGGACGCAAACGACAATGAGAGGGTTTCAGAAAAGTGCATCGGCCAACTGCTGTAACAGGGGTTCGACATAGGTAATCTATCATTAAACTGCTTGCATACAATTGGCAGCGTCTTTCATTTGATAGGTATTCCATTTAGTTTGATTTCGTACTTGCATGGTATTGCAATAACAGAATAAAGCCTACATTGAAGTCAGTCGGCGATGAAATACGGCTGATAAAACAGGCTGGCAATAACTTGTAGTGACGTCAGCGTGTGATTGATCAGAAACAACAACGTCTATACTGGCCCTGGAATATGTGTAGTACCCAGCCAAACGTATATTGGCAATCTAGAGGTGTTTATAGTTTATATATTACTTTATTGCGCATAGTACACTGTATTGCCCAAATATATGATTTGCGGTAGAGTTTTTATGAATATATTTCAGCAAGACGAACATTAAGACAAGCATAAAGATTGTGCACTCGTCTGGGCGTTATTGTTCTGCTATTTCTGAGGAGTTTGCTGTGATAAATTAGTTAAGCACCTACCACGTGGGTAACACTTTATTGGGATATATTTGCATTGTGAAATGAGAGAGATTGCAATATTAATAATGATAAGAATATATAAGGGAGACGACAACGGCGACGGCTTATACACACCTTAATTGATTCCTGTTCAGAAAGCATCGTAATTAGTTCCCTCGGAGCACTGACAAATTACTCAAGCCACGAATAGCAAGACTATATTAGTGGTATTATTCAAGTTATGGCGTATAAGCTTGTATCATGCCGTCGCAAGAATGTTTTTATCGTAAAACCAATGCAATCATACGTAGAATGACTGTATTTACAGTTTGCCGGTCTATCCAAGAATATAATTTGGCGACAAGTGAAATGGAATAACAAGGAGTATAATCACACATACACACGCTACACGCACACGCTAATACAAACATACTCACACATATACTAACAATAACATTATCACTAACACATGCACTTATATGTATATTTATAGATACATACGTATGGTCGTATGCATATATAAATTTGTATATATATATATAGTAGATATATAGATATATATACATATATATATATAGATATATATATATATATATATATAGAGAGAGAGAGAGATAGAGAGATCCCTATATATAGAGATATATATATATATAGATATAGAGATAGATATATATAGATATATATATAGATACATATATATATATATATATATATATATATCTATATAGAGATATATATAGATATATATATATATATATATATATATATATATATATATATATATATATATATATATATATATATATATATATATATATATATATATATATATATATATATATATATATATATATCTATATATCTCTATATATATATATATATATATATATATATACATTAACCAGCAAACAATATCGATGTATATATGTATTCATATAAAAATATTCATATATGTGCATATATGAATAAATGTAAAAATGTATGTAAATATATATGTAAATATATATATATGCATATTTATATATATATTTATATGTATATATTTATATATATACATATATGTATATAAAGATAAAAATATATTTATTTGTATCAATATAAATATATATAAATTTATATGTATATATCGATACATATATATATATATATTTATCTATAAATACATATATATATTATATATATATATTGATAAATAATTATATATACATATAAAAATAAGCAAATATTCATATATATTAATATGTATCAATATATATATGAATATATTTATATCGATATATATATATATTTATATATATTTGTATGTATATATATATATATGTACCATATATATATATATAAATATATATATATCAATACAATTTTTGCATTCATTTATATGTGGACATTTATAAATATTTATATATGCATATTTATATACATGGATATGGTTTGGTGTTTTTTTTGCTGTCAGTCTCTTCTTTGAGTTGTCAAAGAACAAGATACGGGCTGAACTAAAGAAGGATTGGTTTCAGCAGTATAGAAAAAAATTCCCTTCGCTTAAAAAATCTATTTCGACCCTCTGTAATGTTCTGAAGCCCTATAGTCTGTTGTTATATTCACGTAGACTACGAGGCTCTAAGACTGCTTTGTCGATGCTGCTCAAATGAATAACACGAAGCACATTGATTTCACAATGACTTATATTAAATCTGATGATGATTAATGCAAATTCTAATTTCCCCCGCTTGTAGCGAATGATCAATAGCCTTATTCCTAGAGGAAGGCGTATCGTAACAGTCAGAGATGGGACATGATCAATGTTATGCCAAGTAAGATAAATTGGGCTCAGAAGGCCGTAATACGTATTTGGCACAATTTAATAATATTGGCTCTATATTACTAATATGTTACGCAATGGGAGTACTGTTAGGCTGATTTGCCATGCTAGTGTTCTTTCAGAACAATATCATCCATGATTAAAAACACGCTTAATAGTTTTTGTTTAGAATCGCCAAAAGCAGGTCGTGGCAAAAGCAATTTTATTGAAAACAAGCGATAAACGTTATCCGCCTAGATGTAGAATATGACTTGTCATGTATTGGACCTTTCCCTTGCGTTTGGACGACAACTAAATGGTCCCGTGTAAACAGCAACATAGCAACATATCAGACAGTATTTGCGTTGTACATTACGTTGCCCTTTTTGCATTTAGTAAATGATAATCAAGGTTTATGTTTGTGTGCTTCAGCGCTGCTGTTTTCGCAGGGGAATAACTTTCATAAATGTTATGTTTTAGATCAGATATATTTATGTCGTAATGTTTAATACTGGAAGCGATAATAAACAAAGAAACCAATTCAAAGTGAGATAACATTGCATGATTCATGATGAATTTGCTGCTTGTGTGATTCAGCTGTTTTGATGGACGAATTGCACCATAGTTCGAGTTTGAATATTTGTTCTATTTTAAGCATTGACAGCACTGTGTATAGATCTGCAGATAAGTGTATATTACATTGTAATGCACCCGTACATTATAAGTGCGACCGCAGTTTCTGCATTATAAAATCTTATTCAATTATTTGTGCAAACAATCCATTATTTATAGTATTGGCGATTCAGTAAGTGCACTGGAGCAAAATTTGCCTAATAATGCTGTATTGTCAAATAGCGAGTAAATGACAGAGACAGCTGCTAGCAAATGATGAATGATGAAATGGATGCTTCAGCTGCAACTTGTCTCTTTCAAAATGGTCGGTCTAATCTCTGGTTTTCAACAAACAGCCCATTCGGGGGAATTTTTCAACAAATAGATTGCCATATGCCCTATTCATATACATGAATTGCTTTGGAGGCTTCTTGGATACCTCTCTTTTTCTGTATTGTTTAGAATAGGCACACATAATCATCCGCTGTATCAGGCAAACGTGGGTAAATAAATTGACACCACGCACCCCAGAGCATTTGAATGTCAAACAGGTTTCCAATAATGTATATGCGAATAGGCTTTTGTATATATTACTACATGTCAATCATGTCAGGATAGGGCAAGTGGTAATTTCTTACTGGATTTTTACAGGCCGTCGAGTCCTTAGGGACAATCGCATCTCCGGCTTATTGCAACATTTTATAGCCTATTATGATTTTTTTTATATAGTGCCCGAGAGCTTTGATAAACAGATAGTGCTTGTTTGCTAGCAATATAATCATGTGCTATGCACTACCAGAAACTATCGGGATCAGTATAGAAATACATCGAACGAATGTAACATTTAGGCGATCAATGCTTCATCAACGCGCAATATTTGCTGAACATAAGAAACACACATAATAATACATGTTCATATGGATAGACAGATTTTGAGTGGGCGCGTGAGGAAAGCGCTTCTCGGCTGCCTCAAGGGGTTGCAGACCGTGTTGCCATGTTGAGATCTAGACGACCAGATCCCGATAGACTGACATCGGGAATCTGGTACCCAACTAATGTTGACCATGTTGCAAGCCCAGGCTACAGTGATTTATTTATATTATTCATTTAATAGTGTGCGTGTCTGTTTATGATAAGCATTGAGATTGCTTCACAAATAACTGATTGGTTAGCTAGGCCTTGGAATGAATTCATGGTAGACGCTAATGCATGTAATTCACATCTTTCGGCGACAATGTGGCATTTACTGAATAAAGCATCAGTATGAGAGACGAAGAGCGAAGAGTCCATTACTGTGGTCCACGGATTGTTAGGACCTCCAAAACGATATGAATATTCAGAACCATCAACGGATACTTATCCAGTACCGACCATTATAAACTAAAAGCAGGCCATACTTTTAACATTACAACAATTTATAGGCTAATGCAACCATAAATGTGTTGATGCATCATGACAGGCCAAAAGACAATGTGTCGCTGAATTGCAAACTTTGTGTTGCTAACAGGTGATTTCACGTCCATCAAGACGGGGAGCCAGACAATCGCGGGGCGCAAAGAAACAGAACACCAGTGTTTTCGGTTTTAGCGAGGCCTTTTTGTTTAATTTCTAAGGTTCATCGTAGAATGTTACTCTCGGTTCCGGATGTTATATTCGTCTGACGACATCAAGCGAGATGCTATTAAGATGACTATGAGCTTAGTTGCGTTATTGTTAGCTGTGTCTCTATTTGCCTTACCGAATGAAGGTTCGATCCCAAGGTGTGAACGTCTGACTGGTTATTCGTGACTCGGTTGATCACGCTTGATGACTGTCCCATCTCTTTAAGTGGCTGCTCCCAGTCCAGTGTCTAAATGGTGTCGTGCTGGACCTTCGTCCTAGCGGCATGGATTTCACAGCCCCGCCTGGGAAAAAGAGTTGGCACTGTGTGGATGCTAGGAGTAAAACTGTCCAGCACAAACATCCTTATCCAACGTCGTCGAGATGTCACGTCATTGTTGAAAGTAACGCAGAACCCTAACGTTACAATAATTACTATGAACATTAAAGTGTTGTTATGTATTATTCTGCTAGCTGGTATGTAAAATGAATACACGAGACTCAATGGCACATTTGAATGGTCTTATATGTTCGGAGATTTGTTGTTACCGATCAAACCAGTGAATTGAAATAATATGTGACAGATTCCTGATAAAGAATCGTTGCAGGCTTCTATACCTGATAATCTACGTTTGATTGTTTGTATCTATCCATCACATTTGTTACCTTATACGATTATGTCACAGGCATCTATTCTCGGTTTTTGAATCAAAAGAACATGTATATAAATATGACCTTTTGATTATGTATTTGGTGCATTTCTTGGCCATATACAAAAGGCTGTGCGTACTACGTTAGAACACGTCGATATACTAGAAGCCATGTCCACATATGTCGCATTTTCTGTCATCACCGTTACCATCCCAGTGTTTCCCCTACCACATTTGCACCGCAACAATGACTACCTGCAATGTTGTATTTTCTATTCCTGTTAACACTGATTGAATATATGTGGTTATCAATTTGCCTATAGTTAGAACTTTCTATCTGTACATGCACGTAGTAGCAGAAGTATTAACAATATTCAGTTCTCACTGCTCATTTAGAGCTTCCAAACGACTATACACACATAAAACATAGAAATAGTTGAAACATCATACACCAAATCCCAATTTACATCCGCCAATGATAGTGACATTGCCTTTTGCATTATGCTTGCTGGAGTCACAGAATGAACCACGAAATGTCAATTATGCGTATAAGTTTAGTAGCGGTACTCACTCGTAAATTCGGAATTCATATTGAAAACATGAGTACAAGACTGACTTTCATGGTCCTCAAGAGCCTAACATCGATTGAGAGATATCGATAATTAAGAAAGCTTATGGGACCGGGTTGCTATTTCAAAATAACGCAATCGATCAACATAAATGGGTCCACAAGGAACGAGTATGGCACATTCTCCCGCACGCTAGCCGAATAAAGCACAGAACCAGAGGCCATGGCCAGTAACTATGTGATAGAATGAATGTCATTTCCTGTAAGCAAGTGTCATTTATTAACACCCATAAAGTCATTGATATGTGATCAGTCTTCAATGCCTCTTATCTTTAATGATACATGCTCTTTACCTGCATGAACGTCGTTATAAACATCAAATAGAGATATATATATATATATATATAGAGATATATATATATATATATATATATATATATATATATATATATATATATATATATATATATATATAGATATATATATATATATATATATATATATATATATATATATATATATATATATATATATATATATATATATATATATATATATATATATATATATATATATATATATATATATATATATATATATCTCTACTCTCTCGCTCTCTAGATATCCCTCTCTCGCTCTCTCTCTCTCTCTATATCTATATATATCTATAGATATTATGTATCTATATAACTATATAATTTTCTATATGAATACGTTTATATACATTGCCTGGTACATCCGTTTATATTTTCAGTTGAGGTGATAGTGCCAGTTATTTGTGCATTCATAACCTAGTAGATTGAATAAATCCTTTCCATCCAAAAAACAATCTCTGATAAAACTACAGAATCGTTCGAAATCTTTGAAAATCGTGAGCTGGATATGCTTGAATGCGATCGCAACATTATCTGTGGTTCACAAATTTTAATTTTTGTGTACACATTCATCAGAAACTACAAAAAAACGGACTTAAATTGGAACACTTCAATAAAGTATCAAATTCTGTTTAATGCTGATGTAGGCAAACATTTGATCATTTCATATTTGTATATGTAGCTTTGTAACCACTCAACGGCTAACAAAACCAATAAGTATTGAATACTGCAGTGCAGTGCTAAGTGATTAATTTGGATGTAAGCAGAAAAATAGTAATTACACATTATTCATATGCTGGATCAGAGGACATTGTGAGGTCGGTGACTAGCCACTCAGTCCTCTAAAAACACGAGTTGTTCATGGGTAAAACATAATGTCAATGAGCACTTGCAGCTCTCATGTGAGTGATTCACTCGTGGAGGTTTTACTAAACCTTTATTCACATACTGCCAAAGCAAAATGCCATGAGGGAAAGAATTTTGATCTCGTCGCCCGCTGATGAACTCATTCTTGATTATGTGTCAAGAAGCGACCATACAGGGATGATTATATCATTCCATGTTGGCATTAGCAAAAGCCCACTTGTTTACCTCTGCTTAAGATTATCCATCTGAAGTAATCTTCGCCGCGATAGAATGGTTTTAAGCCGAGTGGTTACTCGTCGCAAGTGAATGCAAGCAACATATTTGTTCCCATATTACAAGAGGCTGATTTCGGTGTGCTTTTTATGATTGCCTCAGAGCAACACACGATAGCGTGACAATCTACCATCCGAAACTCTTGCACCTAGTGATTGAGCGGCTCGTTGTTATGAGTAAAAGTTCGTGCTGTCAAATACACCGCAAGTTGTTTGCTCTTTATGTTTAATGTTGTACAAACGCAGCTTAGTATTCACCATTTTGATTACCAACACGCTTTTATATTTGTCAGGTGCCTTATCTATTACAGGTTGGTCGCCTGTGATATAGAAACGACCAACGATAGTGGATATTGGCTTTGATGAGAAGAACAATGTAAAACATGCTTAGGAATCTTATCAAATAGTCAGCGTCAATACCATGCTGCATACATGGTGTTAGAACCCTATCATGATTGTTAGGAAGCCATCCAACTGTTGAATCAAGCAAATATTTGACTGATTGATTCACGACGATGATCAGAGCTATACGTTATATCAATTGATAATCAGCTGGTAATCATCCCAATCTATGATTATCCTAGAGATAGAGCTTTTTAAAGGAGAAGCTTTGATTAATTATTTAGTCAACCGGTCCATTCAAGATGAGAATGAGTGTGAGTGATGCATTTCAATGAGTACTCTTTGTCTATTCGCTTTTGCGCATCCGTTGTATTCAGTATTTATTGATATATACCCATTCCACTTTTTTATTTGACGTTTTTATCATTTATTGCATCATAATCGATTATTGCCAAGTAGAAGATATGCAGAATATTGGCAAATGGATCCTAAAATAAATTTTTCGAACGGCGTAAATAAAGTTGAATTAAAATCAAATTATGGACCTATAGCCGGTACAGAGCTATGTACAGGGTGATTGTTAGTAGAATATTTTACATATTCATAGCCCCTTGGGCGATTCAATACACCCGCAGAGTGCATTTATGGCACAGGAATGTTTCTGAAGCTGATAACGGCTCATGTAAATTATCCTTGAGGGCGCCCATATACTGGTGTTTTAAGAACCGTATCTTCTTATGGCAGGACATGGTGAGTGGGGCGTATCAAGGTGTCACATCTGGGTGATAAATCTTGTTATCTTATGGCGTCATCACCTGAATCTTCCACTCACTGATTTATAACCGACATAAATCCCTATTTAGCTTCTTGGGCAATATTTCACCATTACTTTGACGGATGAGCAGCAATAAAACTTTAATCACTCATGCATAAACCTGATAAGCACATATAAGACACATTGGTCTTTCGATTTCTGAGCAGGATTTTAAGGGTAGTTGTTTGATACACAGTTACCTCAGGGCTGTTGAACAACTTTCGGTACACAACCAAGAGGTCGTTAAGGATCTCAAGCATGGGCTAAGTAATCGTGTTGCATATATTATGTATGCAATATCACATTCATTTGCCACAGTAGTTGCCCATTTTATCGCAGGTAAGTGTCTGTAATATATCGATCAATTATGTAACATGTTTTTAAGAAAGTGATTTTATACCATTCCGTCTTAAGGTAATCTGCTCCATATCAAATGACCACCAGTCTGCTGGAACAATATATATATATATATATATATATATATATGTTTCGCAACCAAACGATTAAACGCGTTGGCTTGTACATATTATTGTCAAGCGGCAAATTTCCCATGACAATATGCATGGTGAAGCTTCTGTGGAACTGTTCAGTGATATACACAATGACAAGCTTGTCGCAACACTTTGCGTCATTTGATCGCTCTGAGACAGTAAGGAGATTAATCGACTAACTTGTTATCCCGTGTATTTCACCAACAAAAACCTGTTCAAAAACACTGGTCGGTTAATCTGCATTTGAGTTGCGCTATTATCTGGCTAAAGCCCAAAGATATTGGAAATATACTAATGGATGGACAGTTGATGAAAATCAATGAATGTTTATCAGGGAAGGTAAGATACCTTAATATTTATCCCAAGACATGTATCAAAACTGGTAATAGCCATGAGCTTCATGGGTATAAAGGAACAACATACATTCCATCACGTAATACAAGAGCATGACATCTGATGCTGCGCTTTCTTGGTCTTGCGTTCATTAGAAAACAACATGTTCGCATTCTGTGGTCCCATTTGGTTTGATCGATGATGTGGTTTTTCGAGATCACTTCAGTCTCAGTCATCATCCAACTCAAGACAGTAAAGCTAATGTAATGTTAGTACCTCGGTGTGGTCGATGAGAATTCGTCGTTTACAGAGGACCTAATTATCCATTATGATTAACTGCTCTCTGTGTACTGTTAATATATTTGTCAGTGATGACTGAAGGCGCGCCTTGGATATAGTACAGATGCTAGATACTGTAGCTGCTATATGAGTCAATAACCCCGTCATAGCTTTAGTGATCTGCTTTTGTTGCATGAATACGGGGTAACTCATCAAGGGGAGATAGCAACTAGTTGTCTGGATTTACTTTTTACCATGTTACCATGTTAAATTAGAGGTAACTAGCCGTGTTCAGTTTCTCCAGGACAGGCGAAAAGATGGCAATACAGATAGTTGAATGCAACTGCAGATCATAAATCTTTCCAATATTATGAAACAAGCCCAAAATGTTTCTGTTTTGCCTTCAAAAGACATTATAATGATTGCTAGTGTGAAAAGACGGTCTTCTTATTTTGTACTTAATCAGTAGTTTTTATTCAAACTAGATAATCAACAGTGTGCAGTGAAAATACCACACGGAATTTACGTTGATGAATATTACAGTTCCGCATTAATGAAATTCTTTGAAAAAGATAATTTTTTTCGGCTTCATATGCTTCATAAGTGGTGTTGTTTGTAAAATAGAACATAAATGCTTGTATCGGCAAATAATTGCCCATTACATTTTTGAATTTAACCATCCATCCACATTGTGTGGGAAATAACTCGAATGATAAGTGTGTTTTCACGCTATGTCTAAATTAAGTCACATGTGGTATGACCGATTTGATTCTCTTGAATAGACGTCTAAAATGTCAATGCGTACATCGGTGAAAGCCTTGTATGTCGGTACATCCAGGAACGGCCATTCAAACACAATTTGTGTTGTAATGTTGATGAATGATGTTACCGTAACGAAGACCATAATGGTGACATCGGCACGAGCGCAAGAACCCAAAGTATAGGTTTTAGTTGAAGTGTAACTAGCTATTTCCAGGAAGTTTTTATTGCAGCATAACAGAAGAGTGACGAAAAATGGCAGAACACAAATGTTTGAAATACACATCTTGAAGAAGATTAATCGTTTGCTCATTAAAGCATGATATGATCCGCGCAAACGGACGGACAGTGTATGCAGTGAAATATGGGAACGAAACAAGCTCGATTTCCAAGGAAATCAAGCAGCAGCGACGTCAGCTGATAACTGATCCAGTCTCGTTAACGAACATCAATCAACCCGAGAACGGATATGCACACTTGTTGAAATGGAGAGATGCATCTCTTTCATTTCGTTTTCAGGCAATATGGTGTCCGATTCGACATCTTTCTGACAGTAACGGCGGATATCGTATGGGTGTATGGTAACTTGACAGGTTTTGCTTTTATGGTCGTAGAATAATGATTGATAGCTATGATGACACTGTCCCATACAAATAATACCTAGTTACAGTGAACTAATAGATTCCTAGGATACCCCGAGTTTCTCCTCATGTGAAACACATAACATTCGCATAAACTATAACGCAAACAGATCGTTATATTTTGCAATTGCAGGGTTCCAGCGTGAGGATGTCATCGTAGTAGGCATGAAGTTGCAGGCGTTCAAAAGCGCTACAAAATGTTAACGAGACAGTTAGTTACGCTCAGTAAGATTCGAATCGCTAGGTTAACATGCAATGTATCAGAAAAAGTAACTTTTAACTCACTTAGTTCAAACAATGAATTTAGGACAGTACAGTGGTCAATTAGGTTGTGGTTGTGCGGAAGAGTAAAATAATGCATGGATTAGTTAGTAAGTTAATGATTAAGCGAGTAAGTGAGTGAGTGATCAAGTAAGTGAGTGAGTGGGCAAACCAGTGAGAGAGTCATCAACGGAACTGCCTCAACGCCCTTCACTGAGTGGATGTTATATTAACAAAATCAGCCAATCAGAGCTCGAGAAAAAGTAATACGTCAAGCTCTACAATATATCCCAGCAATAATCAAGGTTTGATATCGCCCATTGCAGTCACTGACTAATACAACAGCAACACTAGGTAGGCGTTTGATTCGCTTCCCAGAGGAGGGCTGATCGCTTGTCACTCATCAGATAGTCAAGGCTATATCCCATTTCTCTTATTTCTAGCCGAAGTGAACTATTGTAACACCTGTTAATTATCACTGTCGGTAGGTTTTCTCGAGCAAATAACTGACATGATCAACGTCAATCTATAAAAAAAACACCAATACACATTAGTTAAACTGAGGGCAAGGCCAAAAAATATGAGCGACGCATATATAATCATAGCGACATACTTGTGCTATAGCAGTTTTCATAAACTTCAACTTGCCCGTCGTCGTTGCTGCGGTGAACGAAATTATAAGCACATTTTAAGACAAAGGTCAAGCAACACGGACCTGAATCAACACCTTCTATGTAACTGCCTATTATGATAAGAATCATCGTTTAACAAAATGGCTAGCTCGATTGCACTGATGCACAACGTCAGCAAATGGTTCTGCACGGGAAATCTGTCGCAGCCGTTGTAAATTCGTGGTTGTAAATTTGAGGTTTACCTAGCTGTTTTCGAATTTAAGAAAAAAAAACCAGTTTGTTAAATCCCTCGTCTCACAATGTTTCTGTACAACTAAACATTGAATTGTTTGTCAGCAATAATGTGCAGCCGTCATATTTTATGTGCTGCATATCTGATATACTTACTTTTTACTTATGTCTCCCAAGGCAGTCTACAAAAGTAAGTGTTTGATAATTGTTGGTTCGTTGTCGGCTGCTACACACTTGGTAATGAGGATGTCATTGATGCATATATATATATATATACATGTATATATATGATATATATGTATATATATATACATATATATATGGATGTATATATATAAATGTATATATATAAATATATTAACATATATATATATATATATTCATATATATATGCATGTATATAAATATTGATATCGTATATATCGTATATATCTATATGTATATGCATACATATACATGTATTTACATATACATATATTCATATACGTAATATATATAAATATATATATATATATATATACATATATATATATCTAATATATCCATATAAGTATATATTATACATACATATATTTATACATATATTTATATGTATATGTAAATATATATATATATGTATACATATATATACATATATATATACATATATATGCATATATATAAATACATATATATATATACCGTTTTTATGTCAAAGATCTATATCTATTTATAAACGTAATGCTTATTACATTTGCAAATATGCTGAGTAATTTGCCTAATCCATGTATTCAAGATCGACAAACGAGTCACTACTTATGTGTTCCATCGGTGTTTTTGATCAACAGATACTCGACAATGTTTTACTGTGTCCTCATCCTAGCTCTTATTGATCTCACAATTCATATCTTGTGATGCAGCCATCGGAATCATTCGACTTAGACAATGTCACAGCCTTACCAACGATAATACGACTGCATGATTATCGTGCCTGGGTACAATAAGCTACTGATCCATGCAGGCAATATGACATACCTAAGGGCTTGTGTGGCCGTTAAACATGCAGCCAATATGATGCATAATACCGTGTTAATACCAAATTATACTTGATAATCAAGGTTATTAATGTTATAAGCAAACCATGAGGAACCTGAACGGGCTGTTGCTATAATACACCTTCCCTCCTCTCATGAATAGTAAATATATTCCCTGTAATCTTTCAAGTGGACGATAAGATTGATAGATGAGGATAATTAATTTGCTCTTGTATTGCCATGAATCAATCATCCTAAGCTTAGCTTCAAGGGACATCCGAACGATTATCCCACATGGTTGGCTTAAAGATTATCAATTATAACGCCTTTCGACACAGGATGAACGTAACATCAAAATGATATTAGTAATTGCTAATGAATCGTTTTCAATCATCATTTAGCGACACAATACAGTGGAAATATTTATTCTCCACCCAATGGCATATTTCTAGGATGGAACAGGAGGCTAATCAAGAGCTGTGCTGCTGGTAAATCAAACAATATCCTGTCATGTTGTAGCGAGAAACAAAAGAATTGCTTTATGTCAAGACACAGCATATCTATTTGCTGAAACGTGGACTAAATCAAATGATCAGTCGTTGCGAACCATGCTTACACGACCGCCCATAATGAACCCCTTGCTAGATTCGCTTCTTTGATGAATAATTTGTTTTGATACAAAACGAATAATGCGGCGCTTGTCAGAACTGGAGAATTTTCAAAATTGTGTACGTGGCTTCATGTGAACTCATTTCAATACTTAATCAATAAACTGAAGTTTGATACATGAGAAACATTGGTACGTTGATTTCATTGCGAATCTAATTAAAATTCGGATAATCCCGATACATTCGGATAATCCCGATACAATCAAAACAGCACAAATGATCCATTTCAGTTCAAAAGCGAAAAATGGTGACTCATCAACATGCAAATTACAATGGATCGACGTATGCTGATATCCCAATTATGAGGCTTGGTACAAGACACTCTTATGTTTAATCTGCACTTTGTTGGGTTTATTCGTCCCGTTCACCTCCACCATACCCAGCCACGGCTATGGTATGCTTTCCTTTTGCGATTTCGTATTGGAAACAATCCTACCTGCGGTGGCCTTTTACAATCCACTGAAATCATCTTAACTGATATATTAGTCATACACTGCAAATGACATAACCGGTGTTCGAATCGTCAAAAGCATCTTATGCATCCATGCTCTATGTTTGTGTTAACTGACTGCCGGTTAAAGGATTCGCAAGGCAATTGATCGATTCTCTAAGCAGTGGTCGTTGATGTCATGACGACAAGTAGACACATGAACATCCGCCTGCGCGAACATATTCCAATTCAAGTGCTTCATCCTTTTAACACATCAGCTTGATCTTGTGTGAAAGACAAAAACGGCCAGATGATGTCTGCATATTTCAAAGGTGTCTCGGAAGGGGATTCACACTCAACGTTAAAATATTATTCTGAATAGCATCTGAGTTATTGCTACCAATTCATCAGCGTAGCGACACGGCACTCGTAACACAGGAAACGGTACTAACGGTGCGCAATACATAGGCAAAAGCGCAATAAAAGACTAAAGTGGTGTGAACCTTTTGTTATTATATAGGTTTCGTATCTCTATAAACGAATAATATATGAACTAGGACCCGTCTAGACTTGCCAGAATATCCACATCTAGACATTATGGCAGGCATTTAATAGCTGGTTGTATATATATATATATATATATATATATATATATATATATATATATATATAGATAGAGATAGAGAGAGATAGATATAGATATATATATATATATTCTTCTAGAGATATATATATATCTCTATATAAGATATAGAGAGAATCTAGAGAGAGAGAGGAGAGATCTCTCTCTCTCTCTCTCTAGAGATATCTCTCTCTCTCTCTCTCTCTCTCTCTCTCTCTCTCTCTCTCTCTCTCTCTCTCTCTCTCTCTCTCTCTCTCTCTCTCTCTCTCTCTCTCTCTATCTCTCTCTCTCTCTCTCTATCTCTCTCTCTCTATCTCTCTCTCTCTCTCTCTATATATATATATATATATATATATATATCTCTCTATCTGCTTAGTGCTTGGCTCTATTGCAAAATCCCCAGTTCACGTAAAAGAATTATATTTTTTCTATTGATTCACTAAGCAGTGTCTTCATAAATCTGAGTATTAAATGTTCCAATTAAATAGGCAATCGAAAGTATTCAATCTGATACGGATAAAGTATCTGTTATAAAACAAATGTCTATAAAATGGTGATGTGCAGTCCACTTTTTCAAATGTTCTCACGGACGGAGGCTGATGATGAAACGAAAACAAAAGTATCCTTCGATTCCCTGAGCAATCTGTCTACAGACGTCCGGACTTTACCTTAATATCCACATCTCAATATTCTGACACGCCCTAGAAAACGCGTTTGTACATCGCAAAGACTATCATATATACATGGAATTATACTGACTTACTTAGCATACTCATGCAGCATATGCAACTTAAACCAACACTGACAAGTTGTATCTGGTTGTGGTGTTGGCCGAATGTGGAATAATGCTACAAACTGGAACATGAGGTTTGAATGGTATACTACTGCAAAGCGTAAGCGTAAATCAAAAAGGACAGCTTAATCGTGCATGAATGGCTGCTAATGAGTTCTGGAATGGCTACCGTGATTGTAATTGATGCCACTGCAGATATTTGTATATAAATCATATGAGAATTATGATATTTGATAAAAACCGAGACGTGTTCTTGGTCACCATATCAATTACATTACCAATGGACCGATTCATCCACAAATACATGATAACACAGTGGCATTCTCGCCCATTGCTATGTTCATAGCCTCACATTACCTGAATACGCGTTATGCAGCTCTCAAACCGCGATATTAGGTGACGTACGTTGCAAATAAATGACAAAATACCAGATATTCGGTGCTTTATATCTTGTCATTTGCTATGCGCCGTCTTTTAATGTAATAGATATGTTTGGTTAGTTTGTTTTTCCTCATTACGCCATACCATTAAAACAGTTTCATAATGTGATTGCTCCGTTTTCACATTCCGTTATACATACTAACAGCAGCACCTTCTGCTTTTGAAAAAGTAAAACTCAATACAATTGTTACCAATCATAACTAATAAACACAAACGTTAATTAAATCTTTATGTTTTTTAGTTATTACACATTAAATGTTATGTTCAAGCAGCGAAACTATTCTCGATTGCTTGTACATGTGATACGCACTATATTGTCTGAAGATTTAGGATATTCCACATAGCTATGTGTTAATAAGAATTCAAGGACTTGGTGGTGGAATGCTGTGTTTAATCGATGATTGGGCGGGCTTCCACCAATCAACATCACAATATTGTCATTTTTATATTCAGTCCGAACATTGTGAAAACGTCATTAACTTTCTAATGATAATTATCTCCGTTGCCAGATAAACCGAGGCTTGGTATGAATGATTCATTGTAAGATGAACGCGTTTTACGCCTAAGCGGATTAGGTTGATTGTCGCAATATATCAATATTCACGATCACCTGAGCAATAACAGGGGGAATATCTTCTGATTATAATGTCGTAATGGAAGACAGAAAACATTGAATAGTCTGCTTATGCAGGTTGTGGATGGATGTTGCTTTCTAGCGGAGGAAATATTCATTATTTACAACCAGGACAATCAACTGTTATCCGTGTTTATCACCATATGTGGCATTATATCAACGGAATTGTTAATGTCCACACATAGAGCGATCAAATCATTTTGGGAAAATCTACAAAAATATGTCGTAAATCATTTTGGGAAAATCTACAAAAATATGTCGTATACTGAGCATGACATATATATTCAAAGATGTGACGTATCTTTGGAAATATCCTATCGCATATGGGTGTCTGCTACTTACAAAAATTATCGAACAAAGTATGGTACAAAGTTTACTACTTATCTGTAATTTCTTTCAGCAATATATAAGTCTTACAAAACTGCATTAACATATACGTATCAAACATACAGCAGCTATAGTCTACCGGCATCTGGTGCTGAATATTGCTCTTAAATAAAAGCACGATCTTATGTTACAAATTAGCGTATAATCGTCGGACAGTAGCATCTAGAAATACGGGATGGTGGAGTAGGTTGCTATGGTTGCTCGCAAATCAAGGCACTTTGAGATACATTTTTACAACGAGCATATGATTAGCACAAAAAAACCTACAACTCATGGATCAACGGCCGCATTGAGGCTCTTATGTTTTTCCGATATATTGCGTCGGTGGTACCCGGATTCTATTGGTAACGATAAATTCGGGTTGTCTTGCAAATGATTTGGACGTTTTGTTGATCTTTGAAGTGCGCATGGATTAAGTCGACTCAATTAAGAGGTTTGGATAAGAAGCTCTCTTTCATACAATTGTAATCAGCCTCTTTACATCATCCGATATTGCAGGGTAAAAAATCATGGGCTGAAATGGTTGCGATTACGTTTAACGGCGACATTATTCAAGTAACTAAGATTCCAATGAGTGCCCTTCTAGAAATAATATATTGATTAACAGTTCCTAATATTTGTTGGAAGACCATCCATGTTTCTAAAACATTTTATTTCATTATGAGAGCGATTGTGTGACTAAGACCCTCATATGTTTTGCAAACAGTCACGCTATCTGTCTATGCCTCATGTTTAAGATAATGATAAAAAGTGGAATACTTGTTTATGACCCCCTCATATGCTGCGGCTTTCAAATGAAATAACATCGCCCCCTGCAGACATATCAATTATATCATATGTGAAGCAAAATATGTCTATCAAACGAAATGTCATATTGCTCATGCCAAAATGCTAGACAGATTGTCTGATAAAGATGACTATTTTATCAGTAACCTGTACAGAGGCTAGGCAAACATTAATCATTCGAACTCTAGATGGTCAACATAGATACAGACAATAAAAGATGGCAAATGATCGTTCCATTTTGTTCCACATAAAACATGTATGGTTATAACGCCAATGACCCGTGTTGTAGCATTGATGTACAACACGTATTCGTATAACCTTGTATATATAGATAAAGGAGAGAAGAAGAACTATATATATATATATATATATATATATATATATATATCCATATATATATCTATATATATATAATAAAAGAAGACGAAAAAGAAGAAGACGATATATATAAATATGTATATATATATAGATACATATATATTGTATACATACATTTATATATATATATATATCTATGTATATATGTATATATACATATGTTTATAAAGTTAAAGAAGAGAAGAAGAAGAGGAAGAAGAAGAAGACGAAGAAGAAGAAGAAGAAGAAGAAGAAGAAGAAGAAAGAAGAAGAAGAAGAAGAAAGAAGAAGAAGAAGAAGAAGAAGAAGAAGAAGAAGAAGAAGAAGAAGAAGAAGAAGAAGAAGAAGAAGAAGAAGAAGAAGAAACAAAAAGACGATAATGAAGACGAAGAAGAAGGATAAAATATATTATTACCTTCATCATGAAAAAATCACAAGGTCTTTAATCATATGTTGAGAGAAAATTCGTGAATAGATTACTTCCCATCGCCCCATAACATTATGTTTACAAACGGTTCTACTGCACATAAAGAAACAAATATTACTATTGCAAAAATGTTCCAGCAATTACATTACATTAAAAACAAAACACAGGATTCATGTTTTAGTATGAAATCAGCAATTTATGCGTCGTGGATTGCTACAAAGAACGTCTCTAGAATGCTTCATTTGTTTCCATATTTGAGGAAATTTATATTCCAACAAATGCTGAAGACGCAGGCGGTAAATACATTTTATTGACATTTCTCGTTACACATGCTGTATTAATGTCGGATTGTTGTGTGAACATGTTTATTAAAGATTTAGGCTGCAGATTAGAGTACAGAAGTGGCATCAATGAAAACGTTCTTAGCATATTTCAGGCACTAAGATATGCACTCTGACATATTGTCCGATAAGCTACCAAAATGCATTTCGCAAAAACGCGTTCTTACACCAGGGTTAAAAAAACGAGGGTTGATTAGATTTGTATCTGGCTTACGGAATACATTTCAAAAAGTACTACAAGTAGTTTGCATAAAGGTCTGGTCATGGATACTATAGCTGCATGACATACAATTGCATGAGATTTATTGTGAGTAAAACCATCCTTTTTTGGACAATAATACAATAAAGCGTTATTTATAACTGTGATTTGTAGATGCTTCTTTATAGCCGAGCATTAAGTGCGATATATAATTGCGGTTTCTATGGCGTGTCAGAAAATAAAACTGTGATTGCCTGTTTAATTGGAGCATTTAATGTTCAGGATCTTGGTAGAACTATGGTACAAATAAAGCCTGCTTCATCGGCGTCATTTGGGGGATTGTGCTAAATGTTATGCGCAATATATAATGCCAGTTTTTAATAGTGTACCACAATGTGTAGACGCGGATATTTTGGCAAGTCTGGACTAAGGTCTTTTATTGTGCTCTTACCAATTTATTGCACAACGTTCGAACCGTTTGGTCTTCTATAAATACCATGCCATTACGTTGATAGATTGAACGCAATAACTCTGCTATCAAGAATAACATTTCATAGTTGGTTGTGAAGACACGTTTGTAGTCTGCATTTAGCTTTTCATTGTCGAAAGATGGAGCTGAGACCCCAGACAGGTTCTATTCGTCATTTTATACTCGTCAAAGGAACTTGATTGATACATAATGCCCGCGATCACTGAATGCTCTGTGGCGAGAAGTGGAGTTTTTTGGTGAGCATACAGTGTAGCTAAATCGTTAAGTATGTATGCTGCTGACGGCAACGACCACGGCTCACAGAATCTTTCAATTTCCTTGCAATCTACAGAGCATAAATGCATACGTTGTATTGGACAATATGAATAACGTTATTGCCATTTGCAATCAATTAATAAGCTTTTAAAACAAAACATGCACATGACAACGAAAGTCGAACATTGAAGTTATGCAAGCTGAGTGCATGACTAATATCTTAGTTGATGACGATTTCTGTGGATTCTCAGAGGCCACAGGATTGTTTCAAATACAAAATCGCAAATACAAAGCATGACAGTGTATGGTTGGGAATAATGAAAGTGAGCTGGTCGTATAACGTTGGTATTGGTTGACGAGTGTTGTGTTGTGTTACTGTATTATTGGGTCATCCGCGGATGTCGATGCTCTCTTATTTGTAACAATGAATGAGGCTCTTTCTCGCTTTCAAATGGATCTCATGTGTTTGGCTGCTTCAACTGTATCGTCAGTATCCGACAATTTTTCGTAGTTAAACCAACAAAAAATATATCTGCTGTCGTTTAGCCTAATTTGTTGATAAATTGTGGAAATGAGTTGATATGAAGCTACGTAGACTACTTCGCATAAACATTGCTCATGTTTTGCCAAGCGCCGTATTATTCTCCGCTTCTTCTCTGGTGCATTAGTAGCATCCGTGCATTGCATCATCATCCTCGTAAGATAAATTGACGCCCATTCGTTCGCATAGTCATGCTATGCCTTACCAAAAAAACGAATCATTATATCTCGCTGCAACAAGGCAGCATATCATTAAAGTACACAAGCTAGACTGCTTCGGATTCTTCTCCGGTTCCCACTTCCAAAATCGCCTTGGGAGGAAGGATGATGACTCCTCTGGGTACTGCAGTATAAAAGTCCTAATCAATAGAAGCTTACATTTCATGGCACCATGTTCCACCAACAAAGCCACTATTATGGGTTCTGTCGTTTAATGATGATTGAGAATGATTCATTTACAACTACTATGTACGAGCCAAAACAGTTCCGGCCACTTAACTATTAGCGATAATCGTTTGGATGTCCCTTGAATCGTCGCTTTGGACGATTGATTAATGGCAATACAAGAGGATTTGTAATGTAGTCAGCTGAAGTTAATTGTCCTTACCTATAAATTTTATCGTACACTTGAGGGATTATAGGTATTATATATACATATATATATTACTCATGAGAGGAGAGAAGGTACATTATTGAAACGGTCTATTCAGGTTTAAAATGAAATTTGGTTTCTTGTGATATGCTTAAACCTTGGTTATAAAGTATTTTTGGGTCTTAACACAGTGTTAGGCTACACGTTGATTGCATGTGTAATGGCCTGATGATGATCCTGCAGTAATAATGTCGCTTGTAATGCTCTGACATGTTCTAAATTAAATGATTCTGATGGTTGTGTCTTCAAATATGTTTTTATAAATTGTGAGACAATTACGAGCAGTGTAGATAATATATTCTAGAGTATTCGTAGATCAATAAACAAAAGACGGCCGTACATCGATGTAATTCGTCTGTCTAATTGAAATACATGGGTTAGGCAATATTGCATACCATATAAGCCAATGCAATAAGCAATCAACTCATATATTGACTTAGAACATATAAATAAAAATTGTTCAAAACGACGGAAAGAAGATTGCAAATTCGTGGACTATGCACGCAACAATTTTGTACACGCGCAACAGCAGGTTTTATGTTATGTAGACCATTTTGTGGAATTAGCGAAGTGAAGAGGAGTTGTTTTTCACATCATGGAATTGGATTAATCTGTACTGTTTACGCCTGTCTACTGTAAATACGACGTTCCAACAAGTGTCCGCTTTGATCATCAGCTAACGAGTTCTGTCAGTGCATGTGCAGCGATATTATCTCCATTATGTTAGGAGGAAATCTACAGAACTTTTCAACTAGATTGTATATATATACATTCAAATATATACATATAAATATATATATATATGTATGTATATATATATATATATATATATATATATATATATATATATATATATATATATATATATATATATATATATGTATATATATATAAATACATATATATATATATTTATATATATATATATATACGTATATAATATATATATATATACATATATATATTTATATATATACATATATATATGTATATATATAAATATATATACATATTTATATATATATATATAAGCCTATATAATATATATGTATTTATATGCAATAATGTATATATATATACATTTATATATAACGGGGACGGATCGCAGTGACCACGTTGAGTCATTCAGTTGAGCATTCAATATGTAAACCACAGAACAGAGCGAAGAGAATTGGTTGTAAGTAATTGTTACATTTGCTTATAGGGCATCGCAATCTCAGTGATGCGCTATCGACCGCTTGAAACTTGCGCCATGCTGAAGGCAAGTTGATATCAATTACTGCCATCAGTAGAGGCTCCCATGAAAGTTATATTCTCATAGAGTTATAGTTTTTGTTGAAATCTTAATCCATATCATCAGAACAGCAGAGAAAAGCCTTAATATGGGTGACAAATGTCGATCACTTTTATCCAATATCGTATGTCATAAAACAACCCACTCGAACCGAGTGAATGATTTTATCAACAAATGTACGCACAGGCCGAATATTGGCTGATTTTCCGTAGTGTGGTGGGTGAGATAAACTGCACTACCCTAAAATGGCCCCAGGCCTGCACCGAACGCTTTACCTTTTTCTAATTGCTACGCGTCGGTTATGAATAAAATAGAATGCTTCCCATGGAAGCTGCTCCTACAAGATGTTAGTGTGGTGCGCATTTTTATAATTGCTCCATCACTTTTATCCATGAGAGTGACATCCTGCCATGGGTACAGACGCATCTCAAAATGGAGAAACTTGTTTTTATAGGAGAACGTTTGTTCTTTATAACAAACCTCAAACCCCTCTCGCTTTTTGCACTCAATGTGAATTTGGGCAAAATCATCAATATAATTATTCGGAGCGGTGAATAATGAATTTGTTTAATTCATTAAATACCGTTCTTGTGTTGAGCATGTGACGCAAATGCTGCCGCAATGGCGTTAATAGGAGACAAAGTGAAGCAACGTTTGTATGCTCATTGGCTACATCGAACACTCGCTTAATCACATATGTTCGCGTTAAGCAGCCATAGTTGTAGACTTGTTATTGGAAAAGTAAAATTTAATATACTTTCGATCGTTCATCTATATGTGGTTATAATTACCATCAACATGCGACATTTTTCGGTTAACTACCGGACAACACATGATTTTTGTATCAATGTCGCATGCAGACATTAGGAGAATGCAGTTTGTAAACACAGTAAAAAACTGGCTGCGATTTACAGAACATTTTGTGGTCTCATAATTACCATACTGGCCTCTATAATGGAATTTCACCGAGCGGGATTGATTTTCACCAATCAACACCAAATATTTAGTTTAGGTAATGTTAACACTATTTAACTATCCAAGACAAACACTCGTATAGCTATGAACTGAGGCTTCATACGATGTATTTATGGAAACACCCAGGCTTCTGGTGCTAATTATCTTGATCTATCACTCTTGGTAAGATTAAGGCTTTACATGGGATATATTGCTATTTGTAAGGAGAAAGATAAATTAGGCAAACACTCACTTCAGGTAAAGGCGTAGACAAGGATTAGTTTTGAGCTTTTGCCCATTTTGTAATAATGTACAGGCGCAACTCGAGGACATTACCCATTCTAAGCACCAACGTAGCACAATGAGGAATGTATTTGCGAGTGGCAGTACCCTTAAATATTGCCATATAAACGACAAGCAACGCTCTTAGCGTTATTACGACTATTCTGTGCATAGTACGTATTGATTATAAATAGCAAACAACCTCGCAGACTTTATATCTGATGCACAATACATATGCTGAAATATCATGGTCAATAATTCTTGTACATTACATAGTGCGGTTGTTTGAAGGCTAGAACCCACCCTGCTCTTTTGCATGCATACATATGCGTGTAAGCCTGACGGAAAGTGTTTTCTAATAAATGGATTTTTTTCACAATCTAAGATATGACGGGTGACACCACACAAACTTGGCTAGGGATTGAAGGATTTCAGAGGCTTTCGATCATTTTCAAAAGATCATTGGCAGTGCAAGAGAAGATTGAAAAGTGACAGAATTCTGTTACCTGCTTTACTGGATCAATAAATGTTACAGAATATAAAAATAAGCTTATTTTAAAAAGCAAAAAAGCGTTGTGTCTCTTCTGCACTATTATTGTCTTCCCTGCGACATGCATACCATTCAACAGATGGTCGGATGAAACAGCGGAAGGAGATATTCTCTTGATATTTTCCATATCATTGCATTCGGTCGGTGTATGTGATATTTGGCAATGTTGAATGACCGTCTTTGTAAATCTTTGTTAAATGTATTGGCAAAACACTACATGTTGAAAATGGAACTCGCGCATGAATTCCCCATAGCACATACGTGACCATGTAATTACTGCAAGAATTTCTTTGCTTCACTTGGTGCACAAGCGTTTTGCTCCATAACTTGGCTCGCACTATTAACAAGACGTCCATGCCATGCTTAGCACATGAAAAACACTTCATAATGTAAGCCACTTCCTCATTCCTAAATCCGCCATTTCCATTCATACGACCTCGGCTGATTTACAATAGACATGCACAGTCAATTTTATTCAAAGCTTTCTGTAAGAGATGTACTGCATAAATGACTAACACCCAAACAACAGCATCATGGGTAATTTTCGCGGCAGAAAACCCGGGTAGCTATTTGAACTGGTTCATAGTCCCAGCAACCTCATCCATATCTTAGACAACCCTTGACCCAACGGTTGCAATTATTTGTCATCAGAAATTAAACCATGTTCTGTCGGTTGGCAAATCGATACACGCCAACACTTGTGTTTGTTCTTCATTCAAACGTTATGGGCTGGTTGAGAATTCAGTTTGATGATAATTACTTTCTGAAGTACTGAAAAAGAACTGTATATTGAATAAGCTAGCCTTATATCAGCCAAACCAAGGGTTTTTTAAAGGTCTATTCGTGCAGTCTTATGGCTGCGAATCCACTAGTGTAATAGATAATCATTGCCGTTCAAGTTTAAGAGAAATTTAGGTCCGTAATAAATCAACTTGAAAAAAATAATAACGTAATTGCTCATTAAAACTGAATAAATACTACACTGGCTTAGAGGGCATCTCCACCTCTGCGAAGAGATATCTACAACTTTGACCTTACGCCTAGTGGTGGTCATGTTGTCTTTTAGCAAATAATTATTGTCAACGAGCAGTTAGGGCTCTGATTTACTCATGGATTGTTGCTGAACCTTACACCACCTACTTTATCAGAATAGTTTAAGCGAACGTCCTCAATCTTGTAGACTTATTTGATCCTATAACGTGTGTCATTTACATCATCAGTTGTGCGTATTTTCCGAACATTTTTATTTCATAGTTTATGAATCGGATATCAAATGAACTGCCAAAAAATGGTGCAGGTGAATCGAGAGGCAAATTCTCGGATTGGCTCAGATTCACAACAGTTAGGAGTGTCGCAAAATGCTCCCGTGGGCGCTATCGCTGCTATGGCATTAACATTGCCAGTTTCCAAGTACAATGAGTAATTCAGATGCCCTGGCCCTAGATATTTCACCATGCTCTAAATCGATCAAAACTGTGGTTGTATTCTTACTCCCTAGCAAATAGGCCAACCTCCCTGACATCTACCAACGAATCACGTATTTAATATCAGGTTAGAAGTAAACTAATAATAGAAACATTAATAAAAATGTAACAATGATAGCATAGATTAGTGCATAATAATTTGGATCAATACAAACGGAGATGTCCCACGTGTTGCATCTGGGATCTTATACACCGCAGACAAGATCACTGCAACCCGCCCCCTAATCATAAATGATGATCGTCAGCGCAAAGTGCAAAGTACGTCGCACACCAGTTTTATCCGGAATTTTGGATGATCTGTCAGTTTGATCTGATGATTCATGGACCTATAAGGTGCGGCATATACTACTTGCGAGTGCATCAACAGTATTTTCCTTTACTTACGAGCAGGTGCCGACCCTCACAATGTGGTATTGGAGTAAATATATCCGATGTGCCGTGGAACATCCAACTAACGATATCTTTTCCAAGTTCCTCTTATCTTTTGTTTGAGTCGGCTACAACATTGCCATCTCTCTCAATTCGCAATTAACTGTGTTCGATGCATGTGTTGTGCAACACAATGAAATCATTTTCCAATAGCTTTGATAAAAATTGTGGAGGCCATTATAAAAACAGGATAGCATCTGATTTGCAAAAGTCATAGTTCCACGCCGACCACTGTTGTGTTTTTTCATCACATACATTTTGTCTCGGAATATAAAACACAATGACAGCATTTCCAGACGAAACAATAGCAAGCCAGTGATATACGGAATGGTGGGAATAGAAACGATGAATTTCCCATTCAAATGATTGCTTTTCAGCAACCATTCAATTATCCCATATATCATTTGCTCCCTGCCGTAAGAGTTTAATCATCAAAGCCGATTGTATTCAACCATTTAACAACTTCATTGCATTGATAACTTAGGAGCTGAGCTCAGACTACCAATATAAACACAGCGATGAACAACTTAAAGATTAATGTTCCACTTTCTCGGGTCACAGAACGAATCACCAGACGATACTGATAAGGTGTGCAAATAAGACACTGGCAGCCAACTGGGGATCTTTGAAGAATATGGTCACTGCCACAAAAAATAATCAGTGTATTAGTATCATATCTTTGCAACTTCAATTCGAAATAGTTTGGCAATTTGCTGAAATTTTATTTTGCTTTCATTTGCGTGTAGTTGCTACAACGTACTAAAATCCTTTCGTGATATTTGGAATACCAGATCAACGATGATAAATCAATATGGAATCGTTGAAAACAGCCCCTAAACTTTGTTCACGGAACTCAACCGTTTGCTGGTATCACTGCTATAACTCTGCCCGTTTTCAGCTTCGACAGTATCGTGACGTCTTCTGTATTCGGTATAAAGAATAACGTCCCGTAAAAATGATATCGGACCCTGCAAAGATCGCAAACATAGACATGGTCGCCAGTTGGACTGAAGGTATTGGATATTAGTAGGGAATCGGTTAATGAAGTTTTTCACAACGGTATTTTAACGGAATGCACCTTCAAAGCCGTTTGCGCCTTATCATTTATGTATTCTTTGCAGTCGTTTTGCAACATAAACATAGCCATACAGTCTTTGAAAATTGAAAACTAGTAAAATCCCAGGGTAATCTAGTGTTGACATCAGATAATAACCAGGTGCTCTTTCATTTACAATTAGCAGTCCTTTGTTATATGTGAATTGTTTATCGTTTGTGACAGCCATGCACACCCAACTGCTTCATTGCAATGTACATTGTCATCAATATAGAACTATACCGTTGACTGGTGGATAAGAGATCAGGAAACTAGCTATGCTTAAATCTTACCCTGCATATCCTGACTACACATCGTAGTGAATGTTTGTTCAAAGTAATCTATCGCCATCAACCCATGACTGAACCCAACCTCGCACGTAAAAATCGACATATACGGCAATACACGAGTAATTTGTCATATAATTTTGTAAATAAAAATATAGATAAATGCTGTGCTGCAAAGGACAGTCGCCAAAGAAATTACTCTTCTCATTTTGCTGTTAGGGTGGAGTGGAACGCCCAATGTGATAATCATCAATGCCAACTGTCGTCGAACCATACTGCATGTCTAACCGATTCAGCTACCCACTGAACACTAGCTGTAATGACTATGTTATTAATCGCATATTGGCGTTGAACGTCAAGTAACGTCAAGGTACTTGTGGAAGGCAAAGACGCTACATGATGATGGTAAGGGCAAATATATTTATAGCAGATGACCTTACGAATAACTGTCTCGGTTTTCATTAATCTCGGTTTTCAATATGTGCTGGCTTTGACTGTTCGCTCATTGTCGACAGTCATTGTGTTCAAGTGACAAAAACGACTCGTTAGCACAAATAATGGCAGTCATTTACCACTGCTTCTATCTGATTACGCGACGTAAAGTGGACAAAAAGGTCTAGGCATTAGAATATGTTTCCCTGCTGCCTGCATCCGCGCGTGTTGAACGAATGAAGTCTTTGATAAATTTTTTCTGCAAAAGGAAAATTTGCCACTTAGGATAATCTTTCTTGCTTTCTTATGCATCTATATAGTCGTAAAAAAGTTGGTACGGAGATTGGAATAACACAGTATGATAATTTTGTGTGCATCATATCAATTGTCACACGTCAGTTATGATCTGCTGTAGTTGTACCCCGGGATCGCATTTACGTTATGACTTTGGTATCTGATGGTGCAGTAGATTTGGGCTCAGTAATGTATTCCCGTTATCATATCCTTCCAAATCAAGCTATATAAGATAGTGATTGAGACAGTAACAAGCAGTTTATAAACCGTGAGATAGCGTTTTCACGTGAATTTTGATTGTATTTTGCGATGACATTTTGTTGAATGTAGTTTGGTAGCACCGGAATTAGACGTTGAGAATGTAATTTGCATTTAAGAGTGCACTTAAATAATCAGTTAGTAAATTTAAAATGACCATCATCTGCATTTCTTATTGGCACAGAATGAAATAACCTTGTGAAAATGTCCTGCATGATCCAAAAGGATTCAATGTAAATGGCAATATCCGGATATTGCGCTGGACTACAATCTGACACTTTACGCCTATTGCAACTGTGATGATCAGCATTGCAATGTCACGAGGAACAGTGAATGTTGGGAAGTCAAAGCGCACTGATGGTAATTTCGGAGAGCCTAAAAGGTTATCAATATGCTAGCTTGAATGGCAACGCTACAAACTGTGTTGTGTGATTCTTTGTTATTTTACACCAACGAATTTATTAATGTTGACGTTTTGCAAAGTTTGCCGACATTGCAGTCACAGAGACATATTAAACAATTAGCAAACGAATGTTCTACTGTTGCGAGATGTGTTGGATGTCATGCATTAGACTTGATTATACCATATTGACGAAAGTGTGTTGCACAACGGTCATTGATATTCAGTCGTACAAGTGGTCGTAATGGATATAATGATTATATTTCGGCGGGAATAAGTAAGTATTTAAGAAAGAGCGAATCATTGACTTTACTTGCTCATAGAGTGATGCATCCACAGTTTATTTTGCAAGAAACCAACGGGCCATACACCATTGATTTTGTGCACCTAGTCATGGGTTGATCTCATATATCATGGAAATGCATAACATAACAGTCTGCTGCAGTGTAAGCTAACACGAAGCCTCGACTGAACTATAATCAATCAAACAATCCAATGCTTAATTTCAGACTCAGCCAATTGGCCAGCGGAGATCTATAATTACCTGAAAGATCTTATCATTCAGGACGATTTTTCACAAGTTAATTATGTTTAGGGCCTTAACATTAGTGAGCTTTCGGTAGGACAAAATCATTCCTTCATGATATTGAATGGCAAAACTTCGAGGCAATTACCTTCAGGACGACGTAAAGAATAATTTAAGTTCCACAACTCTGACAAACACGCATCCTGGTTAATATACTGCGCGATATTATTTGGAATATACTTCTTCAAAGAGCTGTTTAACTGTGTCGTTGGTTGACCTTTAGCAATGTTTCTATACATATGAATAGCACGTATATAAGCCGGATTTTACAGGCGCATCTACACAACTTTACAAGAGTATTTGGTCATAATTGTACGTGATAAATTCCCCAATCTGGTACCATTTCGGTCCCTCTGTAGTGATCTGCCTCTCTGTTGATGACCCGGGAATTGTAATATGTATGAACCGTGTATGATAGCTTTTAAATCGACAACAGCGCTTGGCTTGCATTTATCGGTTTATCACACAATTATAATATTACTATACTATTTGTGCTAGCTGTTTTTCGCAAACCAATCCTTGGCAACAAAAGAGATCAATTCCAAAGGCTATTTTTAACGTACGGTGATCAAAGAGAACTCGTGCGTCAGTACAAATAATACAGGCTGATGGATACGCTGCTGACGCAAACTGCATCCATGTGATTAAACGTTGGAGATAATTGGATAGGAATATTAATAATACCCTTTTATCTTGCTGATTCTGAATTTTGGGTAACTGTTTATCGGAACGCGCACGCTCAGCATTTTTTTGGGTTGATGTCAGTCGCCTTCTGTAGGCAATCCAAGTTACGAATAATATATCCACAAGAAGCCATCGAACTCATCCAAAAACAATTATTAGCCAAATATCTGCCGAGACGTGGGTCTTCAAGTGCCTTGCAAAATCCCAATGGATTCTCACAAACGATACAGTTTTATTACTGAATCCAATGCCAAAATATTGTACGGGGAAATGCATCAATGTAAAGCACATTGAAGTACTTTTTAATGCCATTATAAGCCTATCCTTGGCTATTGCCATCGAGAGATGCCGCTCTATAATGCGTATAGTGCAATTCACTTGGACGTTATAGAATAATCCATGCTTCTCGTTGAAATACGAACCGTTTCTCTAGCGTTTAGAATGAAATGTATGCTGCTATTACTTACAATTATCACATCATTGTCACATCATTGTGATGCTTTTGCTCTGTGATATAAAATACGTAAAGAAGCTAAAAAACACCAACGCTATCATACACACATTCTGTGGAAACAAATTTACAGCCCAGACTATGAATTGCTGTATAAGCGTGCGCTTTAACAGCTATTTACACTTCATCATTCTCAGTTTGTGCTTTCTGCACGTGTTCAACTACTACACACACAAACATCAGCCCAGACTTGAATTGCTGTATACGTGGTTTTGTTTGTGCTTACTTTCACTCAAATGACTAAGAAACAATCAGCCTTTCAAACCCTCACCCAATTCTTCATAAATGTAGTGCAGTTTATTGGACACATAAAACATGCGCTATTTGCTGAGCAATAGAGGCAATTTTAGGAAAAATGTTGCAGCACAAAAATATCTGTGGTCACCTGAATTCTGAAGCAACATATATATATATATATATATATATATATATATATATATATATATATATATATATATATATATATATATATATATATATATATACCACACTGTACAAACGCTTGTAACTTCATATAGTGAGTGCTCAGCAATGTTTGCAATATTGTACTAGAAGGTATGGACAATACTAAGACCCCATAGCACGATATTTGTTAACAGGAATAGCAATAAGACATATACACGTCAGCATTTATCAAAAGAGCATTACCGGAGAACCTGACTGCACAAATTCATAACAGTCAGTCTCCCATGAAATGTCGTTCTGGTGACATTCCACATTCAACTATATGCCCCCTGATTTGTAAGTGATGTGCGATTAGGAGTACCTGGTTAAATTGCCTTGTATCGATCGATAAACAAAACGCTATGAATCCACCAACTGCCTGAGACAAAAATACCCTTTAATCGAAACCTGCATTCTACATGGATCAAATATCACATGAGTAAATCTAATTGATCATAAGATCTGCTCACTCCGGTTGGTGATCACATCCAAGATCTTATCGCTGCCTGAACTCCAAGAAAAGAATTGAGAATGGCTAACAAATGCTTGCTGCTAATTCCTTTTACGTTGTCAGCAGCGGAAAAACGGCGGGTTTTAGGTGTTGCTAGCCAATTCCCAGACATACATCTCTTTTTGCGTACATTTTGAGGCTAATGAATGCACTAGCGTTTCAGAGTAAATTATCACTATTATTATGTGTGCCTGGGCTATTGTTTGGTTTTTATATGATTTGTGTTTTGCTGATATGCATAAATAACATCCGCACTAAGCCTTTGCATATTATATGATCATCACTAGAAGGGTATTATACTTTGAATGTTGAGTGATGCAGTAGGCTTTTACGGTCATGGATTTGACATGCATTATGGTACACCACTCCATTGTTGATTACAATCATAAAAAGCCAAGGCTGAGTGACAGTTCTTATAATTTTGATTAATAGAGACTCTTGCTCTATTCACGTGTTCATTGCACAATAATGTCATAATTTTGCAGGGAAATTTTAAGGCACGTCTATCAAAGAACAAGGCATGTAAAATATTTAGTCAAAGCTTTGGGTATTGATGTTGGATGGTATTTCAATTGAAAAGGCGCTATTACGACTTGATAGATTCATTAAATAAAATACACTATCGCGGTATGAACATATCAAATGACATATTAAAGACTGGGTAAACATCAGGAAAAGCATTATATTTGAACCTAGTTTGTTCTCACGAAATTCACATACGCCGTTTTATGGGGTACGACACCGATGATGGCAAGGATGGCACATTACAGGCTGTCCATTGAAGCCAGATAATTCTTGAGTCGAGCATCAATCGACGAAATTACATTAGTTCACCTAGCAGATCCAATCGGGAAAAATTAAAGCAAATTACTGGATTGTACATGCCCATCTATCTCGATTACGCTGTAAAACGTCCGGGTCCTTTCATCACTTTATCGGCTAATTAATATGCTAGATCACTGTTTTGCTAGGGTGTTGCGTCATAGACACACACTGATTGTAATTAACTGAGGTGTCTTCCTATCCTGTGGCAGTGTAATTGAAAAAGAGGGATCCCTGGGTCACGCTATTTCCTACTTATCTTGCTGACCGTGACAGTTCATTAGATATTTAGGTCAGAGGGTAATGCTCTTTTGTTTATGTATGAGTTTTATTGGGATAGGCCCGATGCTAAAGTTATGCATGAAAAAAGTAAGTGACTGCCATGCCCTCTCATTATTGCTTCCCCATTCACTTTTCTGAAATAAATATCTCCATAAAGTTATCGCAATGATAACGATAATACGTCGAGTAGTTGTGCTTCGGACAGGTCCAAAATGCTGTTTTCTAATGGACTTACATTTAAATATCTGGAAGATTTGGAATTATATAATTAGTTTCTCGCTCGTTTTACGACTTCCGCTGTTGCAGTAGGTCATGAAAACTGATGCAATGATGCTGGTGGGTAATATGATGTGTCAGGGTGCATCTTACACCTATATGTGCATCGTTCTTCTTTGATCATTGCCCCGGTCGTTTCACTGTATGACAGTGATTCATGTTTGCTTAGTACTGTCATGATAATGGTCATTCATTTATCTCGAGTGGGCTATTAATGTGGCAACGTGCCAATAGGGTTGGTGCCCTGCATACTGTCCTCTTCGTCCTGGAATCTTACTTGATACATTTGCACAGGATAAATGGTAAGCAGGGGAATATTGTCGATAGCAATGAGAAACCACTACTATTGCTTTAGTACATGCGCTCTTCACAATTAACATAAAGCTACACCCAATCCATTCCCTCCCATGCTGTTATGTATAATTGATCATGCCCTAATACCAACTACTACATGTGTCTTCCTCTTGCGCTAATACAATTTTAAATAATATTCGATTTTTATCATGTGTGAGAAACTAGCAAAAACGTAATGGCTTTTCGTTTGCATGATGCATCTACATTCCTTCACAAGGATATTCATCTGGCCGATAACAGCGATAACTGGATGCAAATGATGATTTAGGAGAGGTGATGTATGCCACTATAGACAGTTAACGCATGTTAAAGTGACGACCATGTACGTTTAAAAATCATTGGAATGTGGTACGCTTATCCGTTGCAATCATCATTTGTCTATTTATTCATTATTCGCTTTCTGCACAAGAATCTTTTGTTGAGATATGACTCTAGCAAGAGACAATGGGCTTCAGTTATCATTTATAATGCAAAAAGATACATGTTTCCATTTTGTCATCAATACACGGTTTTGAATGATGTTGCGAAATGCGATAAAGTCTCAGTTAGGTCCAGATCTATCCAAACTAATAATTTTGTAGCCTGTGATGAATGATAACGAATTCGAAAAAAAAAATTTTATTCATCGGCTAAAGGTTGGATCAGAGTGTCTAAAATCGGGTATTGAACATTGCGGACAACTTTCAGGGGACCAAAATATAAACATTAAAAAATAGTGATTAAAATAATTGATTTAGCTCAATCAATACGCAATGACTTTGGATAGCAACGTCACTTGTGGTTCTATGTGTGCGTGTGTTTGATTGAGGTAGAAAATAAATTAGCATATGTGAAAAGATTTCATTGTGACATGCGTGGTAACGTTGATACTACACACACACACACACACACACACACACACACACACACACACACACACACACACACACACACACACACACACACACACACACACACACACACACACACACACACACACACACACACACACACACACACACACACACACACATATATATATATATATATATATATATATATATATATATATATATATATATATATATAAAATTATATATAATTATTCGAAAACGACTTCACAGTAATTCTGAGGTATTAAGCATGCGCTAATTACTTTGGGGAAGTTATATCTATTAATCCAGACAAACTTGTGGCTTATCAAATAACTGCACAACATCTACAGGACATGTACCGGCACTATAAGTGTTGAATTTAACCTCATATTCGTCTATATCAAATATGGCCATTTCAGCGGCGTCATGTTTTACTCTATTTGGAGTGCATTTGAAATGGTATATTAAGATCCAGGTTGCGTCTGATGTTGCCATAGGAGTGCTTTGGATATCCGTTATATAAGATATTCTCTCAAGAATATTAATTAGGCCAGCTAGAAAGGACAAGCGGCTCAAAGTAAGTATAAAAATTGGGAGGGGGGGGGGGGATGTCGACTATTGTAATAATTAACTAATTTGTTCTTAATAATTGTAGTGACTTTATAATGGTTCAATTCTGTGTATTGTTCACCGCCTGTGCATTGTGACTGAATACAACCCTATAACTCTTTTCCATACAGCAATTGTATCATTGTTAGAGTACCCGAGCACTGCCACGGGTAGAGGCCATCCGTCAACTCTATTCCCTCTATATTATGCGAATAGGGTGGGACCACCAGCTCTGTAACATATATAAACATCCGGTGTAATCTGCTTAAAAACTGAATAAACCCAACACGGAAGGCCCCAGGCACTCCTGCCGAGATAATCCCAAATATCTAATGTATCGAGAATAACCGAGAAATATAGGCAGCAATGTATAGAAAAAAGAACAGCTTGGAGGTGTGATTAGTGTTAAAAGGAAAAACTGATTTCCATATAGTACGGTTGGTTCCTGAAGGGGTTAATCTGTTGGCACCTGTTATCGAGTGCCAAACGCTAGTGGCACGAGAATTGCGGCTACGGCTTGTATTCTGCACGGGTTAAATATAAAACAAGATTATTACATGGCGAAAAAAAATGGCCAGGAATTGATATTGAAAATTTTGTTTTTGTCAATTACAGCTTCGTAGACGTCATGTGTATGATAGGATATAATCATATTGTCAGATATATTTCACCGATTTTTCTGTGGCTAGATTGACTGTTAACAAGTTTTGTTGCAATCGTCGAAATTGGCAATAAATCAATTACTTTTTTTTGTCATCAAGGCAAGATCTTCAACAAAGCTGCTTATATCAATCCGCTACCGCTACTCAGTAGAGCGTTTATCACTCAATGCATTTGTCGACTCGTTGCAGAAAAAAACCTAAGATGTGAAAGGGCTGTCGTTCACATCAAGGTTTCACTCAATTACTGCTTACCAGCAGTCTTCATCATAATCGTAATCACTGCCCTGTTAATACCGAAACTTTACAGCGCAATATCAAGCAAACATTTACAAATTATTGAAACATTGGGCATCTTAGTGCTTGAAAGAAGACAAAGAGCCTTTGAAAGAGATTTCCAAATATTAGTTCAGGATAAAAGGCGTTGATGGATATTTATTTATGCTGTAAATGGCGCACCACATATTAGACAATGACTGCGAATCTGCACAGAGATTAGATGTTTTCGCTGGATTAGCTGTGGAATGTTGAACGCAGCTACATCATTGATGAACCTGGCAAAATAATAATTGATTGTTGTTGATGGAATAAATCTAGCCTAATTATGCCAATACAACTAGTAGCGCTGCATTCCATGTCCCTCTGCGGTTGTTTAAGTGTATAATATTATCACTGGAATTAAAAACGTATAAATGAAAATGGTACTGAACGAATAATGATTTTTAATCCAAAAGTGAAAGCGCGTAATGCTGTTAAAGAGAAGGCTATCGTTTTACAGGACGCTATTGACTGGAAAATGGTAATATCTACTGATCCATGAATGTGTGCCAAGTGTGGGATGGTATTTCAGAGAAACTTTCTAGCTGTCTGAATCATCCTCATTGATCGATGTCGCCTCACTTTATTTATGCCCAGTGTAAGTCAACAAAAAGAATTAAGAAAGGGATGTTTGCCATCTTGCAGAAAACGGTTTTACAGGACTCGTGTGAAACGAGAATGTTCTAGTGGGCCGCATGAGTTGCATTACTGCTAGTAAATTATCTGTTTCCAATATAACGCAGAATCACCACAGGGCTCCTTGAATAATAGTTATCATGTCAAGGATCAAGTTAGATATTTCTATTAGTACCAAAGGATTTTTACGGATCCAATTTTTTGGAATAATGGTGCGCAGTTTTTGGGCGCACATTAGTATGCGTTGCATATAGACAGTAAAACCGCATCGAAATATCTATTAATATTAACCTGGACTTCAGATCAATCGCTCTGCACGTCCGACCTGCTGTGCGATTACCATGTGCATTTAATTATACGATCACAGGCTCCTCTTTATGGAGTATTTGTACATTTTTTTTTCATGGCTTATTTGTACCATAAATAACGTTGTCGCATACGTTTTGCAGGTCCCTAGGCGTCATTTCCAACGAAAAGCTGTGTAATTACTTCTGTTATTACATGCGTTTTGCAGATGCCGCTTTGATCGAAAAACAGCACATCATTATTCCTGTTGACCTCCCAGGTTACTGTTGCATAACTATGTCACTGAAATCATGAGCAGTACAATTGGCATGGAGAGACGTATCGACATATAACGTGACATGCTTCAAAAGATGTTCACCACCATTATGTAATGAAACGTTGAGTTATAGTAATAAAACATGTTCCGTTCGCGATCTGGATGAATCAATATTTCTCCACTTTGAACATCTATCAGACACCAATGTCGTCTAATTTCCCATGTTAGTGTTCAAATTTAACGCATGCATGTGTGATCTCTGACCAACAAGTAATGTATTCATTAAACAAACGAAGCATAGCACAATAAAATGTGTTTTTAGTAATAATAATCAATTATAACTATTTTTTCCATTAGCTCATGTTTGCGTTCCCTTCGTTCGTTTAACATAAAAATGCCTAGCTATCCCGCCAAGCTTTCACGAAGATAATAGGAGTGAGTGATAGATTCAACAAGCACATGAAATCAATGCCTGTCAGCCCAATCCTCAATGCTTTTTGTCCATGCTATGATTCCATTATACGAAGTGGTCTTTTCGATGCAACGAAGAAATACAATCACGTCTGGTTAGACGAGCATGACATCTATCAGTGTTGTTTTCTGACACTTGTCAACATTTGTTGAAGAAGGTGGATACGTTATACATTTATATTACAGTTGTTTCTATAATCACATGCTATACTAGTGTTTGATATTGACAGATTATGTATTCGACATATTCATTCAGCGGTTTGAATGCGGGCCGCAGCTGCTTACACTCAATAAATGATAAAGTGAATGCCTCAACAACAAAAGGTTTCGTTTGGTATTCAATTTAATGTTATTCCATAAACAAAACCTCTCAATAAAGTATACAAAAACCACTCATCCATTCGCGCACACAGCATTGCATGGGAACACGCATTTGGACATCGATTGTCTGTAAAGCATGATGTGACAGTAAACAAGGCAAAGTCAGGATTGCGTTACTGAGCCTCTCCATTTCCTCTATTTGGCGAATGTGATTGGAATTATCCAGCGATATGAACTAACAGAAAGACCGTTTGACATGCAACATACGCATACGGCCAACACAGTTTGTTATCTTATGTTAGATTTGGCAATGAATAAAAAAAATACTCACGAATTTGGAACAGTTGTGAGTAAAAGTTTTTTTCACATAGCCGGTGATAAGTGATGATGTTGCTCATCAATGCCTTACGGCCATGATCTGTTAGTGAACAATGCATCATGTCCTGTGTGTCATTTGTTGAATATACCCGAACAATACTATCAGTAACGGTCTCCGATATTAAGTGGAGAGATACTTGTTCGCTGATACTATTCATTGATTATTGATATTTATCGTTTAAAGACGACAGGAATAATTTCTGAAAGGATATAGGCTTCAATAGTAGCAGTCATCATTCTGTGTCCGATATCATGACGCTTATTATGGGCAGCCTGCAACCGCGCATTTGAAGAATTTATTTAAAGGTTGTTGCACGCTAACAAATGTATGGTGCATAACGTAAACCCGAATAACCATACTTAAGCATGAACTGTATTAATTGCCAAAATCATAATAAGTTACAGGGATTACTAATATGTCAGTAGAAAGAGTAATAAACAAATTGAGTCCAATAAGCTGATTGCTTGCCATGATGATAAATAAAAGTATGCAACATACATCGTACCGCTCATAGTATGGCTATTGTCAGCTCTTGCTGACCACCATGGCTGCATATACATTGAAATAAGCCTTTATCTATATTTTGCAAATCTCGTTAATCTCACAATGATTCTCTTTCCTTAGGATGGCATTCAAACTTTGGCGCCGATCTACTTGTCTATGTTATGCACAAAACATAAACGGCTTTCGCTTTTCGGGAATAGCCTATTTATCCTGACAGCTGCCCGACAGCTAACCAAAGCCTACATCATATTGCATATGCCAGACCTACATTTATGCAGGGGTCAATGTGCTTAATCCGTCGCTTCGTACAAGTAAGGAACAAAGGGCAAAAGAGCTGGTATATCACGCACCAGATTGCCTGTACTCCCCTCTGTAATAAATGTAAGAGAGAGCCTGGCTTTCAGTAGACCACGCAACCGTCATACATGATATCAAAATACGACATCGTCAGCTTATTGCTAGCCTGACAGAACACATATTTCCAATATATATATATAGACCTAATTAAGTCTTGCATTTGTACACGAAATATTATTCTCAATTCTATCTTGGTTCTTCTTTCACCGTGGATAATCACTTAACCATTCGTCCAGTACTGCACGAGAATGCAATTGTAAAGATTCTAAACGAGAAATACTATCATGGATAGCTTCTTGATTGCCCTTGTGGCCGCCTGGGTGATTGTGTACGGCATAAGACTCAATCACTCACTCGAATAATCCACTGCCGTAATCTAAGTGATACGACAGATTTGATAATAGTCAGCTATATATACAAATATTCCTCTAGATAATGAAGAAATCTTATCGTTCTGTCAGCTTATTTTGTGCAGACAGACAAGATTTATTTCCATGGCAAATGTCAAGTTGGGCTGAGTATTCTCTATTGGTGCATCGGCAGCCATGCAATCCATTACGTATCCTATGAGACCATCGTAGACAATTAATGAAACGCATTTAGTGCTGCTTATTAGAACCATGCCATCAGTAAAGTAGAGTACATATGCAATGTTAGAAAACAGGCGTCATTTGTCACAGTAGAATGGTTAACAACGTAAACAAAAAGATTTGCCTTTGTACCCCAAATTCGCAAAAGCTCACGCCTTTGTTCACCCCATTATTAACGGTCATTGACTGCATACAAGGTACACCTATAGGCCGTTTGTAGCGTTATGTTTAAGATTTTTTTCCTAAATAATTGTGCTGTTGATTCTATTGCGATAGAGGTGACTAACGTATTTAATGAGGAATAACGCTTGTATAGGAAGACACACCACATATCCAATAGCCCGATCTTATACACAGGTATAAGAGAAAGAATGTGACTGATATTTATTTGAGCGCACACAAGATGACTAGTAGCCCTGTGGCGCAAATAAGGCCCTCTGCATTCTAAGTTTGGTTAGCATATAAATTCAGAAATCGTAATGCGCGTATGGTGGGCGAGGCTTTACTCCCCCGTTTGAGCGGTTGTGCAGCTTTGGTCTTTCAGTGCGCGTGGTACGATGTAATATAAATACGGTTGGCTCGGTTTGACATGTGTCCGATAATACCCAGCGTCCTTACATTTTTCGTTGTCTCCATGCTTCACTCTCACACGAGTATAATGACACTGGCAAATATTTTGTGATTTTGTCATAGCAGATATACCCAAATATATAAATATATGTATATATCAGGATATATACAGATATATATACATACATATATATATATATATATATATATATTGGTATTAATGTATATGTATATATAATCTTCTCCATTTGATATATATACATATGTATTTATATATATTTTTATCAGCTATATATATCTATATATGTGTATACATAAAAGTGTATAAATATATGTATCTATATATATATATCTTTTGTAACTGACGAATACACATATATGACGCCATGAAACGCAGGTGATAATATCTGCCGCTTACCCTCAGAAATACATATACGAGGCCATTGGTTCGATATAAAATTCTCCAACATCAGCTGAAAAGTGTATTCCTGTACGTCTTTTGTAACTGACGAATACACATATGACGCCATGAAACAACGTAAATGTGACCCTCAGAAACAGTAGTAGTTCCCCCAAATGTGTATCCACTGAGCGTAGTGCCCCCAAAATGTATTATATGCGTCAATTGTCAACCCACGCGACTGCAGTCAGCTAGTCAATATATGACAATGCCTTGCCTTCTCTTGCCACTTAGCGTCGTCCAATCTGATAGAAGCAGCGAGTTATGACGGCTATTATGTGTGCTAACGGGTCGTTCCTCCTGTTTATGAAAGATGAGCGCCCACTACAAGAGTTTTAGCCAACAACTATTTTCCAAATGAAAACTGAGCATAAATACAGCTTGTACAAGTGCTAAGAGATGCTTTGTTTGTAAGCGGAAGCGTTTTCCGTTCAAAATACTTAATATTAATAAGTATATGGTAGGCCTGATTTGGGTAGAAGCTCTCTATTACCACAGTGAATTTGCCAGGTGAGACGCTTATCAGGAGCAATGGAGATTTGCATCTAATCAATCCAACTGGACTAGAAGAACCCAGTTGCAGTAAACACGAGCGCATTATATGACTGATTATGATATAGCAAAAGGATAATCGTCTGCAGACAATAATATAACGCGCTGATTTGATCTATCCAATACTCCTGTCAGCTACGTGGAAGATTAGCAGGATATCAATGGCATGTACAGCAATCTATTCACTCAAAACGTTTGGCATGTTATCAACTTCTCAATCAAAATTGCTTTTGATTGCGAGCTTACCTTACATGTATGTTCTGGTTGAGTATCATTGCTTCTAGAAAGTATCACGTATTTCATCGTGATATCCTCATGAATAAATTACTAATTCAATGAATCCATTCCTTGTAAGTTTGATTGATATTCTTACAAGCAACAAACTCTATGCTGTGCTGTCTGTCTCCAATTATTGATTTTCCGACCTTCTAAACAACACAATAACGTCGTACATTATTAGCTATGTAATCATTTACTAAGCAAGCCACGATTTCTTGACACAGCATTTAACACAAATCCTTATATCAATCAGAATAATAGGTGGGAGTGGATACGATTCTTAATAGTTTCATAGACGATGGAATGAACGTGCATATGTGGCAATATCAACATTATGAACGAGTGATTTTGGCGCGTAAAATCGTCCTGGAAACCATATATCTGCCGCCTTTTTTTAATTGTAGTATACATAAGTAATCAGGAATATTCCCCTTACTTCTGATGCATATCCCATAAGTATCACTATCATAAGTAACAGATATATAAATATGTTACTTATGATAGTGATATGTATCTGAAATCACTAGTGGCCAGATAATTGAAAATGAGGGCTTTATATTGTTGCTCATATGAGAAGTGTTTAGCGCCTGATGCAAATAGCGACTTTATAGGCATAAATAATGGTGTAAGTAATATAGATGTGAGGCATCGAAGGCCACTGGCAATCTCGGTTTAATCTTATTCATTCAGTTAATCAATATAGTATACAAAATACGGTGCATGATAAACAATCCTCATCAACTTTGTCTCGATGATAGAATTAGTCAAACCGATTCAAGTACATAGAAATAATATATTATTCGATACTGGTTACGTAATGTGCGGTTCAGAAACTGCAGGTTGTCACTTGCCTATAAAGCAGTTTTGATTGCATCACTTTGAAGCCTTCAAGTAAGTTAACGCAATATTTAATTGAAGCTAATTAATATCTTGAATTCTTAAAAGCCTAACATTTTGTTGGCTATATAATCTAAAAACCACGCGAGCCCAAATCGTTTTGGTTAATAACTAAAAGACGTTTGCCACCGACCGTGTCCTCATCTCTTTGTTATATTGAATGGCCTGGTGGGAACATCATACTATGCAATAAACTATTACGGGATAATTAAAGATCACAGTCAATGATGATTTCGTGTCGCTCATTCATTGGGTTCATAGTAAAAATCTTGTAACCTAGCCAGAGCCTAATATCCACAATTTGTAAAATGTTGCCGTAGTTTTGCCCGAAATATTTTAATACCCCAAGAACACCATCAAATGCAATCTCAATGAAGTTGACAACCACTATTCACACCCAGCCAAGATGGGACTGCTTGCAATTTCTGGTCGTTCCTTCACTCGCACAATATTTACAATTTGGTTTTGACGTCACTTTCAACAATTAAGCAAGATCGTAACGGTGATTGCTGAGTTTGATTACAAAACATTGACAGTGCTTTCCATCGCCCGCTTTGCACAATTCCTTTGTCCTGTTTTAGTTGCGAGCCATTCACACAAACGCGAATCCTGGTTTATTATGATCAGCTTCGTGAACTGTCACTTGATCAGTCTTCAAAGTCTCTAATTAGCAAGTACAAGCGTATTTGGTCCCATCGAAGCGGTAACTGCATTTAGGTTTGCAAGAGGTATTCTATATAGAAACGGAAGTTCCGTATCCGTCTCAAAAATTTAACGGAAAACTGATCTTACCAAAAGCGATGGTCAATGAATAGATATGTACACAATGGAGGTTAACCGGGGATGCATGCGCATGTTTTCTTAAAGTTTACCAACCTTCTTCCCAGATGTTTCGTTTTGACCATCGGCGACTAATGAATATATTCCGATGACAACACCACTTGTCGCATTAACGTCGCGACATGCGGAAGCTATGTCAGCCATTACCTATGTTTATAGCTCTTTATCTAATCATTATGGTCATAAATGAACGATGGGGTCCACCATATATGAAATAACAACTTCCCAAAAGGAAAACTGAGATGCGTTACCAGTTGAGTCAATTGCTGCACAATATAGAAAATGTAACGGTCATGATGTGGCACTGTTGGCTAATCCTTGCTACTACTTACTTAGTTTAAAATACATCCAGCAGACCTAACATTATCTTGCAAGATTTCAATATATCATTAATGACACATTCCCAGCACATATCCCTTCATGGTGGTTATAGTGAGCTTGGTAATATTAAAATTTATGGCTTGTTTTGTGCAAATGCTTCTCTAAATTAGATAAACAATCGTTCATTTACAAGTAGACTTCTTTAATATGTGGTCGGTGTATAAAACAGGCATGTTTCACACAATAACCTGGTCTCCTATTTATTTGTAGACAGCAAACTCTATTGCGTTTCCCATTAAAATGTGTCTGTTTGTATTTTGCCGAGGACGAACCGAATACCTTTTCAGCTCCAAAATAGGTATAGAATTACCTTCAGCTGCACCTTACAGAACTTACAGAACGTAAGCCATGGAACCTGTCTATAAACAGTTCTGATATGTGATTCGTCGATTATGTAAGTAAGGACATTGATTAACCAGGGACAATGATCCTGATGAATGATCAGATCGGAAAGTCTTTCGTCAATTGAAATTACTAAAATACCATACTAAATTTGTTGTAGCTACCATTATCGACAAAGATCCCAAACTATCCGGACATGTATTGTGTGGACTTTGCATCCCTTAAGACCATCGTCTGAATGATCCTGGAACTTGACAAGGAACTCTGGGGGGATTAATGCGATCCTCAACCAATAGGACCGCCTGAGAGAATCAATGACGACAGGTTCAGTAAACCATGATGCAGTATATTGCTAGCACGGATACTTAAATGGATCTTCTCTCATGTGTGACGGGTTAAACTCTTATGTGACTGGCACGTAAATATCAAATAACTTAACTAATGGCTTTATTATGTGCTGACGCAAAGGTATATTATACACATAACCCGTAATTATGTTGCGCCATGACAATTTATGTTCCCTACTTTGTAAGTGCCATGGATGCGAACAAAGCGCCACGCATTGCCTGTTTTCTATTATTTGACCTGGTACATCCTGTTGATTTACCTTATCATCTGAAGAATCAAGAAAACAAATATACATCACAATGATCCTTCATTATCGTCATACATGTTCATCGTGCTCCAAAGCAAGAAGATGCACATTAAATGCTAATTATGTTTTGCTTTGATCAGGGCTGCAATGTTTGTAAAAACGGATCTCCAATATCAGATATGGATTTAGAGACAAGATGATTTAAGCAATTGTTTGTAGCATGTAATGAATGCATCCCATTGTTACCTTTTAATGAATTTCTAGTTGCAATTTTCTCAAGTTTCATTAAAGGTGTTTCATTAGAATGTTGTTCAAATTTTCGCCTGACAATTTTTGAATCAATATTGATGTGACGAGTGGCATAGTGCAATGCCTGATTAATTTGCTGAAATGAGTAATCTCTTGAGGAATGTGGGACATTGTTTACGCGAATTTCAAGATGAATATCACTACGATTTTGATTATGACGAAGACTCTCGGCGATACCCCTCATTGCTTGAATTAGACAGAAGTTTTCTTATGCGATATGGGACATCGTCGGAGTTTGTTCAGAAGTAGATTGATGGATGTCTGGGGAAATAAGCCAAGCATCTATGAATCATAAAAACGATCTGTTTCTATGTACTATTATTCCGTAAGGAAATATCTGAATAGACTCCATGTATTCATCGCCAAATTGAAATAGCACCAGTGTGATGCAAGTTAAACAGTACAGCTGGATTTGAACGATTACAATTATTCTGATAACTACAATTATTTCGTACAACGAATGTACAGAAGAATACTTATTTTTGTATCAGCCTTAAATAACGGCCCGTGTATGCTCCTGTTATGACGTTATCGCTCGGAAGGTAGTCAATGCGGCTCGCTATTCGCCGACATGCTCGTTGCTTAGCTAAGAGGGCTAACTCCGACTAGCTATGACTGAAAGTGCTTTCTCAGGGATGTGGGGCATTACATGTCTTTGTTATTTGGTTGGTATAGGAGCGGAATGGGAAATTGATACATCCATTCTACAACGCCTGGCAACAGCAAGTTGGGGCAGAATATTAAAATTACATGCTTTCAAAAATCATTAGCGGACTTTTAATTCATCTTGCAATGCAGATGCTGTACTTTGTATTTGAATAGAAAAGCAGCATGCGTGCTGTGGCTAGAACATATGGGGCCAGTAATACCGAGGTCTCGAACTAGGTAACTTTGTTGCCCAGTTGCAGTATTCGAGAAATATTCTGTTACATATATCCGTTTGACATACACAATTACTTAGTATTATGTTTAAATCTGCATTACAATCTAATGATGCCTGTGCCTGTTTTTTGACAATTTAGCATATGGATTAATTTTGTTCGACAAGCTTACATTGGACTGTATTTCAGTGGCATATACAAACCGTTGTTATGTAGACAGTAATTGCCTTACAACATTACTATAGGCAACCTCAGTTCATGCTCAAGCCGGAAGGCCAGATCATTCTCGTTAAGAGCGAGCTAGTGCTTAGAGCGCAGATTCGTCCATTTATCTACATATTACAACATTCTTGAGTTGGAACCAATGGTAATCTTTTGGTTTGTTTGCGATAGTTGCTATCACAAGATGGCTGCGACAAAACACCGGTGCTTTTCACGTGAACTAATACAACAGGCGAAGCATTAGGCTTGATGGACCGAAACTCCCTGGCAAACTGTCGCCTATTATGCAGATTTGTAGACACCACATTGCTCCCGTCGTTGAAACTCATTTTTGAGCTCTGATACTCTGACAAAGGTAATATGAATATATATTTATCGACTTTATGTGGTGTTTTATACAGTCACAATGCCAAAGCGATGGTGTAAGCGTACTACAATCAGCATGGGTATATGGGCAATAGTATGGTGCAATTATAGAGCAGTGGGTGAAATGATACGACGGTCGATTCCTTATCTTACAACATTTTCAGAAGAACCGTTCGTGGCTAGGTGGCTAGTCGTTGTAAATTGGCTTGTTACATTTTCATGCAGCATTGTCTCATGGAATTGATATGAGTGAAACTCTCTGAGATGTAGAATTATGCAGATTTGGGACTTTCTGGTTGTCGCTTTTCCCATGGCATCAGATGCAGCCCCGTTGATATGATATTTTAATAGGCAGTTCAGGGAGTGCAGCCTAACACCGGGACAATGCTCAAGGCCGGTATAGCCAGACTTGAGGCACCTCTAATGGAGCTTTTCGATTGCTTTGTCATATTGTGCATTTCCTCCTAGTTGCATTGCTTTAAGTTGCTTGGCGTGGTAGTTTACTTTGATTCACCGCTAACATTTACTATTTTCTTTATCATTGAGCAGAATGACAATCATTAGAGAATCGCGATAATGTTGCAGCGGTTATTGAAAGTAAACTATCATTGGTCATTGCTAGTCTGCGTCCCAGACTCCAGGGGTTCAGCTACGCTTCTCGCCCTAGAGTCTACGACAAGACAAGGTCTTAAACTGGTGCGTCCGAATATTAATTAGACACGTTCGTTAATCTTCGTGACCAATCAAGGCAAAGGTTGTGACCCGGATTGACCTTAGTTGCGCGTGTCTGGCTCATGAAACTGGCTTGTGATACGCACCCTCGGTTTTATGTGACGTCATGTACATTGTTGTGGTCTGCGTCCAATGAGAACAAATTGAATGTCTTCTGGAATTATGGGGCGTCTCAAAAGTTCAAATTGGCACCACAACAAGCGTTTTAATCGCTTAGCCGTACGATAGTATGTTTACGTTAAAGTCAGTTAAAAAGAACCAGTTGTGTGTCTGCTTCTCTCGCCGACTGTGTGATCAACGGTGCCATCAGGCTAGGGGACCTTGACTAGGTCATTGCCTTATGTTTTGCAGCAAGGTGTTATTACTATAGTCAACGCATGGAGATCATGGAGAGTTCAAGAACACGTATGGCGCGCTTCAATTTGATCGTCGGCATTTAGGCTATTTCATGAGAATAAAGCACTATTGTGTGTTCTTGTTGGGTTTAGCAGAGAAGGAGAGGAGGAGGGAGTGTCCGATATTGAAACGTTAAAACAAAAGGGGTACGTTTTGTAAGTAAACATGAATTTAATCAAAGCGCCCTTGAGTGGAACATCAGGTTGCCTCCCCGCAGCGAGCTCGTTAGGCATCTAAATCGTCTTGGTGTGTTTTACAGCGAACACTATATATGTATCCATATGTATATAAATATATATATATATTTATATATATATATATATATATACGTATATATATATATGTATATATATATATATATATTATATATATATGTATAGGTATATCATATATATCTATATATTGTATATATATGTATATATATATATATATATATATATATATATATATATATATCATATATATATATATTCTAACATATTTTTATATGTATATATATTTATACATACTGCAGTATGCTGAGGAAGATACTTTCGACAGTTAGTATATATATATATATATATATATATATATATATATATATATATATATATATATATATATATATATATATATATTTATATATATATATATACTAAATGTTTATATATATATATACTAGTACAATGTCACCAAGATGTTTGAGGGGAGAAAATTAGCGTCATAGGGCAGCACACGAACCTTAGTGTATAGAATCAGATTACAAAATTCCTATGAACTACACTTCCAGCGGGTTAAATAAAACCAAAGCCAAACATCAAAGGGCTAGCCTGATGCAGTAATGTTGTTCAGCAGTAGCGAACAATTACCGTAACGAGTTGTGACCCAACGATCAACGTGATGCTTTTGTCTGCCTAAATAAACAATCGCGTATTTTAGATTCGATATACGCTGTTGAACGCTTTTCATTGTCACTAGAAGATAATTTAATTTGTGGCAAGCATATATAGATACTGCAGTGTGGTGAGGAAGATACTTTCGATAGTTAGTATTTGTAATATAATTTTTACCTGGTCGATCATGTGGCTAGCCCAGTGTAACAATATTTGCACATTTTTCCTGGTGTTATTACTGCGTCGTCAAAAATCTTGCCGATGTTCGATATTACACGATACTGCTTCACCGTCGTCCAGGTGCACTGATATGTGTGCCGCTGCCTGTGTGGACAACCGCTTGATCAATGATACGCTTGTCATAATCGCGGCTGATGGCTTAAGTTAAACAACTAATTTATGTAACCGATCATCGGGGATGAGAATCGATGGATTGAAATTCCCGAGTCAATATAAATCAAATATGATGAATTGACTCCTACTTCAACCCATCGAGCCGCGCACGTCTTTTGTAAGTAGTGGTTCGGTGTACATGAGCGCCATATTTGTTTTTATCATATCTGTTCGATGACGTATGCTATTTGCTTTAATGTGCATTGAATAAGAAAGAACTAAAACCAACCCTTCACCTCTATGCGCATATAATGCTTAAGTGCGCCTGCAGTCTTGGATGTTCTTTTAAATCCGTAACATAATCAAATAGAAATGGATGTAGAAAACCACCCAGTAAACCAACATATAAATCTGCTCGAAGCTACAATGTACTAACGTTGTCTCCAAGGTTGAACACATGCAATTATGTGTACTTTTGGTGAGGCCAGCAAGATAGTTGCTGCATTCAGGCGTAATAAAAAACAAAAGGTGGAGCCTTTTTCAAAGGTGCAATTCAGTGCAGCACGAACGCTTTGTTTGCGTGATTGACGTTTGAGGCATAAAAAGCCACAATAAGGCTCTATTTCTTAAGGGGATTAATCCGGTACAAACAGAATCAAGATCGTCTGCTACTCTTTCAGATACACAGCAAACATGCCTTACTAGTTGATGCACAACCTAGATGTTAATCATTATGTTATCTTTACATTAACAGTGGAATAGGTAATTGAACTCTTAAACTCTCGATGCATGCTAATGGAACAAAATATGTTATGAAATAAAACACAATGAAACAATTACGCATATATTTTCATGGTGAAAACAGTCAGGGGACGATGTGCCGCGCAACCGCTTCATAAATAGTTTCCATTAGAGGCACGCTGGGTGTCATATTATGAGAAAAACTGAGGTGGTAGCAGCACAAGCTTGTGCTACTAGCTATCGGTCTTCGCTGCCAGTCGCGAATAGAGTATTGCTCTGATTAGCTTCTCCAATGCGGCATTAATCCTGGTCCGACGACCAATGTTAGTATAAGAACTACAATCGAAGCTCTCATAGCCGTGGCTAATTCTTGTGGCAATGCAATGGCAGGAGACTGGCACGGGAGCCATTAACAGTCAATGGCGATCTCACTACAATGGCCGCTCTGCAATCTCTCGTGAACAGGTTTATTCGCGAATGATGCAGTTTTTTTGTTGATAACTGAAGAACAATACGGATCTCATAGAGCTTAACGAGGATTCTTTTGAGCAATGCATCAATATATAAAGCAATAACATGCTTTATGGTCTCATTATAAACTTTACCTGGGCTTTGTTCCGTTATCCACCAACGCCCATGATATATCAAAGGGACGTTTTGAAGTACCCGATGCTGCTTCTTTTTGCTTGCAAAATTGCAGTTTTTTCGGCCAGGCATATATTCTATGCTAAATCGTACCACTTTCCGATCACCATCAACATGCAAACGCAATAGATGAAGCAGTCTAATAAAGACATTTGCACTGCACCTAGCCCTTTCATCATAGAACGGACAGTTTTTGATAGCTGAGGATCTGCCATATACACCGATACTAAATTATACGTACAAATCCAACTTTTCGTGCTCGTATATATTTGCGGAATACCGATATTTTCATTCATCATTGATTGGAAAGATAATATTTTCTATGGATATGATCATTAAGAACTATTTTTCCATACATATTATATATATATATATATATATATATATGGATATATATTAACATATATATATCATATATATGCTATATATATAGATATATCTTATACATATATATAATTTCTATAGGGCAGGTGTCTGTGATCATATATATATATATATATATATATATATGCATATATATATATATATAGCACTTCTATACATATCTAATATATATATAACCATATATATATAATATATATATATATATATATATATATATATATATATATGTACAATATATATATATATATATATATATATATATATATATAGTATAGTATATATAGATATATATATATCTATATATATATATATATATATATATATATACTTTTAACAGCAAGGAGGTAATGCCAAAAGCAGTACAGTTGAATTAAACTAAATATCATCATGCTAACTCGAAGTTAGGATGCAAGAAGGGTTTTATCCTTTGACGGCACCTACTGTACTTCGTGTCCTATACAACAAACGTTGATATTAAAAGTACATCAGATGCTGTGGCATAGTAGAAGCACGTTTTCCTGTAATGGGAGAGGCTGGTGTTTAAATCCCGTCATGATGTTTCCCATTCATTCCCCATCTTCCTGCCATGACTTTTCTGTGAGCTTAGTTATAAGAACACTGCAAACATATTTAACACTGCATACGATAAGATAGTGTTTTAGAATAATACGGGCTACACTCGATTGACAACTATGCTATCATACGACCATTACCGACGAATATACTGCGCGTTAACTTCCGATATCACTTCCACTGCAACATTAAAGAGGTCCAAAACGAACGTGACGTTATCAACATACATAAAAATTGTAAAATGCGACTTGGTCCATCCATGCCAACAACTTACCCAATTGTTAAGACTATTAAATCTATATTTATCAATGTTAGTTCGATCAAAATTTCAATGACAATGGTCACTTTGATATTTTCGTTTCATCTCATTTCAATCAATCGACAATGTTTGTGAGATAAGCCTTTCAATCAATCGTTCATGTCTGTGATATAAGCATTTAAATCAATCAACCATGTCTGTGATATAACCATTTCAATCAATTAACCAGGTCCATGAGATAAGCATTTTACAACGCAGGTGAAGCTCTGTAATACTATATCAATTTTGTAGTTGAAGCAACTTATTTAGGATCAAGTACCTACGTCGAATGAAACCTAGCTTACGTCAAAGCTATGACCAACTTGGCAATGTGATGAATTAAGAAAGAGCGCGATGGCTAGTTAGTCTTTGTGATAGCCACATAACGATGGTCGAAAAGTAACAAAACAATGGTCACTGTAAAAAGCTTTGCAGCAGAGCGTCGATCAGTTGGCACGTAACTAACAGGAGGTGGTCAGTAAGTTGTTGTGAAGTACTTAACTAAGAGCAATGGTCAGTTAGTCATGGTGATGAGCTTGGCAACAGTGCGATGATTAGTTAGCCATAGCACTGATAACACAAATGGAGTCACAAAATCCTTCCTTACAGGCTTGTAAATTATATCTGGCACTTAAGTCAATAAACGTCCCTCCTCAATCAATCATCTTATACATAGAGAGTCTGTATATAAGAAGACTCTGTTGATACAGTTTGTGTTACTTGTAATGAAGATAGCAATGGTCACCTGTCATTGTTATGAAGCTCCATTTTTATAAATAACCAACGATTTGGTCCTTAGTTGCAGCGCGTGTCAGAGCTTTCATTGATTGACTGTGCGATTTCGGTACTAAATTACCTTTAATAGTCGTGTTTTAGTTGCTCATTGATTGAGTGACAACATAGATTCAGGGCATGGTGTTGTGAGGTCGTTAGATTGTATGTTTTCCACCGCATCAGCGCCATATATAAGTTATCGTACGTGCACAGGAATCTTGCACCTGCACGTTCAACATCCTGTATTCCAATAATCAGAATTGGTGCTAACTTACTGAAGCAGTATACCCATTAGGGCTTGGTATGAGGCTCGCTCAATTCACAATGACCAACTATCGCCATCAACATTAGTTTCAAAATCTGCATTAGGCTTTGATAAGCGCAAGCAAGTAAGCCTTCTACTAAAAACAGAAGTGCCTCATTTATTGTCATCAATTGCAAAGGGTGCAACTAAATACTACGTGATGGTTAATAGCAATGTGCTTTGCATCTGCCTCTGAGATGATGCTATTTCATCAATTCAGTGGTTAATTTAAGAGTAACGTAACTGATCGAGTTTAGATACTAAAGTTCGCTTTCACCATGGTGATCCTCAGAATGAATAAAGATTAATTGTAGCATATTGTTTATCTGACGTACTAAAACAGGCAATGGGAAACGCAACAAACAAACCCCAGTTTCCAAGATCAATAGTCATCGATAAACATAACATTACAGATAAATCAACGATCGCCAATGAGCTTGGCCAACAACTTAAAGGCAAAACAAAGTTCAGGGCATGACGACATGACGATTGTAAAAGAATCTATACAACGAATAGTGCTTTCCTTGACCTATATCTTCAACCAATCCCTGACGACGGGTATAGTTCCTGATAAATTAAAAACTGCAAAAGTAATCCCAATCCACAAGTCAGCCGTCTCATGTCAAATGGATAACTACCGCCCTATAAGCTTATTGTCTGCATTCTCTAAACTTCTTGAAAAACTGATGTACCATAGAATTATTATTTTTTTAAATACTCATAGCATACTATATGAACATCAATATGGCTTTAGAAAATACCACTGTACAGTTCATCCCATTTTGCAGTTACTTAAAAAATACGATATTTCATCCAATAGTTCGCCAAAAGAGTATACACTCGCAGTATTTTGTGATCTTTCCAAAGCCTTTGATATGATAGACCACGGTATACTCTTGGAAAAAATGTCTAGACTTGGGATAAGGGGGATAGCGCTTACATGGTTCAAAAGCTCTTTTACCAATCGATTTCAGAAGTCGATGAACACAAATCCATAATGCAACCAATAAAGTGCGAAGTCCCTCAAGGGTCAATACTCGGCCCGCTTCTTTCCTACTACACGTCAATGACTTACCTATGTCATGCCCAGCAAACTTTCTCTCGTTTGCGGACGATACTACACAACTGACTTCTTCTTGTGACCTAAATACTCTATTTTGTACGGCTAATGATGCACTTGGCAAATAACATGACTGGTTTTGTGCCAATAAGTTATTTCTCAACACCAAAACTAAATATATTGTATTTAGACCAACTTATAAATCTGCAAACATAAACTTAAACGAGCATGTTCTGAAAATCAATGGTCAATGCGTTGCAAGAGTAGGTGCAGGACAGCCCGAAGAAGCTTACAAGTTTCTTGGTAAATTTATTGACGATCACCTATCATGGATATCACATGCCATGTATATCAACACTAAACTCTCTCGCGCTCTATTCGCTATCAAACAAGTCAAATACATGCTCCCCAAATCAAACTTGCGTACTCTTTCCTTCACTATGGTGCACCCATCCATAACATACAGCATCCTGGCATGGGGTAATGCACGGGATTCAGTGCTAAAAAAAACTGAACTTCTCCAAAAACGCGCCATACTTTACCATAATAAATCCTCCTATAACAGTCACACAGATCCCCTGTTCAGGCGTTGTGGAATACTGAAACTGAAACACATATACGAATATCACGTGGCCGTATTTATGTACGAACTTAATAACCATCAATTGCCTGTATCGTTTAACGACTGTTTTCATCGAAACTATGAAATAAAATGCAAATACAAAATGCGAAATTCCAAACTGTTATATGTACCACCCTCTAAAACACATTTTGCAGACAGACTACCCTTGCGTAGTTTTCCCCGAATATGGAACAAATGGTGTTCCAATGACGCCACTACGTCGTCCATCTCACAGTTTAAAAATAGCGTCCGAAACAGCATGTTGTCTACCTACTTGAATATCGTACAGTACAACAATGTTAAGTGTGCGGATTGTAGTCTGTAATGTCCAACCCTCTGATTTGTTACACGAGTTACTCGCATATATATTGAACTTACTTAATATCGGTCTGGTAGCGTGTGGATATTTGTTGCCGGCCCCATGCCCCCGCCCCCTTTCAACAATGATTCTAACTTAAATGCACTGGAGTGTCACTTGCATCGTTATCGTAGGCTGTTTTGTGCAGGGCCTACTGAGGGACAATGGGAAGACAGCCCCTGGCTACATTGTCCCTACTTGCAGCACTAGATTTTTTTTTTATGTGTTTGTTTGCAATCAGTATCGATGAGTTGCGTTTGCTGCAAGTAAATAAAATTCTATTTTATTCTATTCTATAATACGTGACGCAAATTGCTTTATTAAAGCAGTAGCTTAGTTTAGTTTGTCACGCTATAAGGCAATAGTATACGATGCGAACTGAACAGGAAGGTTTGTACATCTAGATAAACATTCGCCAATATTTACGCATAACTGGTGCTTCAGTGCTTACCTCTACTTAATACCACACAACCCATTAACAACTTAATTACTAAAACACTAAAGTTGTAACTTATTTCAATAATGCGACAAAAATGAATGCCATAGTACTGACAACATTAGTTGCTAAAAACATTATAACTTTATGTTAGTTGTTTCATGGTGCGTAAGTAATCAACGAAAAAGGCCGTCTGGTTAAAATCTCAGGAAAACTGTTATATCACGAATGTTTTCTCTATTGTAATGCCACGTAAATTGGGACATGACTTACGAGTTGAAATGTAAATTACGTTCCTAGGTATATAGAGATAGAGAGAGATAGAGATAGAGAGAGATATATATATAGAGAGAGATAGAGATAGATAGAGAGAGAGATAGAGAGAGAGAGAGAGAGAGAGAGAGAGAGAGAGAGAGATAGAGAGAGATATAGAGAGAGAAAGAGAGAGAGAGAGAGAGAGAGAGGGAGAAAATCTAGAGAGAGAGATAGACTCTAGATATAGATATAGAGATAGAGACATACAGATATATATATATCTCTATATAAGTATAGATCACATATGTATATATATATATATGTATATATCTATATGTATATATATGTATTTCTCTATATATATATTTAATTATATACTCCCATATATATATATATATATATATATATATATATCTATATATATATATATATATATATATATATATATATATATATATATATATATATATATATATCTATATATATATATATATATATATATATATATATATATATATATATAGAGCGTGGTTGTAAAATCAGATGGCATCCGGGTAAAATAGGTCGCTTATGTGGCACGAGCTATTTGTGAATTTATCACCTATAGTGTTAAAATGCGTTGAAACGGAGTTCTTATATTTTCAACAGCTTTAAATTTATCAGCTTATTAGATGTAAATTACTGGCTGCAATGAATTTGCAACTTGCGTGAGCGTCTAACGGTTTTTTTTTCTGTTCAGATGAAATCCTAGCAAAATTGAATTGGCAACGATATGGTTTATTGGGGTCTATGAGTGCGCTTGGAGAAATTATGCGCTTGTAAGGTAGGCTAATGAGAAATTGCTTTCTATGATGGTTTAAATAACTGACAGAGATATTGCCATCGCCTGTCAGGTTACTTATGCATAATTTTATTCGACTTTTGTCTGCGGTTTTCATTTACATTATATTCCAATACTCATTAACTGTCTTACAGGGAGCTTTGCTCAATCTGTATAAATGATCTTTGCGCTTGAAGATGTTTTCAATTCTTGCTTCGATGCAGTATTTTTCGCATTTTTCGTGATATTGCAGTTTTTGGCTTTTCTCGTGATATTACAACTGCAATGCGAGAGGCACGAACATTATTACTGCATCGCATGTTAACGATAACTCAAACATAGGTGGTTACTATTGCAGAATAAGATATATCATTGCTGGTTTTGGCCGGAAAACAGCTCAGAAAGTGATCGTGCACATCCACGTTGATGAATTTGGACCATTGTTTCAGACATTATAAAGTAGTTGTATGTACCAAAGCCCTAATCCCCCGGATGTGAGACAATATACTATACAGGCACACACTCACAATAACATATAGTCTTCTAGATCACCCCCAGTATTTGTTGAGGTGCTATGTTTGCAAATTAAACCGTTCCCTGCATTTAAATGTGAAATTGATATCCAAGTACAATAGCATCAGTGCACCAACCATCTGTCATTTGCTATTATTGCGTGAGAAATATGCATCTTGAAACATTTTTACGTTACTCGCACAAAAGAAACTCAATGGCAAAGCAATGCATTGTCTGTGGTTAATGCATAATTGATCGATTTATTGTGCTGCCCATGGAGTAACTATGCCCCCCTACCAAGGCAATGCACATTATAAGACCCTGCGTGCTATCATTTTACTTCTGGTTTGCTGTTATCGAATCACTGAATTGCTCTTAACAGGGGGCATGGTCAGGGTCAGCTTGGTCCTTCCACCAGGCAGTTGACGTTAAATCACGTATATGGTTTAAACGCACAATTACAATTCCATCAATTTATTAAAATATAGCGAGTAAAAATTGACAGGAGAGCTAATTTTGGCAGCACTTTCTTAAATTTGATAGAACTGGTACATAACTGGGCTCAGATCGGAATGGATACGGGTGCGGTCATTTTTATACTATTCTTTACACAAGACCAGGCTAAACAATGATATTACTGGTAGGGAAATGCAAATATCATGACAATGTTAGGAGTAAGAATGGATAATTTGGTATCTACTATTGGTGCAGGCAAGTCATGTATTTGCTGTAAGAATAGCTGTCGCTGTGGTATATATTCACCTGCACTCGACTGGTAAGCTATAAATTAAATACCAGTAGAATGTATAAGCTGTAATCAATTTGCAAGCATTGATGTCGATTTTCGATTGAATAAGCCTCCAAAGCGCTAGGTGGTGTGGATACTTTGCATACATTCGTAGGGCGGTTCCAACATCATTCATGGGAGAAGAAAACTTTGCTGAATGATTCCTTACTACCTTAGTTCTCAGTAATGTATAGTCTAGTTGGTCACCGTCTGTTACGTAAACAGCGCAGTAATATCGCAAAGATGAAGAAAAAGGATGGTCGAGTTGCTTGGACAGTTCTCCTTAAGTGGCAGCTTCAACTGGACGACTGTCCAGCATGGTACTATCGAGTGGGGTTCTTCGCAACAGTGTACCACCAATTGACGAACGTCCAAGTCATTTATAACCAGCCAAAGTTGTATAACGGTGGGGCTGGATGAACAAATAAATGATAAATAACACTCTGAAAAGTTGTCTGTGATGGTAAAACCAGTTGGTAGTCTTAATTAGCAACGCTCTACCAACGGTTGATCTGTGATTCAACATGTTCTATTATAGCATAGCTTACGAGGTACACAAATTGAACATTACATGTTCGTTTCCGCAAACGATAATATTGTACAGCTATCTATAATTAAACAAACTTATGCATATGATGCTGTGAGTTATGCTAGGCGAGCGAAGTCTGATAGGAATTTAAAGTAACGAGTGAGGAGGATTACCATTCACTGTTACCCCAACAAGGCCCAGGGACAATGTTATTTCCATTATGCGCCAGGGACTGATATTCCCATCCTGTAATGAAAACTGATGTACAACAATATTTGTTGGAACCCCCGGCATGACACTGTAACAATTCGCTGTCGCTGCAAGTGAACAGAGGAGCCAGTGGTAGGAAACTGTTGTGCTTCGATCAAATATATGCAGCGTGTGCCGAACAATATCAATGTCTACTAAATTCAGCAATTTGTTTGCATCACATTATTTACGCTTGCAGTTCGCGATCATTGCATTACCAATAATAACAGGCATTTTGAGTTAAACTCTTGCAACAATCATGGTGGCACATTTCTTAATTAAGGTTTGATACAATGTTGCGAGTGAAAATACAATATCCTAAAACGTGGATTTATGGGTCAGAGTGATAGGTGATGCGAACAATAATGAATCTGTTTTTGTGATGCCGTTGAATCTGACTCTTAATCAGAGCAATCTGTTTCGTTGCATGCGTACTATGATAGAAGTCCATATGGTTTGCATATATTTCAATCGATGTTGATTAATTTTATGCAGTAAATACAGGTTATATATAATATAGATATATATATTGCGTAAATAATCCCTATATAGTTATAATGACATGTGTTGC